>BSWB01000007.1:80924851-81474851 GCA_033239125.1 Fagopyrum homotropicum
CCATTTGACTTTAAAAATATACTTAAACTACCTTAATAAGATAGTGATTCCATCACCTATCAACCACCTCGACCGAGGTGACAGCAGAATCGGCGAGGGGTATAAAAGGGGAAACAGTTTCTCCCTCTTCCCTCCCAACTTCTACTCGACCGCGGCGCTCCCTACCTTGCTTCTTCGTTTCTCGATCGCTTTCCACAATTTTTTCTCTGATCTCGCAAGGAAAGGCAAGAGGATCAAATTGCAAGCGAGAAACTGCAACAAAAACGCCTCAAATGTACGTATTTTTGGGTAAACCATTCAAAAACCCTAACTCTTCTATTTTCACCGATTTCAGTTGGATTTGGCTTTGGTTGCCATCCATTGTTGTTGGAAAAGGTATAAGTACCCCATAGGAATAATTGGTAATGATATTGGGGGAAAAGAATTGGAAATCAAAGAGTTGAAATCGGCCAGTTTTTCGCCTTGGTCCAGTCGACTTGTGCCTCAGCCGAGGTGTTCTTCAGCCTTGTCAGAGCAACCGAGGTGTCCTTGTCAGCAGAAATTATGACTTCTCGTTCTGACCTTCAGCTTGTCTTGAGAGATACCCCCAGTGGTTCTTCCCCTTCCCCTTCCTCTAGACCTTCTATCCCGGTGATCCATGAGCGTCACCAGGCAGACTTTGACCGTATATGCGCACGTCTTGTGATTGCGCCGCGTTTTTTGGATATTCCGGCCTTCGAGTGCCTCCACGTCGTGGAGGACTTGAAGAAGATGATATGCATGGTGGGACTAGAGAGTTTTATGGAGATCAGAGCTCCAGCCTACCTCGATCCCACCCTAGAGTTTGTGATTATGTTACTCACCTACCTGAGAGGAAAGCCATAAAGTACCGGTTGCTGAACCGGAACTACATTGTCCCTATGGACCAGTTTAGAGATATTTTTGGCTTCCCGACTCCTACAGTTCCCGACTTTCCTTCTTGATCCGTAACTCGACAGTTCTAGGGAAAGATTGCTCATGTGGTGGAGCACGTTGACAGATGGAGACCTGGAGACTTTAGGGAGCGCATCATTTTCCACCTTGCTTTCCGTCTTGCCCACCGGATCTTCAACGAGACTCTTCTGGTGCATACTGAGACGCCCTAAAAGGTTAGACAGGGAGAGCTGCTCAGTTTATTTTTTATGGTGACTAGAGGATTCCTGATTTTGGGGCCATGTTAGCTGAGGATCTATATCGGATCAAGGCTAAGGGGAAGGGAGATATCTATTGTGGAGGACTGGTGACTCATATCGCTACAGTCATGGATCTTGACCTGAGTGCTTGTACGTTGGTGGCGGCTGCAAAGCCGCTCGGACTTCAAGAGATGATCACGAGGAGGATTCTGGTTCCTCGTGGACTCACTACACCGTACGTGGCTATGCCTTGGGAGCAGACTGCCCCTCAAGGTATCTTGTGGTCGGCTCAGTTCTCAGTTTTCGATCCGCAGTACTGGTCTTCTACTTGGCCATCCTACATCATATGCTAGAGGGCCAGCACTACCAAGGCAGGATGATGGAGATGCAGTTCCAGCACACTATAGGTTATCCTTTTGATCCATCCCAGCATCCTTACGTCCCATATCCACCACCACCACCAGCAGATCAGGATTAGAGCTTGCAGGAATTTCTTTTCTTTATTTATTATGCAGCTCAGCTTATGTCCGGTGAGTTTTCCTATTTTTAGACTTATTTTGACCCATTGGGACAATGTATCCCAAGTATGGGGTATTGATGTATCTTACTTGACATTATGTGTGTATGACTTGTATGACTTCTGGATATTATGATCTTATTGTCTTATTTGGCTCTATGTGCTATCTGAGACTACATGCATGCATACAGGTTATTTGATTGAGAAAAACGTCAAAAACTGGTTAAGAAAATAAAATTTATGTCCTCGACCGGGATGATTCTTACCAAACGAGGTCAAGTACCTCGGTTGACTTAGAACACCTCGACCGAGGCGGTTTAACTGAGAGGGTTTTCGAAACGATTTGTGTGCCTCTTTTTTGGATATGACCTCAGTGATGATTTTGTTTGCAGATTGGTTTTGAAATCTTTATATGTTTGAAAGGTTTTATGGTATGTTTAAGTTGCTAAATGCTTTGTTTGAAGTTTTGGCATGTTTAATACTTTGTTTTTATTAAAATTATGTTGAATTTGAAGGTTGACACCACATGATGAGTTCTCTCACTTTCTTCCTAGGATGATTGAGGCAATTCACTCTCTTCTCTTCTTTTTCTTGATCATGCTTTAGCCCCTCATATACATATTTGCCTTCCTTTACCTATCCGGGAATTTGGAAGCAAGCAAAAGCAAAGTGAAGTAAAAGTTGAGAAGTTGGCTAGAAGTGAAAGTGTTAGAAAGAAATATTAGGTTTGGGGAAGTCAATCATGATGATGAGTAACTCGGCATCATTCACATAGCCGGGTGTTTCTGTCTTGCCAAAATTGGATTGAGCGATATTTCTAACGGGTCATGGTATGTGGATCAAGGGTTTGAGGCATCTCAAGAAATTGATGATTGCTAATCTCCCGGGCTTCGGTTATTGTGCACCTCTGTCCATGCATCCCAAAAAGTAAAATAAGTAAAATAAGCAAAGCTTATTGGTGGAAGATGTTGTGATTCAAAGGAAGTGAAGAAAGATTCTATTCCCGGATTCTAGCACCACATTACCTTCTATACATCCCACCCCTACACGTTTCTTGACCTTTCATTTGGGAAGCCCTTGAGACCTTGGGTTTGTTGATTGACTTGGTGGTTTAAACTGGATTATACATGATTAATTTAGATAATTATGATTTATTATGCATTCTATGATTTTATGCAAAGATGAACAACTTTCTTATATTCATGAAATGTTTTGACCATGTTCGATTTTAATTGCCATGAAGCATTCTCTTAGAGTGATCTATGAGTGGAGCACACCATCAAAAATGTTTTGAAATACTTTTCATTGATCTTTATGACTTATAATCCATTCTATCTTGTACTTAAGATTTGGAACTTGCTTGGGGACAAGCAAGGAACAAGTATGGGGTATTTTGATAGCATGTATTATAGTCTATATTTTGGGACTTGTTTAGACGTTTTATCTTCAATAATCTAAATGTTTGGATGTATATTATGTGATTATATTGTCATTTCATCTACCTTTACGGGAATCGAGGTCTACACCAAGTTTCGTTGTAATTGTAGGTAAAATGGCACGTTTTGGATCGAAATGGAGCTAAGGAGCAAAGGAGTCATAGGAGCTACATTCTGGAGCTTAAAAGAGAACTTAGGAAGCAAGGAATTAATGAAGAAGATTTACTTTGGACCAGATTTGAGAGATTTCACATTCAATTGAGATTCACCTCGGTCAGCTATAGTGTCACCTCGACCGAGGTGATCTTGAGGAGCGTCCCGACCGAGGTGAACACCCTGGCGCGGCGAGATCTTATCTTTTGGCTGAGATATTTTAATTATGGAAAGAAGATATCTTATATTTTTGGGCTGGATTTCTGGAAGGAAGATTTTATTTTAGGAAGATCTATTTTAGAGATATGGATATATTTTATAGGAAATTATCTTTTTAAGATATTATTATCTTTGGAAGATAATTCTCCTATATAAAGAGTTGGATTTCCACAACTCAACCATCTTTTGATCATTGAAGAAGCTGCAGTTAGGAGATTTTCTGGAAGTTGAAGAAGGCTTTGAAGATTGAAGGAAGGAAGATTCATTATTTTGAGATAGGTTTAAGGGAGTTTGTAAGATTTTCTTAGATTCCCTTTTGGTTTGTTGTCTTAGTTGATTTGTGATTTAAGGACCGCTGATTTGTTGATTATTTGATTCAGTTATTGAAGCCTTGTTCTTAAGGTTTTTGTGTTCAAATACTTATTCCCTTCTCATATTTTTTATTATTGTTATCATGATGATGAGTGGCTAATTTCCTTGTGCGATTCTAGGGTGATTGGCTGAAAGTTGTGGGAAAGACAATGATAGAATGATCTTAATCCCAATAGGACCTTGAAAGCTCGAGTCTTTAACCTTAACCCTAGAGTACCTCGCTCAGTCGATGAACATCTTGGCCGGGGTGGAGCTTGACTGACCGAGGTGACTTTTTCTGATTCGAAATTGAGAGTTAAGTGTTAGAGTTTGCCAAATCCTATTCTTATTACACCTTTCCTGGTTCAATGCAAGCCTAGGATGAGACTTACCCGGTGATTCCTTTGTTTGTTTACCCATGATCATAAGTTTTGGTAATAAAGGTTTATCCTTTATTAGGGTTTGAGTGTGCCTTCATCCCATCTTTGTGAGTTAGCTTGAGACTTACCCGGTAAAGGTTGATTCTATTCCCTTAGTTGGTGTGTTGGTTTGAGATTATAGTTCCTTTCCTTAGTACCTTGAGACTTACCCGGTGATAGGAGCTTGGGTTTGGGATTGTGAGTAGTGAGACTTACCCGGTGATCTATTCCACTTTAGAAACACCTTCCCTTTGCAAAACCTCAGCTTTGTCCACTTTATCTTGAGATCTTGAGTCGGAACCACAACTAGATGTTTTAATCCCTAGAATTTGCATATTCCTCTTATTTGACCTTATTATCATCTTTGATTGCTTTAATCACTTTTGTGTTTATTAGTTGCATTGACAACCTCTACTTGCTTAGTTTCACCTAAGTCCCTGATATCGACACCCCGAAATTCTTGCTTTTTACTATAATTGATCCGTATACTGCGGGTTTGCATCCTTATTTTAAGCATATTTCTTGGGATATAAATTTAAAGCTTGCACACACCGTTTGGAGCGAACACTCCAATAGGGAAAGGGGAAGAAGAAGAAGAAAAGGTGGAAAACTCGTGAGAAGTTGTGTGGCCAACAACGAAGGTGGCCGTTGGTGATGGCTGGGAAGTATGGGTGTTCGCCCCTAGAGGTGTGTGCAAATAAGTTTTAAATTTATAAAACTAGAATCAAGCAGCAAACCCGCAGTGTACGGATCGAGGTAGCTAAGCAAGAATTCCAGAGTATCGAACACAGGGATTTGGGTGGGAACAAATTCGATTTCAAGTTATCAAGCAAATAAATATGGGAGTTTTGCAAATATTGGGAAAACAACAATCCTAAAGATCCAGGTATCCAGTTGCGGCAATAGATTCAAGATATACTAATGATGTAAAGACAGAGTAGAGATATGCAAAGGTATACTAAAGTAAGGTAATCGTACGGTTGAGGTTCCAAAAACCTTGTGTAACTCACCTAAAAGATACTCCCTATACAGGTTGTTGAGGCTCAATATAGAAAGGAACTAAAGACGAGGATTAGTGTCAAATACCCAAACTTATAACCTAAAGATCAAGACTAACTTAACCGATTGAGGTTGTTGAGGCTCACAATCGAGGTAGAGGTTGTTGAGGCTTCACTACCACCTAGAAAAGACAAGTCTAAACTAAGTTAAAGCGAATCTTTAACTTTGGATTAAAGTAAAAGCAGGCTCGTAAACTAGAGGGAAATTACGGTTGGATCTTGAGATTCCACGGTCGTGGAACTCAAGAACTGCCCGTAATTTTAGGTTGTCGACGATTCTCTCTAACTCTCAGGGTCTAATCTGTTTGCGATCGATCTATCATCACCTATGCCACAACTATCAACCCTTCACCTTAGAATTGTTAAGGGTTTTTAGCCAATAACAGTCATTTTAATATCAATTCAAGAATTAAGGAATAAAAGATGAAAACTTTCAAGAACTATCAATGACCTTCAAATGAATCTCAATATTCCAACAAATGTTTATCAAAGATTCAAACGGAATAAACAAATCACAACTATAGGAAAGAAGAGAAACGGGATGTCAATCCGTTTCCGATTCGAACCTAAACAAGAAGAGAAATCTTCTTGCAATTCTTCCAAGAACTTCGGTCTTTCACAAATCCGAAGATCACAACGACAATCTCCACCGAAAGTGCAAGATTTGAACAACTCTCAACTGCGAACTTTGATCTCCAATGAGATCTCCGAAATTGCCTCCAAAATGAGGAAGCGTTACCCTTAGCGTCGATTGCTAAGCGAAGATTGTACGTCTATGCGTGGATGCAAGAACCCTAAGCAGGCATGACGGAATCTCCTTTCTTCCGTCTTTTTATAATGCAGGGCAAAGTGTCGGCCCGGCCCATTCTTCAAAAGATCATGGCTTCGAAGTGTGGCGAAAAGATTCGCCAAGATCACGGTCGTGGAAGATTCCACGACCGTAATTTAGGGCGTGGAAACAATCACGGTTAGTTCCACGGCCGTAATTTCCCCTGGAATGAACATCGAATTCTGACTCACAATCCACGGCCGTAATTTAGGGTAAGGCCGTGATTCTTGCCTTCATTCGTGCATTCCTCAATCTAATACTCCAATTTGTTTCCAAAGAGTGTCCTCGATCTATGGACATATCAACTCAACTCTCCTTTGCTCGATTTCGTTCGGAAATAGCTCCAAATTACCTATAATCAACATAGAACTAGTGTAGACATCCATATCGACAATATAGGCAATACTAGCTCATATATGCGCAAAGACCAATCAAAGACTATCAATATGAATCGAATACGATTAGAAAACGTGCCTAAAATATCACAATATTTCATGCTAACAAATAACCCCATACTTAACACTTGCTTGTCCCTAAGCAAGGTCTTTCAAAAAGCTTTAAAACAAGAGTTAGGATGAAATATGTGTACCTTCTTTTGATGAATGTGATTTCTAAAGAATAGATCATTCTCAAACCTTGCTTCAATCGTTCATCAAACTTTCACACACTCAATCAAAGAGTAAAAAGTAAAGAGAGTTCATGAATTAATTTAACTTCTAAACAAGCATCATAACCTTCAAACTTTATCAAAATCAATCATAAGAACTTCAATTTAGATCACCAAGTCATATAACATTCTTTTGATCTTAAGGACTTTCAAAGAAAAGGTCTAGAGTATGGAAGGGAAGGGAAAACCTTAAGGGGAAGTGGTGCATAAATCCGGGAAAATGGACAACTACCTTCTTCTTCTTATGCGGTTCCCGCAACACTTCACTTAGAGCTTCGCTCTTGCTTTTCATTTTTCGACTTTACTTTTGGAGTTATGGATAGAGGTGCACAAAAACCGAAGCCTAGGAGATCGGCGTTTCTCAAATTTGCAAGAGATGCCTCAAACCCTTGGCGCACATACCATAATCCGCTAGGAATATCGCTCAATCCGACATTGGCAAGACACAAACACCCGGCTATGTGAATGGTGCCGAGTTACTCATCGTCATGATTGACTTCCCCAAACCTATAATTTCTTTCTATTCAATTGATTTCAATTAATTGTTCTCATGGCCCTCCCACATCAAACATGCCTTTTTCATTCACTTTTCCAAGTTCCCGGATAGGTAAGGGAGGCTAATATTTCAATGAGGGGCTAGATGATCAAAGAGAGAAGAGAGAAAGTATCGAATTGCCTTAATCATTTCAACAAGAAGTATAGGAACTTATAATGTGATTTCAACTTCAATTTCCTAATATGATTTAGGTAACGTTTTCACATTATAAAACTTGCAAAAGAGGTAGAATTCATTCATTTGCATTCTTTTCGATTTACCATCCTTTTAAGCATGCAATCGTCATCAAACTCAATTCGCAAGTAGTGATTATCATGGAATTCATCTCAATTCATTAGAAGCACAAAATTTTCAAAATTTTTCAAAATTTTCAATTTTTATGGGTTTTTTAAAGTTCTTTTTCATGCAATGCAAAAATAAAACGTGTAACACATAGTAAACATGCAATGATAGTCTCGGAATGAAAGCAACATATAGAGTAGAGTTATTACAATCATTTAGTACATCCCACCCCATACTTAGGACGAACATTGTCCCTAATGTTCACAAGAAAGAACAAAAGAAAAGAGAAGAAAAGAAACTCACAAGTGGTGGCGGGAATGTCTAAAAACGAGCGGTCCGGTCATCAATCACTGCGGCGCCGGTGGAGGTGGGAATGGAGAGAAACTCGGATCATAGAACCGCCCAAACTGCTGGCGGTAGACGTCCCTCATCATGTGGTCAAGGTCGTCTAAGCGTCCGTCTCTAGCATCCGCCCGGATCTCTAGTGCTCCGACTCTCTTTGAAAGTCCGGTAGCCCAATCCGGCATCCTCTCATACCATCCCGGGGCGTGATCATACCATGCGGGGGCATCTGCTGGTGCTGGCGGTGGTGGTGCTGCTGGCGCTGCTGGCTGCGATGTGGACCAGGGAGGGGGTGTGTCGTACCAAGTGGGAGGTGTAGTCATCCACGTGGGCCTCTCACTCACGCTAGCGCGGCGAGATGACGAGCCTGAAGCTCTAGCTGGGCGTGGAGAGCGCCTAGGTACATCCGGGGCTGCCTCCGGCTGATCCGGAAACGTGCCGAACTCCTGCTCCGCTCCTCCACCACTCTCGTACTGCTCTCCCATGTCCTCCTCATCTACAACCGGCGGTGGAACGTAAGGGGGAGCTACAAGCCTGTTCGCATGCATCGCAGCGAACGTCTCCTTCCAATTGTGGCGTCCTGCCACAATGGAATACTCTGGCAGCCACTCAATGCCCCTACCCGTCCTACTCTCCCAGGGCATGCCCGCATAAGGCGGACCTCTATGTGTGGGGAAGATGAGTCCCCTAACCATAAAGGCATGTAACCCTAATGGAACTGCCGGTATACGTGTGCAAGCCGAAAAATCCACTCCAAGCGTCCTAGCTATGTGGGTCACTATCCCACCATACCCAATGTTCCCCTTCGACTTATTCTTCAGTTTACTCATCGTCGCCGCCAAAAGAGTAGCACAATCTGCGCGGCATCCATAGAGCATAGCGTAAAGAAGGAATAGCTCATCCATCTTGATCTTTTGGGGCGTCTCCGTCCTAGGGAAGAGACACTCCGAAAGAACACGGTGAGCTATCTTCAAGGCTAGATGGTACATCAATCTAGCCTTGGTATCAGCTGGTTGCCAACGGTCCTCGTCGGCGTAAACCATAGCTACTTCCGCCCAAAAGTCCCTGGCGGAAACACCTCTAGGAAGTCGACCGTTATAGGTCTCATGGAACCCGAAGATGGTTCCGAACTCATCAATGCTAAGGTGGTAGTCTCGATTCATGAGACGGAAGGAGACGGTCCTATCAACTGGGCTGTGCGTAAAGGATGTCACAACCTCTCGGGTAATCTCCTCATAAGCGTCTTCACGAATGTTCGTGAAGACTAGCAAGCCGGCTCTATCCAAGAGTCATGTGAGGTCATCTACTATGTTGAGAGGATGTAGATCCTCCAACAACAAGTACCTAGGGCCTATCACTGCCCTCTTCTCTATCTTCTCAAGTGCGGGAAGGTAGTTTTCATGTATAATCGGGATGCTAGGGTGAGGTGGTGAGGATGGAGGTGAAGATGGAGGTGAAGGTGAGGGGGATGAGGGTGGTGGTGCCCTAGAGGTGGAGGGATTCCCTTTCCTTTTCTTATTTTGTTCCCCTTTCTTCTCCTTTATCCTTCCCGAAACTCTCCTCACAAAGTCCATTCTGTTGAAAATTACGGTCTGTTCTAAGTAAACCACGGCCGTGGAACCTTCAGAGACCGTGGTTCGTCACAGAATGTCGTGAATCTCAGCAAATTCACCAAATCTCAACACAATAAGCAGTCTTAATCTAATTTCCTCCAATCTCAATCAGTTCTTCCTAAAATTTCTAACAAAAACGAACCAAATCCGTGAGAATCGAGAAGAAAGAAATAACCTCTTTTTCGGATTGAAAAATCCAAAATGCGTGTTTGTTGATCGATTTCCACTCGATTTGTTGCTTGGATCTTGTTTGTGGTTGGATTTGCTGCAGTTTAGGAAGAAGAATCCTTGAAAACGATTAGGAAACGAGGAATTGGGAGAGGAGGAGTGTTTTCGGTTTCTAGGTCGTGGAATTGGGGAAATTTGGTTAAGTGTTGTGAAGAATGTGGCTTATATAGTGGCCGGCAAAATTTCCAAAAATCACGGTCTGTCGGGGCATTCCACGGCCGTGGAACCTTCAGAGACCGTGATTTTGATGATTTTCCAAAGGCATTTGCAAAATTACGGTCACTGTAGCTATGACGACCGTAATTTGGACCGTGGAACTCTCTGTAAAGCTTCAAAGTCCAAATTTCGTCACTTTTCTTCAACAATATCCTCTCTTTCTCCTTTTTCATTGATCCTACAACCAAAAACACGAACATACCGGAAGGAATCGAGGCAAAAAATAAAGCGAAAACGTCTACTCTAAACTAAACTATGAATCGAAAACAAAAACGAGAATGCAATACCTTGGGTTGCCTCCCAAGAAGCGCTTTGTTTAAGGTCCGTAGCTAGACCAATTTCGTACCTATTCGAGTGCGGTAGGTGCAAACTCCTCAGCTTGGAGTTCCGGCGTATACTTCTTTAGTCGTTGGCCGTTCACCTTAAAACTTCCGCTAGCTTCACCCCATACTTCAACTGCACCATGGGGGAAAATACGCTTAATTAGAAAAGGTCCAGTCCAACGAGATTTTAACTTACCTGGAAAGAGGCGAAGTCTTGAATTGAAGAGGAGAACTTGATCTCCTTCTTCAAAGTCCTTTGGAATGATATGCTTATCATGCCAACGCTTTGCTCTTTCCTTGTAGATCTTAGCGTTTTCGTAGGCGTTCAAACGGAGTTCATCCAGCTTGTTGATGTCTAGGAGACGCTTCTCTCCCGCTTCTTTCATGCCGAAATTCAGCCACTTGACAGCCCAAAACGCCTTGTGCTCCAGCTCTACCGGTAAGTGACAAGACTTCCCATACACAAGGTTGTATGGTGTGGTTCCTATGGGAGTCTTGTACGCAGTTCGGTATGCCCATAATGCATCATCTAGTTTCAAGGACCAATCCTTCCTAGTCCTTGAAACCGTCTTCTCTAGAATTCCCTTGATCTCCCTATTTGAGATCTCAACTTGTCCACTCGTTTGTGGATGGTAAGGGGTAGCGATCTTGTGAGTAACCCCATACTTGGCTAGAAGAGCTTCAAAGCGACGGGCTATGAAGTGAGAACCTCCATCACTAATGATCGTCCTTGGCGTCCTGAATCGTGGGAAGATGGTCTTGTTGAAGAACTTGATCACCACCATGGCATCATTTGTGGGAGAGGCAATTGCTTCCACCCATCTAGAAACGTAGTCCACTGCCAATAATATGTATTGGTTTCCACAAGAAGTGGGGAATGGTCCCATGAAATCGACTCCCCAAACGTCGAAAATCTCCACCTCCTGGATGTTGTTGAGGGGCATCTCGTTCCTTCTAGAAATATTGCCTGTCCTTTGACAAGCATCGCAACAAGAAACAAAGGATTGCACATCTTTAAATAAGGTAGGCCAATAGAATCCAGATTGCAATACCTTTGCGCTAGTTTTGTTCGAACTAGCGTGTCCTCCACAAGGTAGTGAATGACAATGGCGGATGACACTTTGCATCTCATCTTCCGGCACACATCGCCGAATGATGCCATCCGGACCTCTCTTAAAGAGGAGAGGCTCGTTCCAAAAATATTCCCGGACGTCCTTGAAGAACTTCTTCCTTTGTGCATATGATAGTCCGGGTGGTATCTCCTGGCAAACCAAATAGTTAACGAAATCAGCAAACCATGGTTCGTTACCTTTGGAGACTACTTTGATGCACTCCTCTATGATATGTAGGTGTTCGTCCGGAAAGGAGTCATCAATGGGTAATTGGTCGTCTTCTAGATGTGTTAGACGACTCAAATGATCCGCAACAGAATTTTCCGAGCCTTTCTTGTCGCGGATCTCTAGATCGAATTCTTGTAGGAGAAGAATCCATCTAATCAGCCTTGGCTTCGCGTCTTTCTTTGCAAGAAGGTACCGGATCGCAGCATGATCCGTGTAGACAATCACCTTTGCACCTACAAGATAAGAGCGAAACTTGTCAATAGCGTAGACAATGGCTAAAAATTCCTTCTCTGTAGTGGCGTAGTTGAGCTGAGCTTCGTCTAGCGTCTTGCTAGCGTAGTATATGGCGTGGGTTCGTCCTTCCTTTCGTTGCCCAAGGACAGCTCCAATAGCTACGTCACTAGCATCGCACATAATCTTGAAGGGGAGAGTCCAATCCGGAGGTTGGATAATAGGTGCTGAGATTAGAGCCTGCCGAATGGTGTTAAACGCATCTAGACATTCCTGCGAAAACTCAAAAACCGCATCCTTCATCAATAGATTAGTGAGAGGTTTTGATATCTTAGAAAAGTCCTGAATGAAACGTCTATAGAATCCAGCATGTCCTAGGAAACTTCTTATCCCTTTCACTGAAATTGGGGGAGGAAGTTTCTCTATGGTTTCTATCTTAGCTTTGTCTACCTCTATCCCTCTACTAGAGACTAAGTGACCTAGCACGATTCCTTCCTTAACCATAAACTGACACTTCTCCCAATTAAGAACTAGGTTAGTGTCTTCACATCTTTGCAAAACAAGAGAAAGGTTAGAAAGACAATCGTTAAAGGAGGAACCGTAAACGGAGAAGTCGTCCATGAAGACTTCCATGATTTCCTCTACGTATTCGGAGAAGATGGCCATCATGCACCGTTGAAAGGTGGCTGGGGCGTTGCAAAGCCCGAACAGCATTCTCCTATAGGCGAACGTACCCCAAGGGCACGTGAATGTGGTCTTCTCTTGATCATCCGGATGTATCGGAATCTGAAAGAAGCCACTATAACCGTCAAGGTAGCAAAAGTATGAATGTTGTGATAACCTTTCAAGCATCTGATCGATGAATGGCAATGGAAAGTGATCCTTCCGCGTTGCATTGTTGAGCTTGCGGTAGTCTATACACATTCGCCATCCAGTTACGGTTCGGGTGGGAATGAGTTCGTTGTTCTTATTGGTGATGACCGTCATTCCTCCCTTCTTTGGAACCACTTGAACCGGGCTCACCCACTTGCTATCGGAGATAGGATAGATGATACCTGCATCAAGAAGTTTAAGGATTTCCTTCTTGACAACCTCCTTCATGGTCGGGTTCAACCGCCTTTGAGGTTGTCTTGAAGTTCTAAAGTCCTCCTCCATTAGTATCTTATGCATGCATAGGGAGGGTTTAATTCCTACTAAGTCCTCAATAGTGTAGCCTATGGCTTTTCTATGTTTCCTAAGGACAATCATGAGCTGTTCATGTTCATCTATGCTTAATTCGGAACTAACGATAACCGGAAAGGTAGAATTAGATCCAAGAAAAGCGTACCTTAGATGAGTAGGAAGTGGTTTGAGTTCCATTGATTTCGGAGCTTCCAATGATCCTTGAGGAGCTCCCGACGTTTCCTTAGAAGTTTCTAAGGATGTTGAATGGGTTGGAGAAGAGTTAGAAGAAGTTGAAGAAGTATGCCGATTATCCTCTTCCACGGCCAAAATTACGGTCTCCTCTGGTGTTCCACGGCCGTAATATCCTCTGGAATGGAGGTCGATTTTGGTCGTGGAATCCACGGTCGTGGAATACAGAGTATGACCGTGGAATCTAGTATTCTCAGCCTCATCGTGGAGTTTTTCAAACTCCACTTCATGCATCTCTTCTTGTGCTTCCAAGGCTTCAATTTCCTCTTTGCACTCTTCTTCTTCTCCTTCATTGGTTAGACTCATAGTGATAACCTTTTGTAGGGGATCGTTAAAGAGAATCGCACTTACCTCCTCCCTAGATAAACCTTCTCCATCTTGGACATCGTAGATATCCTCGTCAAAGATTGGTTCCTTTACTAGAGTAGAAAGAACGAACTCCACTTTTTCCTCCCCAATGTCAAAGGCGAGTCTCCCATTCTTGCAATCAACCATGCAGCCGGAAGTTGCAAGAAACGGTCTTCCGAGTATGATCGGGACCGGACTATCTGCAGGAATGTCAAGCACGACAAAATCAATGGGGACAAAGAATTTACCTAGCTTGACCGGAACGTCTTCTACAACGCCGACGGGACGAGTAATGGATCGATCCGCCATGTATAACGTCATCTTCACCGGTTTAGGGTCGCCTAAACCGATCTTCCTGCACAACGCAAGTGGTATGATGCTCACACTTGCTCCTAAGTCACATAAAGCGTCATATGTGACCTCTCCCACTCCAATGGGAATGCAAAATGACCCCGGATCCTTCAGCTTTGGGGGCATTTTCTCCTTCATCGTCTTGATGAGATCCGAGGAATCCGAACTCATCTTGACTTCTCCAAAATCTTCTAGCTTCCTCTTGTTAGAGAGGAGTTCCTTCAAGAACTTGCCATAAGCTGGCATACCTACAATAGCATCAATGAAGGGTATATTAATATGCAGCTTGCTCATGAGTTCTATAAACTTACCAAATTGCTTGTCTAGGCGCGCTCGCGCTCTAGATTGAGGGAACGGTAGGGGAGGTTTGTAAGCTGCTGGAGGGACGTAGACGTCTTCCTTCTCCTTCCCCTTTTCTTTGTCCTTCTCTACGGGGACTTCAACGAACGTAGGTTGCGGATCGGTGGTAGTCACTCCGCTCCTAGTTGTAATCGCCATTACCCTTCCTTTAGGGTTGTCCTCCGTCTTTCCTGGAAGTTTCCCTAGATTTCTAGGAACTTCTTCCGCATGGTTGAACATTTGGTTTTCCAAAACCTTTTGAGCTTTGTTAACCTTAGAAACTTGATCATCAACCTTGATGATGTGATTCTCTAACCCTTGAAGCTTTCCCAAGATAGTTTCCAACATGGGATCTGGCTTCTCCTTTCCCGAAGCGTTTCCTCCATTAGATGATTGCCCCTGGCTTTTCAAAGGAGTAGAGGAAGAGGAAGGTGGAGTTAGTGAATTAGAATTGGAAGGATAGGAGTTACCGGAATTCTGTTGATTGGAGCGCCAATTGTTGTTGTTTGAACCACGATTGTTGTTCCAATTGTTGTTGTTCCCATTCCAATTGTTATTCCGGTTATTGTTCCGGCTATTGTTGTTATTGCGGTTGGTGTTATCACCGCCATTGTTGTTGTTGCCCAAATAACCAACATCCTTCCCTTGTTGCTTTGGGAAGTTGGTCTTGATAGTCTCCTTCAACTCCTTGATTTCATTGTTGAGGGAGAAAATCTGATTTTGAGCTTCATGTGTGAGCTTTGCTCCTTGCTCCACACGATTTCCCTCCACTTTCCGGTGGGAATATTTCTCTATGACTCTTGCTTGTTTCTCAATGAAGTCCCAAGCGTCATCTTCTCTCATGTCCATGAACGTTCCACATGAGAGGGATTGGAGGTTGAATTGCGTTCCCGCATCCAGCCCCTTGTAGTAAATCTCTAGTAAGGCAAGCTTGGATATGCCATGATGAGGGCAATCCAAGAGCAAATCCTGAAACCTTTCCCAAGATTGAAACAAACTTTCGTTAGGTCTCATAGAAAAAGCATTAATCTTACCTCTAAGTTCCGCTGTTTTGGAAGGCGGAAAGAATTTAGTGAGAAACTCCGCACAAAAGGTCTTCCCACGTGTCTAGTTTCCCATTAGGAAGAGCTTGATACCAAGACAGCGCTTTCCCTTTCAAAGAGAAGAAGAAAGGTTTAAGTTTGTAGTTGTTGGTAGTGGCGCTCTTCGGCCTCATTGTCTCCATCATGCACTCAAAGTTCTGCAAGTGCTGGTGTGGAGATTCGGCACTTGTACCGCCAAACTGATTTTGGCGAACAAGAGTAATAACTTGAGGGTTGAAGCTAAACCCTTGTACATCTTCAGCTTCAAAGTTCACGCCCAAACGGCGTGGTTGTTGTGTTGGATCCATTCGTTGGCCAAGAGTTCTTGGCTCATTATCCACACGTTCGGCTCTAGCATTCCTAGGTGGAGCGCGACGATTTGCAGCCTCTTGTGGATTGAAAGGATTCACATTGACTGTAGGGTCAATCTCTTCTAACGGTGGCATGGAAGAGTCACTCTCATCAGCGGAAGAATGACTTCTTCTTCTAGATCTTGAAGTCCTTTTTGAGGATTTCTTGATCATTTTATTTTTAAGTTCGCTCATTTGTAATCCCATCTGGAACATCTGATCCTGTAGAGCGTTGACTTGGGATTGATGTCGATTCATCTCATCCACGCGAAGGTTCTCATTCCAGCGAAGTTGAGCTTCCTTCTCTGCTAGCTCCGCTTGGAAATCACGTTCGTTTCCTTCGGTCATCTTCTTTTCCTTGCGCTTTTGCCTCAAGGTTTTCTCTAACTCTTGATCAAGAGGTAAGAGATCTTCGGTGTTCCTAGACCTGCGCATACACTTAAAACAATATCAAATAACGAGAGCAAGCTCCCAAGCTTGACAACCGGTTACCGAATTCGGCCGAAACCAAATCCCCGGCAACGGCGCCAAAAACTTGTTCTTTGGCGAAACTCTGTTCCGTTGCCGGAACAAGAACTTCGTATGTACCTAAGAACACAAACCTGCAAGAACACTCAAGAAAAGGATATCAAATAACAAGAGCAAGCTCCCAAGCTTGACAACCGGTTATCGAATTCGGCCGAAACCAAATCCCCGGCAACGGCGCCAAAAACTTGTTCGCCCCTAGAGGTGTGTGCAAATAAGTTTTAAATTTATAAAACTAGAATCAAGCAGCGAACCCGCAGTGTACGGATCGAGGTAGCTAAGCAAGAATTCCAGAGTATCGAACACAGGGATTTGGGTGGGAACAAATTCGATTTCAAGTTATCAAGCAAATAAATATGGGAGTTTTGCAAATATTGGGAAAACAACAATCCTAAAGATCCAGGTATCCAGTTGCGGCAATAGATTCAAGATATACTAATGATGTAAAGACAGAGTAGAGATATGCAAAGGTATACTAAAGTAAGGTAATCGTACGGTTGAGGTTCCAAAAACCTTGTGTAACTCACCTAAAAGATACTCCCTATACAGGTTGTTGAGGCTCAATATAGAAAGGAACTAAAGACGAGGATTAGTGTCAAATACCCAAACTTATAACCTAAAGATCAAGACTAACTTAACCGATTGAGGTTGTTGAGGCTCACAATCGAGGTAGAGGTTGTTGAGGCTTCACTACCACCTAGAAAAGACAAGTATAAACTAAGTTAAAGCGAATCTTTAACTTTGGATTAAAGTAAAAGCAGGCTCGTAAACTAGAGGGAAATTACGGTTGGATCTTGAGATTCCACGGTCGTGGAACTCAAGAACTGCCCGTAATTTTAGGTTGTCGACGATTCTCTCTAACTCTCAGGGTCTAATCTGTTTGCGATCGATCTATCATCACCTATGCCACAACTATCAACCCTTCACCTTAGAATTGTTAAGGGTTTTTAGCCAATAACAGTCATTTTAATATCAATTCAAGAATTAAGGAATAAAAGATGAAAACTTTCAAGAACTATCAATGACCTTCAAATGAATCTCAATATTCCAACAAATGTTTATCAAAGATTCAAACGGAATAAACAAATCACAACTATAGGAAAGAAGAGAAACGGGATGTCAATCCGTTTCCGATTCGAACCTAAACAAGAAGAGAAATCTTCTTGCAATTCTTCCAAGAACTTCGGTCTTTCACAAATCCGAAGATCACAACGACAATCTCCACCGAAAGTGCAAGATTTGAACAACTCTCAACTGCGAACTTTGATCTCCAATGAGATCTCCGAAATTGCCTCCAAAATGAGGAAGCGTTACCCTTAGCGTCGATTGCTAAGCGAAGATTGTACGTCTATGCGTGGATGCAAGAACCCTAAGCAGGCATGACGGAATCTCCTTTCTTCCGTCTTTTTATAATGCAGGGCAAAGTGTCGGCCCGGCCCATTCTTCAAAAGATCATGGCTTCGAAGTGTGGCGAAAAGATTCGTCAAGATCACGGTCGTGGAAGATTCCACGACCGTAATTTAGGGCGTGGAAACAATCACGGTTAGTTCCACGGCCGTAATTTCCCCTGGAATGAACATCGAATTCTGACTCACAATCCACGGCCGTAATTTAGGGTAAGGCCGTGATTCTTGCCTTCATTCGTGCATTCCTCAATCTAATACTCCAATTTGTTTCCAAAGAGTGTCCTCGATCTATGGACATATCAACTCAACTCTCCTTTGCTCGATTTCGTTCGGAAATAGCTCCAAATTACCTATAATCAACATAGAACTAGTGTAGACATCCATATCGACAATATAGGCAATACTAGCTCACATATGCGCAAAGACCAATCAAAGACTATCAATATGAATCGAATACGATTAGAAAACGTGCCTAAAATATCACAATATTTCATGCTAACAATGGGTCGAAGTTCCCAAATTTGTACGGACTATTTCAAGCTTTTCATCTCTGGATGGCCTCAAAGAGAGTTTCTACGATGGTGTCTGAAGCAATAAGGATGCATCTCAAGGAGATCTACTATTTCAACAAGATGAAGCAAGCATTTCAGTTTGGAAGCAGAAAAGGCTAAAGCACACAAGGAAAAAAAAAGCAGTATTTGCACATAAAAGAAAAACATAGACCATCATGTTAGACCAACCGTTGTGGGTATTAATTGTCAAAGAAAAAAGAACCGGCAGCATAATATTCGACTTAAGCAGGGTCTTGTATTGTGTAGAATTTAGAGGGGTTTCTTGTTGCACTCTCTGGTCATCAAGAAATATAACTCGGAAGGTGAACAAACAAAAAATGGATAACTCAGGCCGATTGGGCAAATGTGAGGAAGACCTACTAGCTTCGGTGGCTAGACAACAAGCGAAATTTAAAGCTCAACATGGAACAATTATGCAGAAAACAAAACAAAATTGGCTCCTTCCTGAATAATGCTAGTCCAGACTTGCGGAATAATACAAGAACAAAAAGAAATTTTAATTTTTTCAATTAACAATTATGATGAAAGAACAAGCCCCCTTTATCTTGTATGCAGGTTCTTACTGCTATTCCTAGAACAATTCCTTTCCTTGTGAATAAGTGGTTGAATGATCAAATCAAATTTGGTTGTATGTTTATTGATTTATGTGAAAGCATCCATCGGCTACTGTTATTACCATAAAAAGGCTTTGAAAGAACAACATCAGTTTGTCTTTTTTGGATGTAGTATGATCAAATGTGAATCCAAAGAACAAAGTTTTTCGAAGAAGATAGGAATAACTGTTATAATTGAGGACAATGATCCATCTACTCAAAAACAACCACAAAATTACTCAACATTAATGTTATGAATAAGCAAGACAAAATGAACTTTTATAATAAATAAATAAATTATTCCAAGCTTTTGGAATCCAGATTTCATCCTTCCAAAATTTCTGGGGTGACTTTCCTTTTTGAAGATGTTTTTCGAGGTTGACCTAAACGATTGTCTTGGAAGATGTCGTAGTCACATGCCCCTGTTGTTCGTGTTGATTGTGATCATGGTTGTGTTCGAGGTCTCCGAAGATCCTCCATCTAGGTGGGAGCAACGTCGTGGGATCCACATTTCCGCAGGAAGTATGACATCCCCTAAAAAAGGTTTCTACCATCCTGCTTCCCGGCGGTGAGACACCGCGCCGGTTCATTTAGCCCGTGCCCTCTCCATGTTTTGCCAGCCTCGAGTGTTCCGCGTCTTCACCAAAGGTGTAGTTGTTCCAATTTTTGGATCTTTCTCACTTTTTCCGGTCTTTGCTTGTGTGATTGTATTGTTTCCTTTTTTGGTTTTTCTATTTGCATGACGGTGTGCCCGTTTGCCGTTTGTCGGCCTCTCGATACACCAATTATATGTGGTGTAATCGAGCCCCTTACCTTCTTGATCAAAAAAAAAGTGAGTCTGAACCGAATCTTTTCTATTTGAGCAGAGTAGCTCAACTCATAACAATCCGGTCGCCTCATTTTTCATTTGTTGGGTAGAGATGTTCTTGGAAGAGAGGCTTCTAGAATGGTGGTATGTGAGAGCTAGGACAGAGAGTTGAAAGGTGAGAGAGATACAATAGATGGATTTTTTTTTTCCACAATAATAATAAACTACATGGTATTTCTTAGATTAGGTACGGGATAAAACTATTTCCGAGTATAGGAAGGAAATAGCTCCGAGCAGACCCGCAATTTCAAACTGCGGGTTTAAATGAATAACCCGTAGTTTGAAACTGCGGGTTTCATTTCTTTATAAAAAAAACAAAAGTAGAACTGCGGGTTTCTCAAAAAAAAAAAAAAACGTGAAACTTTATGTAAAAGCTTCAAACATGACTCGAACTCAAGACCATTAGTTCAATATCAATGCTCTGGCCACTAGACCATGAAAACTCTTATTAAATTAAGAAGAGATGTAATTAATATACCTTATCTATTCATAAATACCTAACAAACTAATATGTGGGACTCGATCCATTACAATACCAACATGTTTCCGCTAAGCTACACTATTTTTGTGATATAAGTTCAAAACTTAAATATATTCTTATCAACAAAAGTAAAATTCGAACTCAAAATCGTATTTGTGTTATGTTTTTATAGATAGTTATATTTTAACATAATTATATATTTACCATATTGACTTATAAATATCATTCAACATTTATACAAATAAGCGTTATAATTTTTATTGACTTATAAATATCATTATATTTTCAATATAACTAGTTTAACTCCTACATTTTGTATGTATTTTTTTGAACAATAATTATAATTTCATGTTATTTTTTTAAAATTATATAAATACTAAAGAAATTTTTTAACTCGTATTTATATGGATATTAAATAATATTTATAAGTTAATAAAGTATATATAATTTTGTTAAAAAAATATAACTATTTATAAAATAAAACAAAAATATGATTTTAACTTCGAATTCATGAGTCTAATTTTCCTCTTCATCATATTTTCAATATAGATGGTTTAACTCCTATATTTTGTATGTGTTTTTCCGAACAATAATTATAATTTCATGTTATTTAGTAAAATTATATGTTATAAGTCAATAAAGGTTGTAACTCTTATTTCTATAAATGTTGAATGATATTTGTAAGTCAATAAAGTAAATATATAAATATGTTAAAAATATAACTATCTATAAAAAATAAATAACACAAATACGATTTTGAGTTTGAATTCTACCTTTGTTGATAAAAATATATTTATGTTTTCAATTTATATCACAAAAATAGTGTACTTAGCAAAAACATGTTGGTCTTATAATCAATAGGTCTAGGGATTGAATCCCACCTATTTGTTTTTTGGGTATTTACGAAAAAATAGGATATATTAATTACATCTCATCTCAACTTAATAAAAGGTTCCATGGTCTAGTGGTTAGAGCATTAATATTGAACTATTTGGTCTTGAGTTCGAGTTTTTCACTGTTTTTTTTTTTTTTACAGAAATGGATGGCATTTTTTTTTTACAGAAATGGATGGCATTGAACTATTTGGGAAATAGGTTCGGAGTTTTAAACCCGTAGTTTGAAACTGCGGGTTTAAAACTCCCTCTGCAATTGAGAGTTGTACTTGACCAAGATGGTCAGCGGCTTCTCCTCGGATTGAAAGTAAAGACATTGAGAAAAGAAGCAATAATGCGTATCATTAGATTAACGGCTCGTTTGGTTTTAACTCCGAAATCGAAAACGGAATGGAAACGAATCTAGTCCATATGTATACCCTTATTCATGAAATTTTTTGGAATCATTCCTTGTGATTTGAAGTAAAGTTTTGATTACTTTTAATACCCTATAGGGTAACAAAATGTGGGGAAGTAAGTGTATTTTGCATTAAACACAAGGAATCATTCCATAAAATTTCATGAATAAGGATATACATGTGGACTAAATTCGTTTCCATTCCGTTTCCGTTTCCGGAGTTGGAACCAAACGGGCCCTAAATGCAATACTCTCGTCAGGGAAAGGGGGGGTTATCCTTTGTGGCCAATGTCATTTTCCACTGCTAAAATTGTTTCAGGATTGAACTGATCTTCCAATCGAGGTGATAAACACGAAAACAATGTCAGCACTTGGGCAAAACCCTCAACTGTAGTTTACATTGTGGTGGCCTGTGACCTCACTCAAATCTCGTCAGGGAAAGGCGCAACCACCCTTCAACCCATAGCTCAAAAACAAGGCAAAAGTGAGGGCTACCCCCTCACTGGACAAAGATCAAGCACAGTATTTTCAAGGATTTCATGTACTCCATATCAGTATGCAAGAATCATAATCATTTGAACTCTGAAATTATTAAATGAAAGTCTTGATGTTGCTATGTATCTGTGGCTTTGCTTCAACAATCAGTATCCAGAGGTTCTCCTGTCCTACTCATTCACATCCGAGCTCAAAATCTCAATTTTATGACATTTTACTAAGTTTATTCATTTTAGATAGGCTACGTAGTTCAGGTAGTTTATTGGGTAGGCCACTTTAACAGGAGAGTGGTCCCACATCTGCAGCAGCGACTCCCAAGTGGTGAATATACTCTGGAAAAACTCAAAGCAGAAACAGTAACATATTCTATTTCCAGAAGAGATATCAAAAGATGGAGGTCCTAATCGTTTTGCCTTATTCCCCTTTAAGAGCCAAATCGGTATAGGACATCTCAAGTGTGAACTGTCTTCTTCCATGTCTTCCACCTGAACATGACAACTTATGCAATGTAACATAAGAAACCATCCTCGTAATTCTAGTTTTGCTAATCCTCCCTTTTGAATGCTGTACAAAGCCAAAGTGTCGTTGTTTAGAACCTGAAAATTCCTTCACGAGGCTCTACTGATTTTCATATTTGTTAACTGTGCTTACATTAACTTCCTTGACGCTGTAGCTGCTTGTTTGTTTGAATTTGTATTATCTTTCCTTCTGGCATGCAAAATCAGAAAAGCAAAACATTAGAGCAAATATTAAAAAACACAACCATATTATGAAAACAGGATGCTGTGATACATACAGTAGAGAAGGAAGCTACAAGTGTAATATTATTCGAGCTTCACTCTGTAATCCTCTTTTAGATTGTGAATTCTGCATTACAATCGCTTTTCTCGGTTTCTACTGTGAATTCGAGCTGTTTCTCCACAGACTTCAAGCCAACAGTGTGGTTGGATCTTATTCGATATGGGGGAGATGCGTTAAAGTTCTTTCTAGAGTAAAACTCAAGGGCAAGGGTACTGTCACATTGATCGGCTGGTGTTTTACATGAAATGTCATCTTGGCATCCAAATAGGCTTGCTTGATCCTCATGAATCATGGAAGATGAAAATCTGTCCTTGACCAGATCCCTACTGCAGCTACTAATCTTACTCAAAAAATTGGGAGACTGAAGGTGCACCTTTCTCTTCCTCATTATAGAAGGGGTATTGGGGAACGTGCTGGCAGCGAACCGAAGAATAGATTCAGGGCTATTTGCAGACAAACTGTAACTCGTTAAACGAGGTGGAGTGAAGATGGCTCCAGGGGTGGCTGTTGGTGGTGTGGCTTCTAAGTTTGTTGCCGAAGGACTACAACTTTCCAGCTGTTGCGGCTTCTCAGCAACTTTCATTTCATCTACTAGATCATTTATACCGGATGCTCCATGATGTGACACGTGATCTAGATCAGCAGATCCATTCAAGCAGTCATACGGGGGGGAGCCTATCAGTTGTATTGGGTCATAAGACTCAAGCTCAATCTTACTTCCTTCTAATCTGCCATTTTTTGTAGTGTCTGATGGAGTTTGAGCAGATGAGTCAGATTCCTTGTCGAATGAAGGCAGCAATTTGCTACATATTGTTGATGGTTTATTTTCATGCCTGACACTGCTAGTCTGAGGACTACTCTTCGATACTGGTGGTAGTTTACCAGTAGCTAGGTAGAAGTCTAGTTTTTTCTTCAATGAGCTATTCCAGTGATTCTTAATTGAGTTGTCACTCCTACATACAATTTAAAACCAGTAAACTTATGAGCATGGATGCAAAATATCAGAACAAAACTGTGATTAATGAACTACAACAAGATCAACAATCAACACTCAGTTCCATCTAATATAGCAAAGGTGTAAAGGGGTTTGGTTTTCTTTTCTTTTTTTATTTGTTGTTTATTCTGTGTCTCTTCTCATTGGAAAAGAATATTACTTCTTCATGCGGATCTGAAAAAGAGGTTTAATTTGTTAAATTAGTTGCAAGACGCGGAACATGGGGTAGTTAAGGTAAAGGATTCTTCTTCAAATTCGATAGATGTTGGTTGTTCGTATATTTCATTATAGTTGTATGCACGAAGAGTCAAAACATGTCAAATTAGACTTTCCAGGAGACAATAACACTATAATGACTACAATCCGAAAAGCTCAACTATCAACAACAAAAGCCTGGAATCCATTGTTAAAAATGTCTTCAAATAGCAAAAAAGAAGCTACTTCTCCAATAGAAGTCTTTCATTACCTTCCTGGTAGAAGCTTCGCTATTTCAGCCCATTTATTGCCATGTACACGATGCGCATTGATGAGAGCTATTTCCTCCTCTAACGTCCATGCATCCTTCTTTATCTCTGGATTCAAATGATTATGCCACCTGCAAACATGTATTAGTGAAGGCCAGTAAAATAACTTACCCAAACGAAACACATAAACAACTAGAAGAACAATATGTATTCCCTGTAAGTCACATACAAAAATCAAATTCATGGCAATAGAGGGTTATTCCCCCGGGTAAAACAGAAACAAGGAATCATGAATGTATAGTTTTCCTTCTCTTTAGAAAGCAAAAAAGTTTAAAAAGCAGGAAATTGTAATGTATAAAAAAATTTGTTGCTGCCGTCAACAATTGTCTTTCAACTGAAAATTTACCTTTCTCGGCATTGCTTCCCTATACGTCCTGATAAAGACTTTGCAATCACAGACCATCTGGTTGGACCATATTTTGAGACTAACTGTATAATTTTATCATCCTCCTATAATAACAAAAGATGCAACAGGATATATAATATTGCCATCATAACTATAGTGAGAAACATCAGGAAGAAATGAAGTGCACCTCCCTACTCCATGGTCCCTTAACAAGCTCCGGATTAAGAACCTTTTGCCATCTGTGTAAGCACTGAACTTCAGATCTATCTGGGAAAAATTCCGCTGCATACAAAATTTCAATTTAAGTTTAAGAAAGGAACTTCTGATCAAGAAAAAATACAAACAAACAGAGTACATAAACACAAGAACAAAGACAGCTTCTAATAACTTAGCCATACAGAAGAGGCACCAATTCTTGGATTCGCAGAAGATTTAGGGTGTGTTTTGCAGTGCATTTACAAAAAAGAATTGTTGAACTACTGTGGGTCAAGCACTGAATAGTGAGGGGAGGAAAAGTGGTTTTTTAATGAAAAAAAAACAGAAGCAAAACCATAACATATTTCCCTCTTCATTACTGTGTGGAAACAGAATATTTTAGCCTTTATTTATACAAAGAATTCCCTTCTGAAGAAGTATAGACTTCAGGGGCCTCACATCAATTATTAGATAATATTGAGTGTACATGACTAGAGTTCCTTGTATTCTACAATTGTACTTCTTTAGGCCATGCAGAGATGCAGTTCATAAATGATCAAAAGTTTACTACTTGGTTACAAATTTGATAAATGAACCCAAAGTCTCATGCTTGCATCACAGAATTTTAAAATGTTAGTAATATATCCTAGAAGGAGACAAAAAAAGGTAGGGAGGCAAAATAAATTTAAAAGAAGAAAGTGAACAAAACTTCTATATATTTTCAACAAGTACCAATGCAGTTGAGCATTGTCATGTAGAAAAATACCTATCTTCTTCCAATTCTTCCCATTATAGATAGCAACCGCTGTCCGCAATGTCTCATCCTGGAGGAATAGAAATTTAAACCCCATAAATAGTGGAGAATAATAATACAACCTTACTAGGCTTACTGAATAACAATTTAGGTTGCATGAACTGGAGAAACATTAAAAGAAAGAACAGTGCACATTGTTACCAAATTAGAAAATGAAAAGACAAATTCTTACTGTCTTACAAATATTCAGGAGTTGGTATCTATAACAAGCAGAGAATTTTACCTCTCCCAGTGACCAGCCACCCTTTGCTTGTCTAATGGGACCTGTAGTCCTCCTAGAAAGAAAAAAGAAACTCATATGTTCTATTTCATCATATGCAAATTGTCATTATAACCTTCATACAATTTGAAACTAAATAATATATGTCTAAAATATTGAGTAGTAAAAGTGGATCCAAATCTTTTGCTCTTTAATGCCGAAAAACAATTGGTTTTAATTCTTTTCACCTTAACAAATCATAATTTGTTTAATTATATGATTCATTATTGTGTTTAATATATTTTATATAATCATAAACTTTTATCCGGCAGTAATAAAAATAATGATACTCATTATTTTACAAGATCTTATCATAGTATTATTTATTATTATTATTATTATTTGATTGGAAATAAACAATCATCATCATAATTATTGGATAAACACTGTATTTAGGACCCCATGATATTAGAACTGTAATCTCAATTATTATAATATTACTGCATAATTTTATTATTAGATAGTATATATTAACTAATAATTACTTCAACGAAACTAAAAAGTTTATGATTGAATAAGATAGTTAGACTTATGGAGAAAATTACATGTAGGATAAGCATATTTGATTCCATGACTATTACTAATTTAATATTATTATTGGATAAATTATATGTTTAAAAATTTTTGGAACAAAATATTAGAGTTTATTTTCGCTTTTTTAATTGTCATATGATTTACGGGAAACTATCATCATTTGAAATATATATTATGTTTTATTATATTATATTTGGATTTATTTGGCATAAGTTAAGAACGGAAACTTCGTTTCTATGATATCATATTATAGCATTTTTTAAATACAATATAAATATTTAATCAATTATATTTCAAATATATACAATTTCAACTGCTTATTTAAAAATTTATAAATATACGCATGTTACATCTTAGAAACTATATTTTTATAAAATTTTATTAGCCAATTTACCTACATGATCATCATGATTAAATCTATTATTTGACAAAGTATAAAATCATCTATATATATATAAAAAAAATTGAGATTTTTCAATCAAATTTGTAGCATTCTACTTTAATTGAGGGTAATGTCAAGTCATCATGAAGACCACTTGTGAGCTGTCATTAGAGTCAAACCCATCATCGAGGAAATGTGTTAGTCATTATTGAGTAATTGAGGTCACGGTAAAAACAAAACTAATTTATAAACTAATTGTTAATCAAAATCCATAAACATACGATTATGATTCATATCATATTCATGCAGGCACATGTTTATCAATCAAAATTTAAATTATCATTGAGGCCACATGTTTCTTAATATTCTAAAGAGCTAAAGTCAAGCCATCACTAAGACATGAAAATTGATTCCCGTGCGGGCAACTCAGGCCACGAGCTAGCTTGCAATTGTTGAGCCCATACTTCTGGTTTTGGTAGCTGTTGAGTTAGTTTTGGTGGCTGGCCATGTGTCGGGAGTCATTGAGGTTACATTTCAAGCACTCCTAGAGGTAAAATTGTCAAGTGTATATATTAAACCAATACTTTTTTAAAAACAAATTGTGTTCATTCCTTACGATTTTAGTCTAATTCAAACCTAACATGAAAGTGTACCAACAGCTCGTTTTATTTATTAAAACAAATGCAAGGGACATACAACTAGTAATTCCAAAATCGTACTTCATATAATCGTTTCCAAATTACATCATAAAGAGTAAAAATAAATCAAGGGACCTATAAGGCTATAACATGAAGTAACAAAATTGAAAGTTTCATCCATGTGAACCAGTCAAAACAAACACCCATTGCCACCATCATTATATATTAAACTCAAGTATGATGCAGTTCACATATTACACAAGCAAAAGTTACATCCAAGAAACTTCACTTTCTGTCACGTTGTCAGGATAGTAGATATATGATGTCGAATATCCTTTTAATATATTTATCAAATCAATATGATATCTAATGCATATAGCTTAATCCACCATATCTACCAGTTACAAATCTCTATTCTGAACTGCTGATGATTGCTTCATAATGGATGAGACACGACAGAAATCAACCAAGATATATTTACTTCGTATAAGCATAAAGGAGGTGGGATGCGTACTGGGTAGTCGTCAATAAGCATGAATACCGATGGGAGGGTGTAGGAAGACTGATACCACCCGGTGACTTCAAGCTGATACCTCCACTGATTGAAGCAGTTGTTGATTGTTCATTCTTTACACAGCACTCATCTTCAGCCATTTCCTCAAACTGTCGGCTGTTTTATGAACAGAATATGCCAATCAGAATCACCCAATCTCATGCTTCAACACTAAGCACATACAGAAGCGAAACTATAAAATTAAGAGTCGGCAAACCCCCAGTTTGCACTCGGTCAAGGCCCCGCAAATATCATGCAAGAACAGAAATCAACAGACAGCTAGCACGGATCTACATCTAACGCAACAATCAAAGGAAAGACGGCGATTTACAAGGAAATTGTCCAATCACCCGTAGGGCAAGCCGAGAAACAAAATTCGAATCAGAAGCATTACAAACCATTAAAAAATGAACACACGATAAACCCAGGTTAATCACTTAAATAAATCCATGAAGCAGCCGATCAGAAGCAACTTGATAGGATTGAACTCACCAGCAACAGAGGAAGATAAACGGGAGATAATAAGATTCAAATATTCAAGGCCGAGATGAACAAGGAGTAAGGACAACGACAGAAGATGAAAAGAGAGATGAGGAAGGAAATAGCAAAGGGAGGGGGTCGATGATACGAACAGAGAAGAATTAGGAAAACTGGAAAATATAACAAGGTAAGATCACCAACGTCGCCGTCTGAGTGCCGTTACGATTTTGAGATTCGACGGCCCCTAAAGGTTTTAGTAGAAGCCGTTAGAGAACGTTTGAACCTCAAACGGAGTTTAGGGTTTGTCATTTGTTATCTTATTTTAGCTATATAATATATAATATATAATATAACTTATAAATGTTTCGGGCCCGTCCCAACTAAGGCTATTCTTAGACATTTTGTGCACGGGACCATATTATTTTTAGGTATCCATAAGTAAACTGCATTAAAATTTAATATGGGTCTCACAAAAGTAATTTGTATCGACTGTAAGTTGAAATTTCATTTTAATTACGGTTGAAATTTTGTTTTAATTATAGAAAAAAATAAGAATATAAAGAACAAAAACATTAGAAAACTCTCCGAGAGTGGATACTTTAAGAACAGAGAGTCTCTAGAGTATCAATCCAAATCACCTCACCTTATATATGTCTTAGCTTAAGTCTCTCTCTTCCCATTTGTTCACGTGGTAGGGTTCTTTTTAATAAAATGGAGGAATTATTACTGATTCATATCAGTCTTAAAATAAACCAAATAAATTATCTAGTTTGGTTTTAATTAAAACGGAAGATTTGACGGTACAAGGGTACAATAACCAAAACAAAGAATAGATTCACGTCGACTAATTCTCAATCCACATATTATGGCCTTGCAAAAGCAAAAGCGCAAAGCGCAAAACACAAGAACTCCTCTGTAAAAGAGAACGTCGAATAAAAGGTAACACTATTCTCGTCTTAATTTGGATTTCTCCCGTTACTCTCTCCATTCTTCTCGTCTATAATCGAAATTGTATATTGTAAATGGACAAACACCATTTTTAACAGACTCATCCTTAATCCTCTCAAGTTTGTAACCTGGAACGTGTAAATGAACCCTGGACTGTTTGACTGAAAAAGACAGATTCTTGCAAGTATAAGGTGCAATATGAACAGAAGTTTGAAAAAGACAGATTATTTGAATGTGTAAATGAACCTTTGATGTGTAAATAAAATTGGTCATCTATAATCAACAACCAATACTTGTAGTAAAAAAAACAAATTCTTGCAAGTATAAGATGCAATATGATATTTTTTTATAATTAAAAAAATGTGATATTGTTGATGATTCCTAGGATTGTAAGATTAAAGACTGTAAACGAGTATACAATTTGTAAAGTGGAACCTTTAATTGAATTTTACACGTATGTAATCAGTAATCATGAACCTTTAACTGAGTTTTACACGTATGTAATATCTATAATTTGTATTAAAAACCTTTAAAGAAGAGTAATTAATTTTTAATCAGGAGCCTTTAATTGAATTTTACATGTATCTAATATGTAAATTGGAACTATTACTCGTATTGTTTTCAGAGAAATCTTTGTAACTTTTTGATATATTTTGTTATGGTAATGGATACTTCTTTGCAAGATGGGCAAGCACATAGAGGTTTTGAATTTGAGGAGGATAATGATGCTACCGACTTTTACTTGGATGATGAAAGCGAAAACTCGTTACATGCCAACATATCTAAAGAGATTATATCAAGAATTGGAATGGAATTTAAAATTGATGGGACAACTTATTAGTTTACAACACTTATGCAATGGAAGTTGGATTTTCGGTTCGAAGAAGCAAGTCACATAGTCTTAAGGGAATCTTGGTAGATAGGAAATTTGTGTTTTCATGTGAGGGTAAAAGGGGACAATATGAGTGAGGTAATGCTTAAAAACTCCTCGACCGGAAATAAGGTTTGGATGTTTGCCTATGTTGAAAATCAGTTGTCATTATACCTTCAAGTTCACGGTTTAAATTTTGTTGCTAAGCATATTCACTTATTGGCAAATCCGAGTAAGGCTCATCTATTCATATCACACCGAAAAGTATTAGCGTCTCAAGCAATAGAAGTAGAAATGGTTGATGGATTAGGTATTACACCCAAAAATGCATTTGATCTCATGGCTAAACAAGTAGGAGGTCGTGAAAGTCTTGGATTTGCTCATATGAATTATAACAATCACTTATGAGGTAAGAACAATTTACATGTAAGGCTAGGTGAAACATGTGGATCCTAACTTCTTTTATGTTATTCAAGTGGACGAAGATGATTTGTAAACTAATAATTTTTGGGCTGATGGAAGAATGGTGTCCAATTATGATGATAATGGTGATGTAGTATGTTTTGATACTATGTATCGTAAACATAAAGATGACCAACCAATTGCTCTATTTGTCGGAGTGAATCATCATAAACAATCTATTATTTTTGGTGTTGCATTGTTGTATGATGAGACAACAAACTCATTTATGTGGTTGTTTGTCACATTTGCAAAGGCTATGGGTGAAAAGCTACCAATGACGATACTCACGTATCAAGATGTTGTAGTGTCTAAAGCACTTTCTTACCAATGACCAAAGACTTACCATCGAGTTTGTATATGGAATATTTTTTAAAATACAACAACACATTTGAGTAGCGTTTTTGGGAGCTTTTAAGATTTTATAACTGATTTTAGTAGTTGTGTTTATGACAATGAACATAAGAAGATTTTTTATATGCTCGGGATAAGATGTAGTAGAAGTATGGTTTGCAAAACAATGCTTGGTTAAAGAGGTTGTTCAATGTCAAAAAAAGGGCATTGATCTATGGAAGAAATACATTTTGTGCAGGCATGATTAGTACACAACGGAGTGAGAGCATGCATAGTTCATCAAGAACTATGTAAGTTACAAACCGGAATTATTGCGCTTTTTCGAGCTCTTGCAGGGAGTTCCAGCGATTACTTGATGATCGCCGATACGATGAGATGGTAGCATATCTCAAAACCAACCACATAATAGTAGCATTAGTTTTTTATGTGGAAGTTTTATGCATGCTACAAGTGTATATACACTAGAGTTGTTTTCGTTATTTCAAGCCTAGTTAGGTAGAGCTTATGATTTCTAGATTTAGACTTCGTCTTCTTGTGATGCGACGATAAATTTTGTCAGATATGTTGTCAAATAAGACATGAAGAACTATAGTTATGTTGTCTCCTATAATTCTATAAAAGATGTTATGTCTTGCAATTGTAGATAGTTCGAGTTTGTTGAAATGTTATGTTGTCACATATTAGATACTTTCTCTTAAAGGCATTATGAATGTTTCGGAAAAGTACATTTTGAAAAGATGGACGAAATATGCCAAAAAGGAGCACTATAGTTATTAATGCAAGTTTAGTTGATGTAGACCCTAAACTAGCAATGGGAAGGCATTACATCAAAATATGTATCGTTAGTTCACTCGTCTAGCCACAAGATATAGAGAATATGAAAAAGTTTACACTATTGTGAAAGAAGTTCTCATAAATTTACTAAATCAGGTTGATTTAAATGCTACTCCCCGGTACTAAAGGTGTGCATATGTGTCAAAATCCAAGTGAAGTTGTGCCTATGTGTCAAAATGACAAGTTAAAGACAGTAAGAGCATAAAGTTAAAGCTAAAATTTGGAAATCGGTCAAGTAAAAGGATTGTAGTTGCTCTTGAAATGGGAACACTAAGAAAAAGAGCAATGAAGCAATAAATATCCATCGTTGTTGAGCATGCTATGCTTGATCCTCTTGTGGAGCATTTTATCCTTGATCCTCATCTTGGAGACCCGACACAAGTGAGCAATTACTACAACTTGTTTTGAACTAAATCTCATGCAATCATTTTTTGTTATATTTGTGATCATTTACTGTAGTTTCTTTTAAACAGAACCTCATGCATTCATTTTCATGTAGTATTCATCCATTACAGTAATATTGCAACATGATTAGTCGCGATCAACTTGTCTAAAAAATGTGTGATATAGTCAAATTGGTTCAAGCATGGTTTTTACACATGCTATATAATATTCTTTTATTTTTACAAATATTATATTTGTGAACTTTGTTTTTTCTTTTTGCATGACCTCTCATTTGTAAAGCTTTTGGACGGTGTTCATGATGAGGAATCAATTGAGCTTCATGATCTATGGGATGTTTGATTGTTTGCTAAACCTCTTGGTGATATATTTTAATTTTTGAGGATATGTTGTGAGTGCATGTTGAACCTCCTATTGTCATAGCGTTGTGATTGCAATTTTTGGCTCCTAATTGCAAGGACATTAAACTTTTGGATTCCTCCTACTATCATAGGTTGTTAAGGTTGTTTTTGACTGACTAGTTTTAATGCATTGTTGTGTGATTGCATTTAAGTCTTCTAAGACCGTTTCTTTTATTTGAAAGCAAGTTTTATAGTCATTCAACTACTGGTTCAGGTTTGCATTGTTGTGTGTTTCTGACTAGTTTTATATGCACTGTTGAGCATGTGAAAGAAGGTGGAAAACATAGAATTTTGGATAAGTTGAAGCAATATATGGTTGCTTGTAAAATTCCCTCCATACATGACTACTTTAGATAAGTGTGTCTAGCTTGTCATGGACATAGGAATGCTATGAAAACAAAATGATAAAACTACAAGTGCACAACAAAAACATATATGAGAAACAAAGGGCATATTATAAAAATAGTGTAATACCCCAAATCCACGGGACTCGGGGCGCTACTGTGCTAGGATCTCACAATGGATCATGACCCTAACCTGATAACAAGTTCACTGGATCTTACAACAAGACACAGATAGATTAAAACCATATACATAAGATTGTATAAATATATACATCAAAAGGTTACAACATCACAACCGAGTACAAAACAACAACATCATATCCATACAAGGATAAAACACCTCAAAACCCTTGTATATCCTAGTGTACAAAAGCCCTCGGCTGATCACCCTCTCTGGCTCACGCTGTAGTCTTCCTAACCTGCAGATCATCTACAATACGGTATAAACCGTTAGCTAACAAAAATGAATAAGAATGAAGTAATAGCACATACACACACCAACACATCACAATATGCAATGCCACACACATATTCGTTTATCATCTTTACTTAAGTTATTCCATTACTAATTCAACTTCTTTTGTGGCACGAAGAGACTAAAGAACCTCGTCTCTTCCCCCTTTAACACAGGGTTTTGCGTGTGGGTGAAGTTACCACCTCTCCCTTGTGCTACTGGCTTCCGAGCACCTCCTCCACTCTCGACAAGCTTTGGTAGGTGGTCACCGCCTAGTTATAATACACTTGGGCCATATAAGGTAATACAATGGTCATCCTAGTCTGGTTTAGGTTATAAATGCAACAATCATATGAGCACACACACAACCATCACAACCACTCAAATCCACAACTGCACACTAAGTAAGTCCTATGGACTTACCTGAAATACTCATAATCATGTACCACGTCACAGTTTCCCCTTGAGGAAACGATCAACGCCTGCATAAGCAAGGTACACACCATATCAAACGCTGCAAATCTTAGGAGACGCATCCCCTACACCTCATAACCACAACCATCCTATAACCCGGATCTAAACCCCAAGATCTTAAATATACATACAAGTGCTTAAGGCACTAACCCAACATACATCTCATCAAGCTCATCATCAACCATACTAGCCTACCATATCTAAAGCCTAGGACAAAGGATAGGAAAGAAGGAAACATACCAACTAGGTATGTTCTAGACACGCACCAGTAGAAGCAAGCGACGTTGGGGCGCTGAACCAGTCAGGCACAGGGGCGGAACAGTCTAGGCGCAGGGGCGGCTCAACTCAGGCACAGGGGCGGCTCAACCCAAACGAAAGGGCGGCTCAGCTCAGGCACAGGGGCGGCTCAACTCAGTCACAAGGGGGCTGGTGTGCAGAAATTGAACCCTGACTTCTCTTCGATCCTTCTCTCGATCTCTTCACTTCTTCATTTCCTCAAAGGCAATCACATACATATGATCAACAGAAAGGTCAAGGAAGATCAACCCAAGACTAATTCTTATGGATTCCTAATCTAAGAAGAAGAAGCTAAGAGAGGAAGAAAGAAAAGAAGAAGGAAGCTTACCACAACAACTAAGGAAAAGAAGGACACCCTCACTAGCAACTAACCAAAACACCACAACAACAACAACTTGCACATCTCAATATCATCATCATCAAAGCTCACCAAGCTCAAAACTCTCACAAAGCTCACACAAGATCAAAGAAGATTAAGAAGAAGATCCAAAAGAAGAGAGGAGAAGAAGAAGATGAACGTGAGGAGAAGAAGGCTGAAGAAGGTAAAAAACCCTCACCAGGAAGCAAAGGGGTTGCTTATAAAGGAAGCCAACTAAAAGCACGGGTCAAGGTCAACAAAGACGGCTGCAGCCGCACAAAACCACAAGGGCGGACTTGCAGAGCCGCAGGTTGCGAACCACAGGATCCATAGGGGTGGCCCACTAGATCCGTAGGGGCGGCTGGGTCGTGTCTCAGCCCACTCAGCACAACTCAGCACCTGCGTCTCAACTAAGGCGCAGGTGCGGGATCCCTACAAGAGTAAGGCTCTTACACCACACTCCCCTAAAAACAAGTTTCGTCCCGAAACTTGCATGTTCCCAAATCCTCTTGGACCCATATGCCGAGGTATATACACTCTCTCTATCGGAGGTATCTCATCTCCGCCCATAAGATCACAACCTATAACATTCTATAACCACAAATCACAACATGGAGGAATCATTACTCCAGCAACACCATCACACAACTAATCAAGGCATACAGGTACACCATCTCTAGCCAACATAACCACATCAAAAGGCATGGAGGAAAGCCGTCTCCAGCCAAATCGTACGCATAACGCAACTACGTGGATGAAAACCGTCTCCACTCACACTATGTCCATCAACAATAGCATGGAGGAATAACCATCTCCAGCTAATCCTAAACATATCACAATAGTATGAAGGAAAGAACCATCTCCAACTATACCTAACTCGCGTTAGCAAACAAGATCTAAAAGATCAAATGCACACATCACAACTAGCACGAAAATACAACATATCACATAAACACATAACATACACTCACCAAGATAGCACTAAGATCTACTCGTGGATCCTACAGGTGCATCTATCTCGGAATAAAACTCTGGACAGTTCCTCTGTATACTATCCTCGGTCTCCCGTGTAGCCTCATCAAGTCCTCGTCTCGACCACTGTATCCTCAGCATAAGAATGTCCTTCGACACATGTGTTACGCTAGGTTTGTGTGATGCGCAATTGGGTTTTAAATTTATACTCGTTATATTCTCCTAACTCCTAGCGAACCCGCAGTGTACGGGTCGTTCGTAGTAGGGATAGTATTCCGAGGTCGAACACAAAGACTAAGGTGAGATTAATTTAATTTATGATTAAGTCTAGTGAAAATCTAAGTTAAGAAAGGGGAAAGAAATAAAGAAATGGAAATCTCAAATGTTTTTGGTTGGTTTTAGGTGATCAATCAAAGATCACTATTCATGCAAGCATTCAATCAACTAGACTATGAATCAACACAAATAAACAAACCAAACAAGATATAGATCAAGGAAAGAAAAGACGGATTCTAGGGATTGGAAGTTCCGGTTATGGCATAGGACTCAAGCTATATCTATTCATTTCTTGGATGACTAAGTTGGGGTTAAGTGTTTCTATGATTGGGATCAATCACCGGGTAAGTCTCATGACCCACTAGTCCATTCCCTAGGTCTCATTACCGGGTAAGTCTCTAAGAACCTAAGGGACGGAATTCTACTCAAAACCGAATTATAACCTAAAGATCCAACCTATCCTTACCGGGTAAGTCTCGGAAGGGTTAGTTTTAAGCTACCATCCAGCAAACTTAATCCAATGGCGGCTTACTAGGCTCACCACTACCTAAGGTTTGTTATCTTTGGAATCTAAGAACTAGGATTACCGGGTAAGTCTCTCCTAACACTTAGATGCTAACACTAGGTCACCCTAAGATAGATTTAACTCAACAAACACCTAGGATTTCAACATTCTAACAATCTAAGATTAGATCCATCGAACCAGGAAAATCACGGTTTGTTCTACCTAAACCACGGCCGTGGTTTGTCAAGATCTGGCCGTGATTCCTAACAGAGGATACGTTTCAACACAAAAGTCGTCCAAAGATAAATCTAAACTCATCCTATCATAGCCCTAGCCATAACCATCCTTTCCTTACCCTAGAACCACATTCTATTTAGCCTACAACATTCATAATCGAAATCGAAATGAACAAACACAAAATCATAACATCCATTTGCAAGTTAATGAAGAAAAGAGATGAACAAGTGAACTTAAATCAAAACCAATCTGAAAATGGAATTAGAGCAACTTATAACCCTTCCCAAAAGAAGGTTCAAAGGTTCACAAGTCTCTAGAACTAGAAACCGGAATTCCTCACTACATAAACTAGCAAGTGTGGTAATGGTGTGTGTGTTCTTCTTCTTCTCTTCAATGGACTTCTTCTTCTTCCCTTTTGACACTTTCCTCCCTAGAAAAATCTTCTTCTTGAGAGAATATATTTGTTAGAGAGAAATGGATAATGGATGAGCTGCTCCCAACTACTCCCAGCTACCTCTCACAACCCATGAAGGGCCACTTTTATAACAAACTTGCATGAGCTGGCCATGAGAGTCGTGGCACAGCTGTCACGAGAATCTGGCAAAAACCACGGTTGATTCCACGGTCGTGGAATGTCAGAGAACCGTGATTCCTAACAGAAACTTCGCCTTGGATCATTAAGCTGTGATTTGGTGCATGGCTAGTGTTGGTAAGGTTCCATGAGTCCTCCTTAGCCTTTAGCTTGTGTCCTAACGAGTCCGAGGGTGCGCCATTTAGATGAACGATCCTCAAATGCGTCGTTTTGACTTCTAATTTCCTGAAATACCTATAAAACACGCACAAGTCCGTGTAGACGTCTATTTCGACAAAATATGTGAATTGAGTGCAAAACGTCTTGAACTAATGCTAAATTATGCATGGATGAGTGAGAAATCTATCTAAATGAGTGTCTAAATCTAGATCATAAATCGTGTTATCAAAATACCCCATACTTAAGGTTTGCTCGTCCCCGAGCAAATTCCCAACTATAGACTAAGAGATGACATGATTTATGTATGCAGAAAGTTTGCAAAATCTTTTTAGGTTTGTGCTTCTACTATTGGATCACCTTCATAGTCAAGTTGTATGGCAACGGACAAGCAACTATGCATCAAACAAATGAAGGCATGGAAAGACAATTGTACTTAACTCAAAAGCATGCATGAAATGTAAAGATGAAGAAGTCAAGAAGATCAAGGGTATATCCAATCTAGATTACTAAGTCTTACAAACATGCAAGTAGGTCATAATGTCTTGTGACATGAAAGGCCAAGAAACGTTTGTGATTGGGTGGGGAATTCTCTAGGTTATGTGATGCTAATCCGGGAATGGAACTAACTTCACCTCCTTGTCCTCGATCAACTTCCCCCAAGTGTATATTTTTCCCTATCTTGCTTTCTTTTCTTTTTCTTTGACTTGTTTTTGAGTCAATGGCATTGGTGTACAATAGCCGAAACCTCGGTGATTAGCCATCCTCGGGCTTTTTCTCTTTTTCGAGGTGCATCCACACCGGGCACACATACCAAAGCTCGTTAGGGCTATTGGTTCATTTGACTTTGGCAAGGTACCAACACCCGATTATGTGAAGTGTACCGAGTTACTTGTCATTTAAACCAACGCCCCCAAACCTATTTTGGCTACACTTCCACAATAATTTCAGCATTTTATTCATGACATTCCTTTCATCAACAACTTTACTCCATACTTGCTTTTCACACACTCCAACACACTAGCATGCTCCTATTCCCGGATGGGTTTAAAAGGGGTCAATTTTATATCAATTGAGGTGCTCAAGCAATCATGATCAAGATGAGAAGTAGAGAAAGATGAAATGCCTCATTCATTCCTAGATGGTATGCAAGAACTATCATGTAATTTCGACTTTCAATACTCAATCCATTCTAGGCAAACATCATGATCACAAATCATTCATAGAGTTTAAGAGAAGTAGTTCAAGTCTACATATGCATTTATCAATTCAACACATAAAGCTATCCATAGCCAATTCTCAAGACAAGATTCATCATTAGGATCATATCCAAGCCTAGAAAGCACAAAAATTTTTAAATTTTCTGGATTTTTATGGGATTTTCGATTTAAGTATGTACAATGCAAGGCATGTGCAAATTTTAAACTATCCTAGATACTCATCATGCAAAGGATCATGCAAACCCCACCCCATACTTAGAAACACATTGTCCCCAATGTGTAAATGAAGTAAAGAGAGTGAAAGAAGGTTCTCACAATGTAAAAGTGGTTTGCTTGGTATTTGGGATTTCTCAAGTGAATCGATGTTGGATGATCCTATCAACCATGGTAGAGAGCTCTAAGCATTCATCAAAGCTTCGGGACCCGCGCTAGGCACCGCTAGCCGTCCAAATTCCGCGTCCGCTCTACCTATAATTGGTGAGGGTTTCATCATCATCATTCACATGCCAAGAAAGGCTTCCAATGCTACTAATGCTCTAGCACACACACAAAGTAGACAAAACACACACAAGGATAGAAGAATCTAAAAACGAAAACAAAACTAGAAAGAAAGAAAATGTTACCAATGGGTTGCCTCCCACCAAGCGCTTCTTTAAGGTCATTAGCTTGACCAAACTCGGGAGCGTCTATTCAAGGTGAAGTGGGGCAATCATGTCTACCGGAGCTCCCGGAATATACTTCTTCAAGCGATGCCCATTCACTTTGAAATTTTCACAATGCTCCCCTCCTATCTCTATAGCTCCATGGGGAAAGATCTTCTTCACCACATATGGCCCGGTCCATCTTGATTTGAGCTTTCCGGGAAAGAGCCTTAGCCTTGAGTTGAAGAGAAGGACAAGATCTCCTTCACTCAACTCCTTGGGGATGATCCTCTTGTCATGCCACCTTTTGGTTATCTCCTTGTAGATCCGGGCGTTCTCATAAGCTTCCAACCGGATCTCCTCAAGGGCGTTTATATCAAGCAATCTCTTTTCTCCCGCCTCCTTGAGGTTAAAATTTAGCCACTTAATGGCCCAATAGGCTCTATGCTCCATTTCCACCGGAAGATGGCAAGACTTGCCATAGACTAACTTGTAAGGAGTGGTGCCAATTGGTGTCTTGAAGGCGGTCCTATATGCCCACAATGCGTCATTGAGCTTCATAGCCCAATCCTTTCTAGTTCTAGACACCGTCTTCTCAAGGATGGCTTTGATCTCTCGGTTGGAGATTTCCACTTGACCACTAGTTTGGGGATGGTAAGGTGTTGCCACCTTATGAGTCACCCCATACTTGGCTAAAAGTGTCCCAAAATTCCTATTTGTGAAGTGCTTCCCTCCATCACTAATGATCACCCTTGGTGTTCCAAACCTCGGGAAGATCACCCGGTTGAAGAACCGCACCACCACCTTGGCATCATTTGTGGGAGAAGCAATTGCCTCCACCCATCTTGACACATAGTCTACCGCCAATAGGATGTAGAGATTGCCACACGAAGAAGGGAACGGTCCCATGAAGTCCACACCCCACACATCAAAAATCTCAACTTCTTGGATGTTATTCAAGGGCATTTCATTCCTCCTTGAGATGTTGCCCGTCCTTTGGCAAGCATCACATGCCGCTACAAAACCTTGCACATCTCTAAACAAGTTAGGCCAATAAAAACCGGATTGCAATACCTTTGCACACGTCTTGTGTGAGCTAGCATGACCTCCACATGGTAAGGAGTGGCAATGCCGGATCACACTCTCCACTTCATCTTCCGGTATGCACCTTCTAAACATTCCGTCCGGTCCTCTCTTGAATAGAAGTGGTTCACTCCAATAGTAGTGCCTCACATCGTTGAAGAACTTCTTCCTTTGTGCATATGTCAATCCGGGAGGTACCTCCTCACACACTAAGTAGTTCACGATGTCGGCATACCATGGCTCACTTCCTCTAGATACTTGGAACAAGCATTCCTCCACCATTTGTAGTTGCTCATCTCGGAATGAGTCATCAATTGGAATGTCATCTCTTCCAAGCTCTAATGGAGGCAATCGACTAAGGTGATCCGCCACGGAGTTCTCGGATCCCTTCTTATCTCGTATTTCTAAATCAAACTCTTGAAGAAGAAGGATCCACCGAATAAACCTTGGTTTGGCATCCTTCTTTGTAAGTAGGTAACGGATCGCAGCATGATCCGTATAAACTATGACCTTCGCTCCAACAAGGTATGAGCGGAACTTCTCGAATGCGTACACCACCGCCAACAACTCCTTCTCGGTGGTAGCATAATTGAGTTGGGCATCATCTAGCGTCTTGCTAGCATAATAAATAGCATGAGTCCGCCCTTCTTTCCTTTGCCCCAAAACAGCCCCTACGGTTACATCGCTTGCATCGCACATGATCTCAAACGGTAGACTCCAATCCTGAGGTTGCATGATAGGTGCGGAGATCAAGGCGCTCTTCAACCTACAAAAAGCCTCAAGACAATCCTTGGAAAAGACAAAATCAACATCCTTCATTAGTAGGTTAGTGAGAGGCTTAGAAATTTTAGAAAAATCTTGGATAAACCTCCGGTAAAAACCGGCATGCCCTAAGAAACTCCTTACTCCCTTTACCGAGGTAGGTGGCGGCAACTTCTCTATCGTTTCAATTTTGGCCCTATCAACCTCAATGCCACGGTTAGACACCAAGTGTCCTAACACAATGCCTTCACTTACCATGAAGTGGCATTTTTTCCAATTCAAGACAAGATTTGTCTCCTCACATCTTTGCAACACTAAGGACAAGTTAGCCAAGCAATTATCGAAAGAAGAACCATAAACAGAGAAATCATCCATGAACACTTCCATGATATTTTCTATGTATTCCGAAAAAATGGCCATCATGCACCTTTGGAAGGTGGCGGGTGCATTACACAACCCAAATGACATTCTCCTATATGCAAAAGTACCCCATGGACATGTAAAAGTTGTTTTCTCTTGGTCATCGGGGTGGATAGGGATTTGGAAGAATCCACTATAGCCGTCTAGATAGCAAAAATGAGAATGTTGAGCTAACCTTTCTAGCATTTGGTCAATGAAGGGGAGAGGGAAGTGATCTTTCCTAGAGGCCATGTTAAGCTTTCTATAATCAATACACATCCTCCATCCCGTAACCGTCCTAGTCGGGATTAGTTCATTGTTCTCATTGGTTACTACGGTCATCCCACCCTTCTTAGGTACTACATGAACGGGACTAACCCACTTACTATCCGAGATAGGGTAGATAATTCCCGCATCTAGCAACTTAATGATTTCCTTTTTGACTACCTCTTTCATTATAGGGTTCAATCTCCTTTGATGTTCAATAGAGGGTTTATGATTATCTTCCATCATTATCTTATGCATGCACAAAGATGGCTTAATGCCAACCAAATCATCAATAGTATAGCCAATGGCCTTCCTATGCAATCTTAGTTCATGTAACAACTTAGCAAGTTCATCATCACTCAAGCATGCATTAACAATCACAAGATATGTAGAGTTGTCACCAAGGAATGCATATTTCAAATGAGAAGGGAGGGGTTTAAGTTCAAGTGAAGGAGGACCTTTGTCGGTTGAAGATGATCCAAATAAGGTTGGATGAGATGAATCCACAGCAAAGGAAGACTCTCCATGGCTCCTAGAAGTTTGATCACCATCAAGAGCTGATTCAGGAGAAATCACGGCTGAAATTACGGGTTTCTCAACTTCCACGGCCGTGGTTCTTGATAAGCTTGCTTCCCGGAGTTGTCCAGAAAGTTTGACGGCCGTGGAACACGAATCTCGACCGTGGAACTCGCAGCTGTTCAAGACCTCTTCGTGGCCTTCAAATCCAACTCTTGGCTCCTCTTCCAATGCTTCCAAAGCTTTGATCTCTTCATTGCAGGACTCCTCAACACCTTCCTCCATCATACTTAAGGTGAGAACCTTCTCCAAGGGATCCTTGATCAAGACCGAGCTCACAATCTCTCTAGATTCCTCTTGCTCGACTATGTTGAAGAGATCTTCATCAAGGGCTGGCCCTTTCGTCATTATGGATAACTTGAACTTGACATTCTCTTCTCCAATGTTAAAGGAGAGAGTTCCGTTCTTGCAATCCACTAGGCATCCGGAGGTGGCTAGGAAGGGTCTCCCTAAGATGATGGGAACCGGATAATCCGCCGGAATGTCCAAGACCACGAAATCAATTGGCACATAGAATCCTCCTAGTTGCACCGGGATGTCTTCTAGAATCCCAACTGGATGAGTGATAGAACGGTCCGCCATGTAAAGGGTCATCTTGACCGGTTTCGGCTCTCCTAGCCCGACCTTGTTGCAAAGTGCAAGCGGTATGATGCTTACACTTGCTCCAAGATCACAAAGGGCTTCGTACTTGGCATCTCCTACTCCAATTGGGACACAAAAAGAGCCCGGATCTCTTAGCTTGGGAGGCATCTCCTCCTTCATTGTTTGGATCAATTCCAAGGATCTCTTGGTCATTCGTATCTCCCCATACTCCTCCAACTTCCTTTTGTTGGAGAGTATTTCCTTCAAAAACTTGCCATACGCCGGCATTCCTAAAATGGCATCCATGAACGGAATGTTAATATGTAACTTGGACATTAGTTCAAGGAACTTACCAAAGTGATTGTCTAAACGAGCTCTTGCTCTTGATTGTGGGAACGGTAGTGGTGGCTTGTATGGAGGCGGTGCTACATAGGTTGGTTCTACATCCTTGCTCTTGCCTCCATTTTCTTGCACTCTTCCCTCTTCTACCACTACTTGCTTTCCCTTAGCATTGTCCTTGGGCAAAGGATCTTTCATGCTCAATCCACTCCTTGTTGTGATAGCCAACACTTGGCCTCTTGGGTTGTCTTCGGTCCTTCCGGAAAGCTTTCCCAGGTCTCTATGGGCTTCACCCGCCTTTTGGAACACTTGTGCTTCCAAAACCTTTTGGGCTTTAGAGATCGAAGTCACGGTGCTCTCAAGTCCACTCAACCTTCCTAGCAATTGCTCAAACATGACTTCGGTTCTATCCTTTGAAGGTTGAGAGAAACCGGGTGGAGGTTCTTGTGAAGCTCTTTGTGGTGGAGTTGTGCTTGTGGAGGAGGAAGGGTTCAAGGCTCCATCCGGGTTAGAGTAAGAAAATCTGGGATGGTTGTGGTTGGGCCGGTAATTGTTGTATTGCGGTTGTTGTTGAAACTCCTTGGGCCTTGGTAATTGTTGAAGTTGCCCCTTCCCATATAATTCACATCTTCCTCCTTGGAAGACAAGTTGGCTTGTGGAAGCACTTGAGGAGTTGCTTGGTTCTTCAAAGTTGTAGCACACAACTCCCTCAAGGACTTCAACTCGTTGTTGATGGCGTCAAGCTTGAAATTGTTCATGGTGACTTCACTCACCTCATATGCTCCCGCCTTTCTCCCTTCACTCTTCCTATGGGAGTACTTCTCAATTACTAGAGCTTGCTTCTCCACAAACTCCCAAGCATCATCTACATGCTTCTCCATAAATGTCCCACCGGAAAGAGATTGAAGCTTGAATTGGCTATCTTCATCAAGTCCCTTGAAGTAGATCTCCAATAGCTCAATTTTCGGTATGCCATGGTGTGGACAATCTAAGAGAAGGTCTTTGAACCTCTCCCAAGACTTGAACAAACTTTCTCTATCCCTCATCACGAAGGCATTGATCTTCCCTCTCAATTCGGTGGTCTTGGAAGGTGGGAAGAACTTGGTCAAGAACTCGATTGTCATCTCCTCCCAAGTACCAACTCGCCCTTGTAGAATAGATTGATACCAAGCTAAGGCTTTATCCTTTAGAGAGAAGGAGAAAGCCCTTAGCTTATGGTTATAGCTCTCCAATCTTGGCGGTCTAAGAGTCTCCATCAAGATCTCATAATTCATCAAGTGTTGATGAGGAGACTCTCCTTCTATCCCTCCAAATTGATTATGCCGGATCATTTGTAGAACTTGAGGGCGGAGCTCATAGTTGTGGGTCGCGGGATCTCCTAAATTCACACCCGGTCGGTGTGCTCTTTGTGCCGGATCCATACGTCTCCCTAGAGTTTGTGGCTCCTCAATAGCAATAGGTACAACCCTAACATTAGCCGCCGGCTGCGGTTGTGGTGGAGGTGGTGGAGGTTGTCGGCGATTAAGCTCTCCTTGAACAAGAGCTTGCCTAATCTCCTCAATCTCCCTTCTTGTTTCCTCTTGCCTCTCATTGGCAAGTCTCCTTTCTTCCTCCAAGAGCTCATCTCTTAGCCTTATTTGCTCTAAGGCTTCATCCAACTCAGGTTGAAGATTTCTACCGGCCATCTCTCTCTCTTTTCGGGTGTTCTTGGATCTAGATCGAAGGGTTTTCTCCGGTTCGGGATCGAATGGAGCTAAATCCTTGCCACGAGATCTTCGCATGAACCTAAAGAGTAATAGATGTCCTGAAAAGCAAAGACATAAACCAAAAAGAGATCAAAAGCAACAAGAAAGATCTACACTAGAAACAATCACAAAATAAATTCAATCTAGACCTAGTCCCCGGCAACGGCGCCAAAAACTTGTTACGCTAGGTTTGTGTGATGCGCAATTGGGTTTTAAATTTATACTCGTTATATTCTCCTAACTCCTAGCGAACCCGCAGTGTACGGGTCGTTCGTAGTAGGGATAGTATTCCGAGGTCGAACACAAAGACTAAGGTGAGATTGATTCAATTTATGATTAAGTCTAGTGAAAATCTAAGTTAAGAAAGGGGAAAGAAATAAAGAAATGGAAATCTCAAATGTTTTTGGTTGGTTTTAGGTGATCAATCAAAGATCACTATTCATGCAAGCATTCAATCAACTAGACTATGAATCAACGCAAATAAACAAACCAAATAAGATATAGATCAAGGAAAGAAAAGACGGATTCTAGGGATTGGAAGTTCCGGTTATGGCATAGGACTCAAGCTATATCTATTCATTTCTTGGATGACTAAGTTGGGGTTAAGTGTTTCTATGATTGGGATCAATCACCGGGTAAGTCTCATGACCCACTAGTCCATTCCCTAGGTCTCATTACCGGGTAAGTCTCTAAGAACCTAAGGGACGGAATTCTACTCAAAACCGAATTATAACCTAAAGATCCAACCTATCCTTACCGGGTAAGTCTCGGAAGGGTTAGTTTTAAGCTACCATCCAGCACACTTAATCCAATGGCGGCTTACTAGGCTCACCACTACCTAAGTTTTGTTATCTTTGGAATCTAAGAACTAGGATTACCGGGTAAGTCTCTCCTAACACTTAGATGCTAAAACTAGGTCACCCTAAGATAGATTTAACTCAACAAACACCTAGAATTTCAACATTCTAACAATCTAAGATTAGATCCATCGAACCAGGAAAATCACGGTTTGTTCTACCTAAACCACGGCCGTGGTTTGTCAAGATCTGGCCGTGATTCCTAACAGAGGATACGTTTCAACACAAAAGTCGTCCAAAGATAAATCTAAACTCATCCTATCATAGCCCTAGCCATAACCATCCTTTCCTTACCCTAGAACCACATTCTATTTAGCCTACAACATTCATAATCGAAATCGAAATGAACAAACACAAAATCATAACATCCATTTGCAAGTTAATGAAGAAAAGAGATGAACAAGTGAACTTAAATCAAAACCAATCTGAAAATGGAATTAGAGCAACTTACAACCCTTCCCAAAAGAAGGTTCAAAGGTTCACAAATCTCTAGAACTAGAAACCGGAATTCCTCACTACATAAACTAGCAAGTGTGGTAATGGTGTGTGTGTTCTTCTTCTTCTCTTCAATGGACTTCTTCTTCTTCCCTTTTGACACTTTCCTCCCTAGAAAAATCTTCTTCTTGAGAGAATATATTTGTTAGAGAGAAATGAATAATGGATGAGCTGCTCCCAACTACTCCCAGCTACCTCTCACAACCCATGAAGGGCCACTTTTATAACAAACTTGCATGAGCTGGCCATGAGAGTCGTGGCACAGCTGTCACGAGAATCTGGCAAAAACCACGGTTGATTCCACGGTCGTGGAATGTCAGAGAACCGTGATTCCTAACAGAAACTTCGCCTTGGATCATTAAGCTGTGATTTGGTGCATGGCTAGTGTTGGTAAGGTTCCATGAGTCCTCCTTAGCCTTTAGCTTGTGTCCTAACGAGTCCGAGGGTGCGCCATTTAGATGAACGATCCTCAAATGCGTCGTTTTGACTTCTAATTTCCCGAAATACCTATAAAACACGCACAAGTCCGTGTAGACGTCTATTTCGACAAAATATGTGAATTGAGTGCAAAACGTCTTGAACTAATGCTAAATTATGCATGGATGAGTGAGAAATCTATCTAAATGAGTGTCTAAATCTAGATCATAAATCGTGTTATCAACATGCGTCTCACACCTCGTTCTAACCACTAAGTCATCATAGCTGACGATGTGTCTCGGATCTGGTATGTACTCCCTCACTTGAGACACATGAAACACAAGGTGAACAACCTCTAACCTCGGTGGAAAAGCCAATCTGTATGCTACTCTCCCTACTCTGTCAAGTATCTCGAAGGGACCAACATATCGGGGACTCAACTTTCCCTTTATGCCAAAACATCTGACGCCTCGCGTTGGAGATACTCTCAGCCAGACATGAGCTCCTACCTTGAACTCTAGAGGTCGACGCCTCCTGTCTACATATGAATTTTGGCGACTTTGTGCAGCCAACATCCTCTCTCTAATCAACGCTACTCGAGCCATATCATCCTGAATCTGTTGTGGCGCTATACCATTGACACTGCTAGACTCATCCCAACATAGCGGTGTACGACATCTACGCCCATACAATACCTCGTATGGGGCCATACCAATTGATGCATCCCAATTATTGTTGTATGAGAACTGAACCAATAAGAGGTAATCTGACCATCCCTGTCCCCAATCCAACACACAAGCTCGCAACATATCTTCTAGCGTCTGAATAGTCCTCTTTGACTGACCATCTGTCTGAGGATGAAACAGAATCGTGAAGTGCAACCTCGTCCCCAAAGCAGTTTGAATCTACTGCCAAAATCACGAGGTAAATCGTCCATCTCGATCTGAGACGATCATCCTCGGTAAACCGTGGAGTCTCATTATTTGTCTAGTGAACTCCTCAACTAATCTGCTCACTGGTCACGTTTCCTTGATAGGGATGAAACGTGTAGTCTTTGTCAGTTTGTCAACCACAACCCAAATAGCATCAAAGCTCCTGCTCGGTCTCAACCCTGTCACAAAGTCCATGGAGATGTCCTCCCACTTCCACTGCGGTACCGGCAGTGGATGAAGCTCTCTTCCTGGTCTGCAATGCTCTATCTTGACATGTTGTTAGGCCACACACTGTGCCACAAATGTGGCTACATCGGGTTTCATCCCTCCCCACTAGTATGAGCGTCTCACATCCCGATACATCGTACTCGCACCTGGATGCACTAAGTAAGGTATAGAGTGAGCCTCATGCAGAATCCTTTGTCTCATATCCGCATCTACGGGTACACAGACGCCGTCGCGGCGTCTCAACACTCCATCTGTTCCTATGGAGTACTGTGGTGCCTCACCACGAGACATCCTATCTCGTATCATCGTCAGCGTTGGGCAGGTCCCCTACTTCCGTTGGCTCTCACCCAACAGATAAGGTAGAACCTCTAAAGTACTTAATTGGGCATCCTCATCAGGAAACTGGATGTCCATCTCTAGCCAAGCTAGATCTCTTTGAAGCTGGGGCTGAACTGTCAGTCTTGCAATCGCCTTCTCTCGAGGCGTTTTCCTGCTTAGGGCGTCGGCGAAAACGTTCGCCTTCCCTAGATGGTACAGGATCTCAAGGTCAGAATCCTTGATCAACTCAGGCCATCTACGTTGACGGTTATTCAATTCCCGCTGCGTGAAAATATACTTCAAACTCTTATGGTATGTGAAGATCTGACTTGTGGTATCATACATGTAATGTCCTGCATGTTCCTCTCTACTACGAGAGTAAACTAGGATATCGTCTATGAAGACCACCACAAAACTGATCCAGAAAGTCGATGAATAAGCCATTCATCAACTCCGTGAAGACGGAGGGCGCATTCATGAGCTCGAATGGTATCACTACAAACTTGTAGTGGCCATACCGAGCCCGAAATGCCGTCTTATGCACATCCTGCTCTCTCACCCTCAGTTGGTGATATCCCGAGCGCAAGTCGATCTTGGAGAACACAATCGCTCCCTTCAGCTGATCTAACAAGTCATCAATGCGAGGTAAAAGGATACTTGTTCTTGATGGTCAACTTGTTCTGCTCTTTGTAGATACATAACCTCAACGATCCGTCCTTCTTCTGTATGAAGAGGACAGGTGTTCCCCACGGGGATACGCTAGGGCAGACAAAGCCCTTCTCAACCAACTCCTTGAGTTGCTTCTTCAGCTATAACAACTTAACAGGCGCCGTACGGTATGGGGCCTTAAAATCGGTCTCATACCAGGCTCTAACTCGATACCGAAGTCCACGCTCCTCTGAGGCGGCAAACTTGATGGCTCAACAACCACATCTAGAAATTTGCAAACCACTAGGATGTTATCTAATGCAGGACTCTCACTCTCCTTCCTGGCATAACACCAGAAGGCCTCACAACCCGGTGCGATCAATCTCACTACTCGTGCTGCACTAAAACCCTACCCGTCTTTCCAAGGTCCCGCCCTCGGAAAATCTCAATCTGACCCGACTCGGTAGAGACCGTCACGGTTCTCCTACCAACATTTAACATATCACGATGTCTAACCATCTAACCCATACACAGAATGACTTCGTCATGCACAGGAGGCATGACAAAGAAGTCCCTAACCAAATCGCGGTTTTCTAAATGTATAGGACAACCATGTACCTCTTGGGTACCTCTAACCTAACCCCCATCTAGTAACCCTATCAAGGAAGGTCTACCCTCTATTGTATCTAAGGTCAGTCTATTAACACATGCATCAGAAAGAAAAGAGTGCGTAGCACCCACATCAAACAAAACTCCAATAGTAAACCATTAACAAGGATGGTACCTGTAACAACTAACTCCAACGTCTCCACTGCATATCATTACTCAAAACTCGAACCTATGCTTCCCAGGTATCACTAAGGTCATCACCATCATTTCTGCCTCTACTCCTTCTGCAGCGGAAAGAGGAGAGTCTTGTAGAGAAGGAACACAACCTTGGTGACAAAAGGGAGCCAAATGGCCTAGTTTGTCACATGTAAAGCAAGATATCGGTGCCAAGGGACACTCAGAGTGCAAATGGCCTGGATCACCACAGTTGAAGCACGATCATCCCGTCTTCGCAACCTGTGCGGCTAAAGGGTAACTCGATCTTGTTCGTTCACCCTTAGTAACCTTAGCATAGGAGGAAACTTGCTGATGCGGTATCTTTTTTTGTCGGTAGAAAATCAATCGATATCCTATGTTACCACAAGTAAAGCACATCACTAAAGATCTCTTACACTCTCGTCGCATGTATCCAGACTTCCCATAGTTGTAACAAGATCTCATCCCACCAAAAGTCCGTGTGGACAGGGGATCACTCGAACGTCCATGTGCCAGACTTTGTCTAACACCTGAAAGGTCTCCTTCATCACTCACTAGTTCGGTCCGTTGTTTCTTCTTTGATCCAGAAGCTTCAGTCGGTCACACCGATGTTGGTAAACCCGGTGTAGGTCTACTTGCTCTTGTAGCCTCTTGTACTTGGCGTATATATTCTCGAAACTCGGGTCCACTCATCGAGACGTAGTCAGTCTCCTCAAGTCCGTCCTCTGCTATAGGCGAAACAACATCGGAAACTGGTCCCTAACCTATCACTACTGGAGGGTATGCACACCTAATCTTATAAGGCTATATATGTGCCATATGTATAGATATATATAATACTTAAGATCACATGCAAACACATCAACACATAATAGGCATATATATATATATATATATATATATATATATATATATATATATATATATATATATATATCGATACTGTCGAGATCCTAAGAAGGGTGATGGCTTCCCGTACACACTATCCCAAAACATATGTACTCGTTTAGAAACCAAAATCCTTTCCAAAAGTCATACCCCTTTCGGGTTCTGTTTATCTACTCCACCTTTATTGCAAATTGCAAGTGCCATTGTTGTCAACCTAAGGCTTTGATACCAACTTTGTAACACCCCAAATCCACGGGACTCGGGGCGCTACTGAGCTAGGATCTCACAATGGATCCTGACCCTAGCCAAACAACAATTTCACTGGATCTTACAACAAGACATAGATAGATTAAACCATATACATAAAACCTGTATATAAATATATATATATATATATATATATATATATATATATATATATATATATATATATATCAAAAGGTTACAACATTACAACGGAGTACAAAACAACAACATCATATCCATACAAGGATAAAACATCCCAAAACCCTCGCATATCCTAGTGTACAGAAGCCCTCGGCTGATCACCCTCTCTAGCTCACTCAACAGTGTTCCTAACCTGCAAATCATCTACAACACAATATAAACTGTTAGCTAACAGAAATGAATAAGAACGAAGTAATAGCACATACACACACCAACACATCACAATATGCAATGCCACACACATATCCGTGTATCATCTTTACTTAAGTTATTCCATTACTAATTCAACTTCTTTTGTTGCACGAGGAGCCTAAAGAACCTTGTCTCTTCCCCCTTTAACACAGGGTCTTGCGTGGGGGTGGAGTTACCACCTCCCCCCTGTGCTATTGGCTTCCGAGCACCTCCTCCACTCTTGGCGAGCTTTGGTAGGTGGTCACCGCCCGGTTATAATACAATTGGGCCATATAAGGTAATAAAATGGTCATCCTAGTTTGGTGTAGGTTATAAATGCAACAATCATATGAGCACACACACAACCATCACAACCACTTAAATCCACAATTACACACTAAGTAAGTCCTATGGACTTACCTGAAATACTCATAATCCTGTACACAATTTCCCCTTGAGGAAACGATCAACGCCTGCATAAGCAAGGCACACACCATATCAAACGCTACAAAGCTTAGGAGACGCATCCCCTATACCTCATAACCACAACCATCCTATTACCCGGATATAAACATTAAGATCCTCAACATACATACAAGTGCATATGGCACAAACCCAACATACATCTTATCAAGCTCATCCTCAACCATACTTGCCTAGCCATATCTAAAGCAAGGGCCAAAGGAAAGGAAAGAAGGAAACATACCAACTAGGTATGTCCTAGACACGCACCAACAAAAGCAAGAGACGCAGGGGTGCTGAACCAGTCAGGCATAAGAGCGGACCAGTCTAGGTGCAGGGGCGGCTCAACCCAGGCGCATGGGCGGCTCAGCTCCGGTGCAGGGGCGGCTGGTGTGCAAAAACTTAATACCGACTTCTCTTTGATCCTTCTCTCAATCTCTTTATTTCTTCATTTCCCTAAAGGCAATCACATACATATATACATACATATGATCAACAAAATGGTCCAAGAAGATCAACACATGACTAATTCTTGTGGATTCCTAATCTAAGAAGAAGAAGCTAAGCAAGGAAGAAAGAAAAGAAGAAGGAAGCTTACCACAACAGCTAAGGAAAGGAAGGATGCCCTCACCAGCTACTAACAAAACACCACAGCAACAACAACTTCCACATCTCAACATCAACATCATCAAAGCTCACCAAGCTCAAAACTCTCTCAAAGCTCACACAAGATCAAAGAAGATCAAGAAGAAGATCCAAAGGAATAGAGGAAGAGCAGAAGATGAATGTGAGGAGAAGAAGGCTGGAGAAGGTAAGAAACCCTCATCAGGAAGCAAACGGATGACTTATAAAGGAAGCCAACCAAAAGCATGGGTCAAGGTCAACAAAGACGGCTGCAGCCGCAGGAAACCGCACGGTCGGACCTGCAGAGCCGCAGGGGCGGACCATAGGACCCACAGGGGCGGCCCATTGGATCCGCAGGGGAGGCTGGGTCCTGTCTCATCACAGCTCAGCACTTGCGTCTAAGCTAAGGCGCAGGTGCGGGATTCCTATAAGACTAAGACTATTATAAATAGGCCATACAAGGTACCCTATATTTTTCCCAACAAAGAACATAAGCCCATTCAAAGAACAGAAGGAAGCAAACATCATTCATGTCAAAGACCATAACCAAGGCGACAAGCTGATCAGAATTTGGTAATTAGTGGGTTGAAAAGTCATTGTGTAGGTGACTGATCCATACAAAAACAGCAACATTGTAGCACTTTGTGTTGATTGTCCATCTATTTATAACAAAAAATATTGGAATTTTAGTCCCTTGTTTTCACTCAAAGCATCCTAAAACTTAAAATAAAATAAATAGGATTTCAATAACAAGACATCTATATCTCATGTCTAGGATAATAGCATACCCTTGAACAATTAATTCAGATGATGAGTTAGAAACATCTTCAAAATCCACATAAAGTAATCCTAGAAGGAGCAAGGACACTAGTTAAGAATTATCAAAGGCTTCAAATTTTGCTATGCACGTACATTGTAATTCTTCTAGACAAACTTGAAGAAAAATATAAAGAATTGTCAAAGCAAGACATTTATTACCTTACAAGATTGAGGCTTGAAGGATCCAACAAGAAATGAGGTTGCATTTGCATAAAAGTTACTAAAGCTTCTCAGACTCAACTTCTACCTACTATAAGTCCTTTTTTGCTCAATATTCAAGGAATTTCATCAAATATAACCATCAATACTATAGTTTTGATGATCCCATGGAAGTATTAAAGTTACTAAACATATCTCTTAGGTTTGTATAATATAATCTTTGAAATTACTCACTAACTTGAATGAGAAAAGCGTGAAAAAGGCTCAAGTTCTTGAAATGCATAGAGAAAACATAATCAAAGCTAGTAAACAATAATTCCAACAAATGAAATACAAGACATGTTGTACATGAGAAGCAGCTCGCACGGCTGGTTCTCCACAAAATCAGCATCGGATATTATAGACAAGAAGTTGGGATGACTTCCTGACTATTCTTGCGATAGGAATTGAAAATTAGACACCCAACCAAAAATTAGAAACTTCATATGGAAAATCTCAAGAAACGGTATCCCAATTAAAGAAAAACTTATCGAAAGAAGAATCACGGTTCCTACTAGCTGCGAATTTTGTGATCACCAACTCGAAGATTTTGTACATCTTCTTATTGATTGGATCAAAACTCGATTCGGGAATAACATCCATTGATTTTGTTATACGAGATCATTACGGTGATGTTATTAGTTTGGACTCTAGAAAAATAACTTTAACTTGGTAGTTAAAGCAAAAGCTTTCGCGCTAAAAGGTGGACTAAAAGAAGCAATAAGACTAAATATAAAAAAGATTTAAATTGAGGGTGATAACTTATGAGTAATCAAGACACTCCAAGGATTTTGAAATTTGTCCTTGGGAGATCAAGATGATCATATCCGACTCTAGACTAGATCTTCGCTTTTATGAGGAAGTCCAAGTCACACATGTGTTCAAAGAAATCAATTGTGTTGCTGAAGGATTGACCCATTTTGTAATTTTGAACCTCAACACACCCTTTTTTGACGACCCCAAACTTCATGTTCTCATCCGCAAGGATGCTTTAGGATGGACTACCTCGAGAAGATAGTCTTTTCCTAACCACTTTCCGTTTTCAAAAAAAACCTAGTAAACTCCCAAAATTGTTCTAAGACATGCAAATTTGACATTTCAACTATCTCTTTTGATCCATCAACAAATGACTCTAATCCAAGCTAAGACATGAATATCATCTTGTAGGCATCAAATTCCCAAACTCACCAACTTAATTAGAGGGGTTTTGCCTAGATGCTTGCTAAAAAAATAACATCAACTAAGCATATAGTACAACTGAATGACCTAAATCTCAATTCCCAAATAATCAAAATAGCCAGCTCAATCAACAAAATAGTAGCGAGAATAAACATAGAGAAAGATGTATACTAGAGAGAAGGGTGCGCCTGTCAACATTGGGGGCTTGAGCACGAGGATTCCCGGTATGTTTTCCATACCTTCCCGAACAATTGAAAAAGAAGAAGAGTAAAACACCATAGTGCTAGATTTGCACACGAGTTGTGGTTCTGGAAAATGCAAGGCATTTGTACTTTTAAAAAAAAAATTGATACAACTTAAAAAGGGAAATTTTGGATGGTCTCCTTGTACTTTAGACATTTTCGGGTTATGCTTATATAGCTTTTCATGTGAATAATTTGTTTATATATATTTTTTCGAAATATACCCTTCTAACATTAATAAATCAATATTTTGAAAGTACAAAATATATATTTTTTCGAAATATATATTTTTTCAACAGATGTTAACCTTTGGAAGGTGGAAATGTGTATTACAAAATATTGTCAAACTTAAGGGTATAATCCAAAAGCTAATAAATATATGAACATAAACCGAAAAATCTAAAGTACAAGGCACAAACTGTAATTTATTTAGAAAAATATTACTATTTTTGGTGCTTCGTATTTACAAGGTGACTTAGGCTGGAGCCCACAAGGGCCATCACCAAGGTCGACCTTGTCCTCATAGTGAGTGTTCTTCACACAATGAAACTCACAATCCATATTAAACAAATGAACCTAGGCGACACAACATTACCATGTAAGACCATTGCAAAAACTTTAGAATCTCAACAACATCTAGCGCAAGAAAACCAAATATGTCAAAAACGAACGGAAGAAACACATGTTGCTTTTCGATGCAAGCTCTTTCATTCTTAGACACGTTCACAAAGGCCACGTTGAGGGCCGCCTTACCCACAACAAAAGGCCCGCTACCCAAACAAACAAGAGGCGAGACCCCGTCAAATCAATACAAGCATGTTTTCCACCTACTCATCAAAATACTAATACATCGCGGCCTCAACGTAGACCTTTCTTCACGCGGATCTTTAAAGAAGGTCACATGTGCCTTCTTCTTAGCCGAAACCCCTACTCCCTAAACACTTCATATAAAACATTACGAACCAAATCATGCCTATATTTGAAACCAATGAGTTCCTTACAATGAACCGCATGCTCCTCAAAAGCATCCAAAACCCTCCTACAATTGGACACAAGACAAATCACATCAACCGAGAACAAATAGAAAACATACAATATCCAAGTCCATCAATGGGCATGACAGAAGGAAGTCTTGGCTATGCGTAAACTACATACACTTAAAAGTCACTTTTTGTCTAAAGATCAAGTCAAAAGTCGCTTCCATCGACTACATTGTCTTACTGAAAAGAGAACTCGTCAAATCATATTGGGCTATTGGGGGACGGTGTTCTTGATGGTAAAAACAAAAAGATCAAAATTGGGAATAGAAGATTGATGTTTGGCCAGCGCTAAAAAAAACTCAAGGCCCATATCAACTACTCCACTGTCCCGCAATATATGGTCTTGAAGGGTCCAACACTAGGCCTTGGAAGTCATAAAACCAAAAGAAGAGGTCTTCATAGCTGAGTATAAAACAAGACCCCAAACCGAATAGGCAAAGAAGCAAGTCACCACTGAAGATCCCCAAAAAAGGGACCCCACAAACCACAATATCCTCGACCGTTCCACGTAGTCCAAAATAAAATAAACGTTGCACACTCTCCATGCTCCGCTAGACAAGCCTCGGGCTAAAGTACATCTTAACGACACCCATACAAGACCTAAGCAAAATAAGCTCACTAGCACACTCCTTGACTTGAATAAGGGTGATACACGGCTGCTTGAAGGTTTACAATAGAAAAACGTTATGATAGACACTAAGAGATGGAGATAAGACTCAAGACTCAAAGAAAGATGCAAGAGGCTGTTATGGACTCTCAAAGATGGTATACTCAAGATATGATAGAACTAGAATGAAACAAGAAAGATAGCCACACAAGAGACTAAGAAGAGAGCTTCACTTACCTTGTCCTTATGCAATGGAGAGAGATATGGCCGGCTGTTAAGCGGTGGTTTTAGGTAATGGTGATAGATAAGAAATGAGGTAAGTAACTCTTGTTTGTAATCTCAATGATCCTTTCACAATCAGATTGCAAAAACACTTGTTTTTCTAGCTTCTACACAACTTAGGTTGGTATAGAATATGATATGATATGTATGATAGATTGGAAGGATTAAATGATATGATAAACTGTTCTTCTTCCTTTTTCTTTCTTTTTTTTAAATGTAGGACCTTGGCTGACGTTATTTTTGTAATAAAAAATAGGAGTGAGGAATGAAAATAAAATTGAAAAGCAAAAGAGATAACTAACTAGAAGTAGTCTCTTGGTTGTTGCTACAATTTAGGAGCTTTTTGTGGCCTCTCTCTTCTCTTTTTCAATGTTTGATTTGTCTTTGGAGGAGTGGTCCCCTTTTGCTTCTAAAATTGTGTTGGGAAGTTATTTGACAAGAGAAAAAAGAGCTGAACGTTTTTGATGAAGAACAGGCCGATGAAAGTGATGTAGAATGGCTGTAAAATGGCGGTTTTGGCTTGGCTTTCTCTCTTCTCCAATAAACACAAGCAACAGAGCAAATTAGACTCAAGTAAACTCTTAAAATGAAGCAATTGACTCAAATAAAGAAAAGACTCAAAGAAGATACTCAAACCGTCAATAGTGATGGTTGATTCCGGACTCGCAATCAACTAGCTCTAATACCACTTTGATGCGGGTTGGGGCCGCAAATGACTAGATCTAGATTGGGAATCCTTGAAGACCAACAATGGACGTTTTCCTTGACAAATGGCACGCAAAATCAGATTGTTTAGAACCAGAAATGACGTTGAACAAAAAGGAAGAAAGAGAATGAAAAGGAACCTGGAATGTTTGGTAGAAGTAGATCCAAAAGAACCAAAAGATTCCCTTACAAGAACCTTGATCAGATTGATAAAAACCCAAGCAAGATGATGCCTTCAACCCTTTCTTCTATAACCTTACACAAGCCTTCAATGGAGACAAGCACAAGGAGGGACTAGTATTGACTAGTAGCACCAATCTCTAAAGAGATTATTACACACAAGAACAATCTAGCAGGGATTCACAACAATTCAATCAATGGCTCACTTTATTGATTGAATTTTCTGAATAGGAACAAAAGCTCTCAAAGAGACGGTTTATCAATTGGCGGAAATCTATCTAATCAGGAAAGAAGCTAAGGGAGACTTTTTATATTCCTAGAAAGCCTCCTATCTAAAAAAAAGGAATAACATTTGTCAAAAAGACAATAAAACAAATAAAAAAACTAAAACAAATAAAAATAACCCTTAAAATGTTTTGAACCTAAAGGTTATAAAAAGTCTTGTATTTTATACCAAAAGATGATATAAAATACAAAAGAAGCTCCAAAAGCCTCAATCTTCCATTTCTTGCAATTCCGGAACAAGTGTCTCTTCTTTGCTCTTGCATGGCTCCAAATCACGTGTGCATGGTCTCCCTTCCACGTCCAAGTCATCGGGAATCGTCATTAACGTGACTAAGGAAGCCTCAGTTAGCAATGGATCATCAATGGTTTTCTTAGGAGCTAAGGACACCAACAAGTTGGACACCTCCTCTTGTATTGCTCTTGCCCTTGATCTAATGATTGACCCTTGCATTGTAGGACTAGTAGGGGTTGTTGGTGATGGTCCCTCATCATACTCCCCTTCTTGGGAAGGATTCGTCCTCGAATCATCACCATCCGCATCACTTGACTCAAAGGGACTTAGATCTCCTACGTTGAAAGTAGGGATCAATCCATAGTCCTCCGGAAGCTCTAGTACATAAGCATTGTTGCCAACCTTACGTAGTACTTTGAATGGTCTATCTCCCCTAGGTGATAGCTTGGACTTGCGCCTTTCCGGGAACCTATTCTTCCTCAAATGGAGCCACACGAGGTCCCCCGGTTCGAACAACACTTGCTTGCGGTTCCTATTAGCCTTGGCCGTCACTTGACTCCCCTTCTCCTCTAGCCTTTTGTGTGTCTTTTCATGCATTTCCTTGATGATCTCCACCTTTTTTTCTGCATTAAAATCTACTCGCTCCGCTATGGGCAACGGTATAAGATCAAAAGGGGTCAAATGATTCAACCCATAGACACACTCAAAAGGAGTTAGATTAGTAGAAGAATGTAATGTACGATTATATGCAAATTCTACATGAGGCAAGACATCTTCCCAAGCTTTTCAAATTATCTTTTAAAACAACCCTCAGAATGGTTGTTAACGTCCATTTAGTTACTTTGGTTTGACCATCTGTTGGAGTTTGACTAGAAGTTGAAAACAGCAACTTCGTCCCTAGTTTACCCCAAAGAGTCTTCCAAAAGAAACTAAGAAACTTAACATCCCTATCACTAACTATGTAATCTAACAATTTCCCTAAAGAAAAAGTTAGCTACATTATAAGCATCATCAGTCTTATAGCAAGCAATAAAATGGGCCATTTTAGAAAATCGATCTACCACCACAAAAATCGAATCTCTCCCTTTCTTAGTCCTAGGTAACCCAACAATGAAGTCCATATTAATATCCTCCCAAGGTGACTTAGGCGTGGGTAATGGGGTATACAATCCATGAGGTTTGAATCTAGCTTTAGCCTTTAAGCATACAAGACATCTCTTAAGCAAGTTCTCTACATCTCTAAGCATACGAGGCCAATAAAAATGTGAATGTAGCATATGATAAGTCTTATCTCTCCCAAAATGCCCCATTAAGCCTCCCATATGGGCTTCCTCAACAAGTAATAGCCTAAGGGAACACTTAGGAATGCACACTTTATCGACTCTAAATAGAAAACCCTTAAACAAGTGATACTTATCAAAGGCTCCTCTTGATGCACATTGCTTAAATATGTCTCCAAAATAAGAATCATCAACATATAGATCCTTAATATAATAGAAACCTAAGACCTTAGAATCCATATTTATGATTAAAGAGTGTCTCCTAGAGAGAGCATCCGCTACAACATTATCCTTGCCCTTTTTTATACTTTTTGATATAAGGAAACGTTTCTATAAACTCCATCCATCTACCATGTCTCCTATCTAACTTATCTTGACTCCTAAAATGTCTTAAGGACTCATGATCGGTACGTAGGACAAATTCACTAGGCCATAAATAATGTTGCCATGTTTTTAATACTCTAAACAATGCATAAAGTTCTTTATCATAGGTCGAGTAGTTTAAACATGCTCCCTTTAATTTCTCAATAAAAAAAGGCTAGTGGCTTACCCTCTTGCATGAGTACTCCTCCAATGCCAATACCCGAAGCATCGCACTCGACCTCAAAAGGTTTGGTGAAGTCCGGAAGAGCTAGGAGAGGTGCATGGGACAGCCACCACTTCAACTCCTTAAACGCCTTCTCTTGAGCATCTCCCCACACAAATGGTACCTTCTTCTTTATCAAGGACGTGAGTGGGGTTGCTATGGTGCTGGAATCTCGCACAAAACGTCTATAGATGGTTGCTAGGCCATGGAAACTCCTCACTTGACCAACGGTTGTGGGAGTAGGCCATTCCGGATTGTCTTGATCTTCTCTTCATCCACCTCTAGACCTCTTGTAATCACTACAAAACCAAGAAAAACAACTTGATTAGTACGAAACTCACATTTCTTCAAATTAGCATGCAAATATTCAATTCTAAGAGTTGCAAGTACTTCCCTCAAATGTTCCTCATGCTCTTCAAGTGACTTACTATAGATGAGGATGTCATCAAAGTAAACCACAACAAGCCTACCAATGTAGTGTCTCAACACCTGATTCATCAATCTCATAAATATGCTAGGAGCATTGGTTAAACTAAATGGCATCACTAGCCACTCATAAAGACCAAACTTGGTCTTGAATGCCATTTTCCACTCATCTCCCTCCCTCATTCTAATTTGGTGATAAACACTCCTAAGGTCAATCTTTGAGAACAATGTGGCTCCATTCAATTCATCTAACATGTCATCTAAACGTGGGATATGGTGGCGGTACTTAATGGTGATGTTGTTGATCGCTCTACAATCAACACACATCCTCCATGTTTTGTCCTTCTTAGGTACTAAGAGGACGGGAACGGCACTAGGACTCAAACTCTCCCTTACATAACCCTTATCTAGGAGTTATTGCACTTGGTTTTGGATCTCTTGGCTCTCCTTAGGGTTCATCCTATAGGCTGGACGGTTTGGGAGTGTAGCACCGGGAATAAGGTCTATTTGGTGCTCAATACCTCTAAAAGGTGGAAGGCCAGCCGGAATCTCATCGGGAAACACATCACTAAACTCATCTAGGATAGCTAGGATGGGCTTAGGTAGGGTGGCCTTGGCTTCATCACTCAAAGTCACTAAGCTCTTGCACAATCTCACAAGAATGGCATCTAAAGGGGTGTAATCTAGGATGTACTCCTCCTTTGATGCTAGAAGGACACTAGAAGGTGTGGCTAATAGGGTGGTACCAGTCTTGGCCGTGGGTTCTGATTTAGGCCGTGAGCTATCCCATCTCTTTTTCCCTTCATTTTGCTCCACACTCAACTCCTTCTTCTTCTCATAAAATTCAGCAATCTACAATGGTATCATAGGCTTAAGAGTTAGTGTTTGACCATTAAATTCAAAGGTATCCCTATTAGTAAAACCATCATGCTTAACTCTCGTATGAAATTGCCATGAACGTCCCAAAAGAATATGACAAGCTTGCATGGGAAGTACATCAGAAGTAATGGTGTCCTCATAGCTACCTAAAGTGATAGTAACTCTAGCTTGCCTATTTACTTTTAATTCTCCACAATCATTCATCCAATGAAATTTGTAAGGCCTAGGGTGATAAAATGTGGTAATTTGGAACTTATTAATCAAATCAGTGCTAGCTATATTGCAACAACTACCTCCATCTATGATCATATTACATACCTTCCCTTTAGTTAGACATCTAGTATGAAATAGGTTCTCTCTTTGATTATCCTTACACAGAGCTAGCTTAGCATGCAAAGTTCTTCTAGCTATTAATGGTTCTCCATGCTCATATTCAATGCCCTCATCACTATCACTACCAATTTTATGCAATCCATTAAGGTTGGTGTTATCATCGTTTTCATGCTCATCCTCACTCTCATATTGTCCAAATTGATTTAAAATCAGAATTTTCTGATTAGGACAATCCCTCATATAATGACCTCTACCTTGACATTTAAAACACACAATATCTCTAGAACAAAGAATAGAGGTACTCCCTTTAGGACCACTTGAAGGCTCATTTAAGGGTCTAGAAGATGAATAAGGTGTTGAGCTCCTTCTTTGTGCTCCTTGGTCCATGGTTGATGCTTTTCGGTCCTCCTTGGTGGATGTAGGCTCACTGCTGTAGGACCCTTGGGGCCGGCTGTTTTGTGCTTTCCATGAACTTGTAGCTCCAAAGCTTGTCTTGGCACCTTGGTTCCTAACCTTTGTCTTCATCTCTACTTTGATTGCCAGATGCAGCAGCTCCACCATGGTACTATAAGAGTACAAATCAATTTCATTAGCCAAAGATGAGTTTAAAATGCGTAGATACCTAGCTATTGTAGACTCCTCATTTTCAACCACATTAGCTTTCACCATTGCCATTAGCATAGAGGTGTAGACCTCTTCGGCACTCATGGCTCCTTGTCTAATGTTCTCCAACCTTTGCCTCAGCTCCTTAGCATAATGTTGAAGTATAAAACGAGATCTCATCAAGGCCTTCATTTGTTCCCATGTAGTGATGGCCGGATCCAAGGTTCTTCTCCTTTCCTTCAAAAGATGATCCCACCATACTAATGCATAGCCTTGGAACTCCAATGATGAAAGCTGGACCTTCCTTTGCTCTCCAAAGTGATGGCAAGACCAAATTTGGTCCAATTTAGTCTCCCCAATCCATGTAAGTATCTGGGTCACACTTGCCTTCAATGTTGGGGATCTTGACCTTCACTTTCCCTATTCCATCTAGCTCTTGATAAGGCCTAAATGGCTCATATTCTTGTCCTCTCCTTGGCTGTGGGTGACGCCTAGGGAACTCTCTCCACATACCTTATTCCTCAATATCCTCTTGTGGCTTCTGAAAGTCATCCATAAAACCTTGCACATTTGGTGTTCTAGGAAGAGTGTTAGAATGTCTCATACCTTGCCCTTGAGGGGTTCTTTTGGGTGATTCAGGGGCTGTTTCTCTAGGGGCATCTCTATATGTGCCTCCTAGCTCAAAAGTGGACCTCGTCCGCGGGTACTGGCCGAGGCTCCAACGTGCCAATCCGGTGGATCAATCTTGCCACCGAATCCATTAGTTGCTTCAACATAGCAAATGTCTCCGGGTGCATTGGCTCACTGCTTTGGGACTTGCTTGGATTATAAGACCTAGACATGATAGAAAAAACACACAAAACAAGTAAACTAGTTGAATTAGATAAAACAGAAAATTTTCACAAGTGTTTACTCTCACTCTCACACTCAAGTTGTGTTGATCACAAGCTATTTGATGCAATTGACTTGGATGGATTAAAACTCCTTCTAAGATCAAGGCCTTAGCTCAACTAGCACACTCCTTGACTTGAATAAGGGTGATACACGACTGCTTGAAGGTTTACAATAGAAAAACGTTATGATAGACACTAAGAGATGGAGATAAGACTCAAGACTCAAAGAAAGATGCAAGAGGCTGTTATGGACTTTCAAAGATGGTAAATTCAAGATATGATAGAATTAGAATGAAACAAGAAAGATAGACACACAAGACACTAAGAAGAGAGCTTCACTGACCTTGTCCTTATGCAATGGAGAGAGATATGGCCGGCTGTTAAGCGGTGGTTTTAGGTAATGGTGATGGATAAGAAATGAGGTAGGTAACTCTTGTTTGTAGTCTCAATGATCCTTTCATAATCAGATTGCAAAAACACTTGTTTTTCTAACTTCTACACAACTTAGGTTGGTATAGAATATGATATGATATGTATGATAGATTGGAAGGATGAAATGATATGATAAACTATTCTTCTTCCTTTTTTTTCTTTTTTTTTTTTTCTAAATGTAGGACCTTGGCTGACGTTATTTTTGTAATAAAAAATAGGAGTGAGGAATGAAAAAAAAATTGAAAAGAAAAAGAGATAACTAACTAGAAGTAGTCTCTTGGTTGTTGCTACAATTTAGGAGCTTTTTGTGGCCTCTCTCTTCTATTTTGCAATGTTTGATTTGTCTTTGGAGGAGTGGTCCCCTTTTGCTTCTAAAATTGTGTTGGGAAGTTATTTGGCAAGAGAAAAAAGAGCTAGACGTTTTTGATGAAGAACAGGCCGATGAAAGTGATGTAGAATGGCTGTAAAATGGCGGTTTTGGCTTGGCTTTCTCTCTTCTCCAATAAACACAAGCAACAGAGCAATATAGACTTAAGTAGACTCTTAAAATGAAGCAATTGACTCAAACAAAGAAAAGACTCGAAGAAGATACTCAAACCGTCAACGGTGATGGTTGATTCCGGACTCGCAATCAACTAGCTCTAATACCACTTTGATGCGGGTTGGGGCCGCAAATGACTAGATCTAGATTGGGAATCCTTGAAGACCAACAATGGACGTTTTCCTTGACAAATGGCACGCCAAATCAGATTGTTTAGAACTAGAAATGACGTTGCACAAAAGGGAAGAAAGAGAATGAAAAGGAACGTGGAATGTTTGGTAGAAGTAGATCCAAAAGAACCAAAAGACTCCCTTACAAGAACCTTGATCAGATTGATCAAAACCCAAGCAAGATGATGCCTTCAATCCTTTCTTCTATAACCTTACACAAACCTTCAATGGAGACAAGCACAAGGTGGGACTAGTATTGACTAGCAGCACCAATCTCTAAAGAGATTAACACACACAAGAACAATCTAGCAGGGATTCACAACAATTCAATCAATGGCTCACTTTATTGATTGAGTTTTCTGAATAGGAACAGAAGCTCTCAAAGAGACGGTTAATCAATTGGCTGAAATCTATCTAATCAGAAAAGATGCTAAGGGAGGCTTTTTATATGCCTAGAAAGCCTCCTATCTAAAAAAAAGGAATAACATTTGTCAAAAGGACAATAAAATAAATAAAACAACTAAAACAAATAAAAATAACCCTTAAAATGTTTTGAACCTAAAGGTTATAAAAAGTCTTGTATTTTATACCAAAAGATGATATAAAATACAAAAGAAGCTCCAAAAACCTCAATCTTCCATTTCTTTCAATTCCGAAACAAGTGTCTCTTCTTTGCTCTTGCATGGCTCCAAATCACATGTGCATGGTCTTCCTTCCACATCCAAGTCATCGGGATTCGTTATTAACATGACTAAGGAAGCCTCAGTCAGTAATGGATCATCGATGGTCTCCTTAGGAGCTAAGGAAACCAACACGTTGTACACCTTCTTTTGAATTGCTCTTGCCCTTGATCTAGTGATTGACCCTTGCATTGTAGGACTAGTAGGTGCTGTTGGTGATGGTCCCTCATCAACAACTCTCTTCCTGACCGGTTCTCTAGCAAACAAGTCGTCTTTACTCACTGCCTCACCCAACAACTTAACACCCAATGCCGGCCTTGCAATTCCATGACGGAATAGTCCATCTTTAAGCTTCGATTCATGACAAGAACCCCAAAAGAGCTCAGTCTTGCAAACATTCAAATGGAGGCCAAAATTTAGGCCAACCTCTCGAATGATATCAAGCGCTCTAGCCACTTCCTCTAACCGGCCAATAAAAGTACCTTCATCAAGATACAAAGCATGAGGAAGAGGCGTGCATCTGTCTCTGATCCTATGAAGAAGTGGGTGCAAGACAAGGATAAAAAAGAAGAAGCCCCAATGGGTCCCCTTGTTGCATACTGTTAGCCAACCAAATGAAACTATCACCTATGTACAGTCAGGTAACTTGACCATACAAGAAATCAACCCATAAAGAGATAGACGAACATCTTTTCCTTGCTCCGTGCAGCCAAATAGTTCTATCAACCAGATTGAAGGCATTAGAAAATTCCACTATCAACATAGCCAAAGAACCATCAGTGTGATACTCGCTCAAAATCTTGTTAACACTATGTAGTATAACCTCCACATCACATGGGACACCAACCCCAAATTGAATGTCTCCAAAATAATCCCTCACATCTTTACTTTCCCCCTTTATGGAGACTTTGGACACCAACCACCTCCAAACAGTACCCACTACAATGGGTTGAGCCCCATTATCGGGCTTCAACAAAGGCATAAGAGGCACCGAAGCCACAAACTTAGTCAAATTCAGTGGACACTTACCTCCCAACCATAAATTAACCACTGATAAAAGCGCTCTAAAAAGACCCGTGGCAACCACAGAACCGTCTCTACACAAGCATCTAAAAGGTGGTGTGCTCTCAAACCATATCTACCACAAAAGGTATCTTTGGGAAATGACTTGATGCATTTAAAGATCAAATTAACATCAACAGTAAGGGGTAGTTCAAGAAATGTAGTGCAAGACTTAGAAGAAGGAGGCATGTAGGGGTGTGATAGCATGAATTATAGTCCATATTTTGGGGTTTGTTTGGACGTTTTATCTTTCATAATCTGCATGTTTGTATGTACATTATGTGATTTTACTACCATTTCATCTACCTTTGCGGGAATCGAGGTCTACACCTAGTTTCGTTGTAATTGCAGGTAATATGGTACGTTTTGCATCAAAAAGGAGCAAAAGGAGTCAAGAGTCATTTGGAGCTACATTGAGGAGCAAAAAGGAATCATCCAGGAAGCATAGCCATGGATTAAAGATTTACTTTGGACCAGTTTTGAGAGATTCTACATTCAGTTATGAGTCACCTCGGTTGATTAGAGGTTCACCTCGACCGAGGCGATCCAGAGACGCCAACTCGACCGAGGCGAATACCTAGGACGCGACGAGAATATTTTATTCTTGGCTGAGATCTTTTAAAATTGGAAAGTGATCTTATATTTTTGGGCTGAGCTTCTGGAAGGAAAAAGATATGCAGAATCATATATTTTACCTATATTTATGGGATAATATCTTCTTAAGATTTATTATCTTTGGAGGTTTATTTTCCTATAAAAAGGGTTGGATTTCCACAATTCCAAATCCCCGCATACACCAATTAACATCCGCTATCAGCGCAATTTAGCATACGCAGCAGCAGCCTACTCCAAGATTGGGGAGTTTTGAAGAACCTTTTTGAAGGTTGAAGGAAGATTGAAGACCATAGCTTTATAGCTTTTTGGAGGGTTTTGTAAGATTGTCTTCAATTCCTTTCCTTGTTGTCTTGCCTTGTTGGATTATTATCCAAGGAACGCTTTGTTGTGATATTTGATTCAGTTATTGAAGTGTTTTTATTAAATTCTTCTTTGTTCAAATATTCACCTTCTTCCCATATATTTAATACTTTCATTATGATGATGAGTGGCTAATTTCCTTGTGTGATTCTAGGGTGATTGGCTGAAGGTTGTGGGAAAAACAATGATAGAATAATCTTAGATTCCAGTAGGATCCTGAAAGTTCGAGTCTTTAACCTTAACCCTAAGCATCTCGTTCGGTTGATGAACATCTCGGCCGGGGTGGAATTCTTCTGACCGAGGTGACTTATTTTATCCGAAACTGAGAGTCAAGTGTTAGAGTTTGCCAAATCCTATTCTTATTACACCTTCCTGGTTCAAAGCAAGCTTAGGATGAGACTTACCCGGTAATTCCTTAGTTTGTGTACCAACGATCATAAGTGTAGGTAATAAAGGTTTATCCTTTATTGGGGTTTGAGTGTGCTTCCATCCCATCTTTGTGAGTTAGCCTGAGACTTACCCGGTAAAGGTTGATTCTATTCCCTTAGATGGTGTGTTAGTTTGAGGTTATAGTTCTTTATCTTGATTCCTTGAGACTTACCCGGTAATAGGAGTTACGGTTTAGGATTAGTGTGTAGTGAGACTTACCCGGTGATCTACTCCACTCTAGTAACACCTTCCCCACGCAAAAATCTCAGCTTTGTCTGCTTATCTATAGATCTTGAGTTGGAACCACAACTAGATGCCTTAATCCCTAGAATTGCATGTTTGCTTTATTTGACATCTTATTCATCTTTGATTGTGTTAAATTGCTCTTGTGGTTAGCATTAACATTAGCATACCGTGTTGACTTTGTTTCACCAAGTCCCTGTGATCGACCCCTGGAATTTTCTTGCTTTTACTACGATTGACCCGTACACTGCGGGTTCGCATCCTTGTTTTAAGCTTAAGTCTAGGGTTATAAATTTAAAGCTTGCACACACCGTTTGGAGCGAACAGGGTGTTTATCCTCCAACGCCTATAAAGTCTCATCACTATAAGAGCTACTCCAAAGGAGCACAAAACTTTAACAACAACCGGAAAATGCCCATCTGAAACCTTACGAAGAAGTTGCTTGATATTAGGGTTCCTCTCCAAACCATCTTCATTCCCTTAGTCACCATCCACCCTCACAATAACCCTATGCTTTGAACCATCTAACATCACATGCACAAGACTGGAAACACCCACATCCTCTCCCAAAGTAGACAAGTCTTGCAAACTCCATTCATGTTGAATTGACTTTCTACCTCCCGACCTTTTGTCTTTCCTACTTATAGGCCTAAACACCTATAACGTGCAATGAGGAAGCAAAACTAACCTAACCCAATAATCCACGCAACATGGCTCAGCGACCACCTTCAAAAGAGAACCAAACAATGCTTGAGATAAGCTTAGACGATAACTATGAGGGATGATTTTCACAATAGTAATAGGAACGCGTATAACTTTCTCCAAATAAATTGCATCAAACACCATACCACCACCATCAACAATAATCTACTCTGCATCAAACGACCTCTAGATACCCACAACCGGCCATAAAATACCCATAATGTTTTTACTATCCTCACCAAAAGCAAAAACAAAGCCATCAAGGTGACGACACTCACGACTTAAAGCATGAAGACCCATACACTGGCTACACAACCACATCTAAGAACGGTCATAACCTCCACAAAATGCCACAAAAATATCAAGGTCAGACTCAAGGATTCCCCGAACCTTATTCTTGCACTCTACCGCTAATAGGTGTTGTATTTTCAAATGACTTGCCAAACAAGAAAAACCTCTACTTCCCTCTCTATCACCACGACACCGTGAAAGGAACTAACCGGACAACAGAGAAAGCCATTACACTTCATTATCATATGAAACCTTAGCTCACCTTTACACACAAAATTTATATTTTGTTGTGGTAATCCGTCAAACAACGTGCTTATTGCATCCTAGTCACCCTTTTTTCATCTCCAACGACATTTTTTTCTTTGGGACAAACAATCAAACACTTAGCGGGAAATAATACTAACCTTTTTCTCAAGCCAGGAAAGACATCAAATTTGCAACAAACAATGATCAAAATAATGATTGAGCATACGTAGAATGGATTATCATCGAAAGATTGGATAGGAGCAAAGCCAATTGAGGCGAAGCGACCGCATATTAACCTTGAAAACAACAATTACACAAAACTCAATAGGCTCAATACCTATGTATACTACAAATCACAATCGATGATTTAGACAGTGAATAAATTAATCGGAGAGATTTCATAACCCAAAGTTTAGCCGGTGTCAAACTTCCACCGTTACATCCGGCCTAGAAAAAGCAACAACCATGATCCAACAACTAGGACTCAGATTCTCACTTTGCAAGTTTCATCTTCCATCAAGCGGCAATTGGCGACTCTGATGACAACTACGGCGGCGGGATTAGGGGTGACTGCCTTCCGATCGGTGATACATCGTGTTCGTCAGGCGGCGGAACGGTCGGTTAAGTTTGTTTGGGCTTTGATTTTCCAACAGGCCCATAAGACCCTTTCTCATGAACATCCTCAACCTTGTCTTTACTTTTTCTCTTCTTATAGCATTAGACCACTTCCAGCGGTGTCACAAGCTTAAGCATGAAATCCTTAACTGAAAAGGTGAAATAACACTTATTAGATCTGTAAGAGCCTTAGTCTTTTAGAGATCCCACGCCTGCGCCTCAGCTAAGACACATGTAGTGAGCCTTGCCTGAGCCTCCCCTGCGGCTACACCACCCGCCCCTGTGGGCCACCTGATCCGCCCCTGAGCCTCCTGGGTCCGTCCATGCGGATTCTAGTGGGCTGCAACCGCTTTTGTTCACCTTGACCCGTGCTTTACTCTCCTCTTCTCCTCTAAGTTTCCTCCTTTGCTTCAAATGAAGGGTTTCCTTCATTCTCCAGCTTTCCCTACGCTCTTATTCTTCCTCACGATCTTCTTCTCTCCTTCTCCTCCTTTGGATCTTCTTCTTGATTTCTCCTTGTTTTGAAGTGAGTTTGAGTTCTTGGTTGACGATGATGATGTTGATTGATGTTGCTGTGTTGTTGAGAGAGCCAACCATGGTTGTGGCGTGAGGTTTCTTCCTCTCTTAGGGTTCAGATTGGTAAGCTCTTCATCTTCCTCTTCTTCCTTTCTTCTTTTCGTCCCTCTAGCTTAGGATTTCACGAGGTTGATCTTTTCATGAGCTTCCTAGGCATGTGTTGATATCTATATGTATATATATGTATGTGTGGGGCTGCTGGATCATGAAGAAGTGAAGAGAGACGAGTGAAGAATCGAAGAGAAGACGAAGACGAAGACGTGCTCACTGCACACCAGCCGCCCCTGCTCTACCTCAGCGCCACCAGGAGCCGCCCCTGCACCTCCTTGTAACTAGCTCATCCGCCTTCCTTATCACGTAGGTGCGTCTTTTTCAGGGCTTGCCTAGGTTGATATGGACCCTTTCCTTTCCTAACGGGAGTGTTTAGTAGCATGCTAGGCATGTGTATGAGGATAGGATGATGATGATTATGATATCGTTATGTGCCAATTATGGTTTTGAGGATTAGTAGGTTGTGAGACTTATAGGTTGCTTATGATCCTTATGGATCCCTTGGGTCTAGGTGGTACCCCTTTGATGGATAGGAGATTTGATATATCTTTATGCCTTGTTATTAGGCAGTTCTGTTATTTGGATTGAGGTTGATCGTGGTTGAGAGTATCAGAGGTTGAGGTAAGTCCATAGGACTTACTTAGCTACCATCCTTATATTGGGTGTATGCATGATTGACGTGTGTGTTATATACTTGATAGCATGTGGTATCGATTATTACCGACCTATGTTTTATTGATATCCCCCTTGCAGTGGCAGTGATAACCTTCTTGTTAGCATGAAATATTGTGATATTTTAGGCACGTTTTCTAGATGTATTTCATCCATATTAGTGTTCATTGATAAAGCATTGAAGCAATTGTGAGCTAGTTTATCTATATTGTCGATATAGAGGTCTACATAAGCTTTGTGTTGATTGTAGGAAATAAGAGCTAAAACCGAACGAATTAAGAGAGGATGGAGATGGATTGAGCACATCCAAGGATTGAGGACACAACAAAGAAGCTAAGGAAGATGCTAGGATGAAGAATGGCACAAACAAAGGGAATTACGAGCAACCTATGCTTCCACGCTCTAAAATACGGCCGTAATGGAGTCCACGCTCTAAACCACGGCCGTGGAACTTGGCAACATGAGCGTGGAGCATTCCAGAGAGTTACACGGTATAAAGTACGGTCGTGGAAGTTTTAAAGAGCCGTAATCCAATTCCACGCTCTAAACCACGGGCGTGGAATTCCATATAACCGTGATTTAGACAATCTTTTGACGAATAAAATATAGACACATTGTCTACGCACATGGGCGGGACACTTATTCTATCTTTCCCTATAAAAGGACTGAAGGAGGGAGATTTCGGCACCTTCACTTACGCCTGCTAACACGTGCCTAGGGTTTCAGTTGGACGTGCGGAGATTGCCATTTTGCAACGGAGATTTGCAAAGGCTTGAAGATTTGGAAGTTGCGCTTTGTCCTTAGGTTTGATTAGAAGACGGATTGACATCCCGATCTTCGTTCTTATCAAGGATTGTGATTTGTTTGTGTTATTCCAAATCTGATATACATCATTACCTTTGTTTGTGGATTTGAGATTGATTTGAAGTTTATTGAAGGTTTTCAAAGGTTTTCATCTTTCATTCTTCTTAATCTTGAATTTGATATCATAATGATTGTTGTTGGCTAAAACCCTTTAGCAATTCTAAGGTGAAGGGTTGATAGTTGTGGCTTAGATGATGATAGATCGATCGTAAATAGATTGGACCCTGAGAGTTAGAGAGATTTCGCCGGACACCCCAAACCACGGTCTGTTCTTGAGGTTCCACGGCCGTGGAACTCAAGATCCACCCGTAATTTGTGTCAGTTTACGAACCTTGCTTTTACTTTAATCCAAAGTTAAAGATTTACTTTAACTTAGTCTTGGCTTGCCTTTTCTAGGTAGTAGTGAAGCCTCAACAACCTCTACTTCGATTTCGAGTGTCACAACCTTAATCAGTTTAGTTAGTCTTGATCCTTGGGTTACAAGTTTGGGTCTTTGATATTAATTCTTGTCTTTAGATCCTTTCTATACTGAAGCCTCAACAACCTTTATAGAGAGTGCCTTTATAGCTTTTTGGAGGGTTTTGTAAGATTGTCTTCAATTCCTTTCCTTGTTGTCTTGCCTTGTTGGATTATTATCCAAGGAACGCTTTGTTGTGATATTTGATTCAGTTATTGAAGTGTTTTCATTAAATTCTTCTTTGTTCAAATATTCACCTTCTTCCCATATATTTAATACTTTCATTATGATGATGAGTGGCTAATTTCCTTGTGTGATTCTAGGGTGATTGGCTGAAGGTTGTGGGAAAAACAATGATAGAATAATCTTAGATTCCAGTAGGATCCTGAAAGTTCGAGTCTTTAACCTTAACCCTAAGCATCTCGTTCAGTTGATGAACATCTCGGCCGGGGTGGAATTCTTCTGACCGAGGTGACTTATTCTATCCGAAACTGAGAGTCAAGTGTTAGAGTTTGCCAAATCCTATTCTTATTACACCTTCCTGGTTCAAAGCAAGCTTAGGATGAGACTTACCCGGTAATTCCTTAGTTTGTGTACCAACGATCATAAGTGTAGGTAATAAAGGTTTATCCTTTATTGGGGTTTGAGTGTGCTTCCATCCCATCTTTGTGAGTTAGCCTGAGACTTACCCGGTAAAGGTTGATTCTATTCCCTTAGATGGTGTGTTAGTTTGAGGTTATAGTTCTTTATCTTGATTCCTTGAGACTTACCCGGTAATAGGAGTTACGGTTTAGGATTAGTGTGTAGTGAGACTTACCCGGTGATCTACTCCACTCTAGTAACACCTTCCCCACGCAAAAATCTCAGCTTTGTCTGCTTATCTATAGATCTTGAGTTGGAACCACAACTAGATGCCTTAATCCCTAGAATAGCATGTTTGCTTTATTTGACATCTTATTCATCTTTGATTGTGTTAAATTGCTCTTGTGGTTAGCATTAACATTAGCATACCGTGTTGACTTTGTTTCACCAAGTCCCTGTGATCGACCCCTGGAATTTTCTTGCTTTTACTACGATTGACCCGTACACTGCGGGTTCGCATCCTTGTTTTAAGCTTAAGTCTAGGGTTATAAATTTAAAGCTTGCACACACCGTTTGGAGCGAACAAGTTTTTGGCGCCGTTGCCGGGGACTTGGTCTAGACCGAGCCGGTACGGTTTACTCTTGGGGCATTTGCCCCGTTTTTGTCTAACCACTCTACTTGAGTGACTTTCGCAGGTTCTTTCTTAGGTATATGCGAAGAACCCGCACTGGTAAGGAAATCGTTCCTTACGATCCCGAACCAGAAAAGACATACAAGAGACGCTTAAGAGAAGCGAAGATGGCCCAACAAGACGATCACGATCTTGCGGCCCAATTGAGAGAGACGCAGGAGCTACTACGTCTCAGTAAAGAAGAGCTAAGGCAAGAAAAAGAAGAGAATCAGGCCAGGACTGCAGCAATCGAAGCTGAGATTGCAGCAATTCGGAACCAGATTCTACTTCGACCGATGCAGGATCCAGTAGTTGATCCTCGACCGAGGCAGATCCCAGTACCTGACGCCCCGGTCGATGTACATCCACCTCGGATCCCAGTCCGAGATGTTCTTCTTGCAGGAATCCCGCAAACCCTAGGTCAAAGGATGGACCCTAATCAACAGCTGAGGCGTCCAGGAGTGAACCTAGGAGATCCAGCGGATCATGACTACGAACTTCGACCGCAAGTTCTGTCCATGATTCGCCAATGCCAATTCGGAGGGCTAGAAAAGGAGTCGCCGCATCAACATCTTCAGAATTACGAGATCTTGATGGAGACATTGCGACCCTCCAGAATTGAAAATAACAACTACAAGCTAAGACCTTTCTACTTTTCTCTTAAAGATAGAGCTCTTACTTGGTATCAATCTCTTCCTCCAGGAAAAATTAGCACATGGGAGGAGATGACTACGGAATTCCTAACCAAATTCTTTCCACCCTCAAAGACTGCTGAAATGAGGGGGAAGATCAATGCTTTCATCATGAAGGACAAGGAAAGCTTGTCCAAATCTTGGGAGCGGTTCAAGGATATCCTTTTGGATTGCCCACATCATGGGATTCCAAAAATTGAGTTGTTGGAGATCTACTTCAAAGGGCTGGACGGAAGCACCCAGTTCAATCTCCAACTACTCTCCGCCGGTACCTTCATGGACATGGCGATTGATGAGGCTTGGGACTTCATTGAGAAGCAAGCCTTACATATGGAGAAGTATACCCACCAAGGAGCTGAAGGTGGAGTTAAAAGAGTCAACTTTCAAGAGACTCAACCCAACAACAACCAACTCACATCATTGAAGAACGATGTGAAGGAATTAAAGGAGCTCTTGATGGCTCAAACTAAGAAGGAAGAGCAAGGGCAAAGGAACAACAACAACAATAACGGGTACCGTAACAACAACAACGGACCCCGAAACAACAACTACAACAACAACAATAGAGGATCCAACAGCAACAACTGGAGGGCGAATAATCAAAACCACGGTAACAATTATTCAAACTCCAACTCTAGTGATTCCTCTAACCCTTTCCTCTCTTCTCCTTCTTCCTCTTCTACTCCATTGAAAAGCCAAGGGCAAGGATCAAGTTCGTCTCAACCGGAAAAGAAAGACGCAGTTCTGGAGGCAATCTTGATCAAGCTTGGCGCTATGGAGAATTCTATGACTTCATTTTCGAGGGCCCAAAAGTCCCTTGAACAACAACTTGCTAATAGGGCGAATGAAGCGCCAAGAGATCCAGGGAAGCTTCCAGCAAAAACGGAAACTAACCCTAAGGGCCAGTGCATGGCCATAACAACGAGGAGTGGACTCAAAACTTCTGATCCAGTACCTCGCTCGACGCATACCACCTCGGTCCAGATCCAGTCGAAGAACACCTCGACCGAGATGCCAACCGAGGCGGCGCAACAGAAAGCAGGAGGAACGACAGAAGCTTACGTTCCACCTCCTGCATATAAACCACCACTTCCATTCCCCCAGTCCAGAGCCAGAGCACATCTAGACAAGCACTTCGGTAAGTTCCTTGACTTGATGAATAAGCTACATATTAACATTCCTTTCCTTGATGCTATTTTAGGTATGCCCGCCTATGGGAAGTTCTTAAAAGAAATCTTGTCAAGGAAGAGGAAACTGGAGGATGTTGGTGAAGTTAGGATGACATCTAAATCTTCGGAACTCATAAAGATCATGAAGGAGAAGATGCCACCTAAATTGAGAGATCCCGGCTCATTTTGCATTCCCATTCAAGTTGGGGATGTCACTTGTGAAGCCCTTTGCGATCTAGGAGCCAGCGTGAGCATCATCCCGCTGGAGCTATGCACTAAGATCGGCCTTGGAGAGCCCAAGCCGGTCAAGATTCGACTTTACATGGCGGATCGCTCCATTACCCATCCCGTGGGCATTTTGGAGGACGTTCCGGTCAAGTTAGGTAACTTCTATCTTCCTATAGATTTTGTCGTACTTGACATTCCCGCAGACTATCCTGTTCCTATCATTCTCAGGAGGCCATTTCTAGCAACTTCGGGTTGCAATGTGGATTGCAAGAACGCCAAGCTGAAATTCAACGTTGGCGGCGATGAGGTGGAATTCGCACTACTTGCAGCAATGAAAGGGGAGCAACTAACTGATGATATCTTCAACATCTACGATGAAGAAGAATCAAGAGAATTGGTGAGCTCTATCCTTATTAATGATCCACTCGAAAGAGTTATAAGCTTCAGTTTAATGGAGGAAGGTATAGATGCTTCTTGTGATGCAGATATACGGAGCTTGAAGGCACTGGAAGAAGATCCAGGAGCTAAAACTGAAAAGCTAGTCCAGGAAACGAAGATTTCCAGCCTCGGATCCAGTAGCAGTACCTCGACCGAGGCACTTTCTGGACAGAGCGAGGCATCTGAAGAACACCTCGGTCAACGCTTTTGCGTCTCGACCGAGGTCAACAGCGAAACAATGTCAACTGAGATTGCTGAGAATAACAATTTTTCTACTCCCTTCTCTGACATTCACCCACAGTTGGCAGATCATTCCCTCCACCAACTTTCTGATAATAAAGGTCCTTGGTATGCTGATATTGTTAATTATCTTGTTTGCCAGGAAATACCGCCCGGATTGACGTACTCCCAAAAGAAGAGATTCTTCAAGGAAGTACGACATTATTACTGGGATGAGCCGCTGCTATTCAAGCGCGGACCGGATGGGATGCTTCGAAGGTGCATACCGGAAGATGAAGTTAATAGCGTCATAAGGCATTGTCATTCACTTCCTTGTGGAGGACATGCTAGCACCGATAAAACATGCGCCAAGGTATTGCGTTCCGGTTTCTTTTGGCCTACATTATTTAAGGATGTGCAATCTTTTGTTGTTTCTTGTGATGCATGCCAAAGAACAGGGAACCTATCAAGGAAGAACGAGATGCCGCTTAATAACATCCAAGAAGTGGAAATCTTTGATGTATGGGGGATCGACTTCATGGGACCTTTCCCATCCTCCGGAGGAAACCTCTACATTCTCCTTGCCGTTGATTACGTCTCTAGATGGGTTGAAGCCATTTCTTCCCCCACTAACGACGCCAAGGTGGTTGTGAAGTTCTTGAATAGAACTATCTTTCCGCGATTTGGAACTCCACGCATCATCATCAGCGATGGAGGAACGCATTTCATCAACCGGAAGTTTAAAGCACTTCTATCGAAGTATGGGGTAACCCACAAGGTATCAACCGCTTATCACCCTCAAACTAGTGGACAGGTCGAGATCTCGAACAGAGAAATCAAGGCAATTTTGGAGAAGACCGTCTCTAGGACGAGGAAGGATTGGTCCATGAAGTTGGACGATGCTCTTTGGGCGTACAGGACCGCATTCAAGACTCCCATAGGTACCACCCCTTATAATTTGGTATATGGGAAGTCTTGCCACTTGCCCGTTGAGTTGGAGCACAAGGCGTATTGGGCTATCAAATGGTTGAACTTTGATATTAAGGATGCTGGTGAGAAGCGACTATTGGAACTTAACGAGCTGGAGGAGCTGCGTTTGAACGCCTATGAGAATGCCAAAATCTACAAGGAAAGGACGAAGAGATGGCATGACAAGCGTATCGTTCCAAAGGAGCTTAACGAAGGAGATTTAGTTCTACTCTTCAACTCCCGCCTCCGTCTTTTTCCAGGTAAGTTGAAATCTAGATGGACCGGACCTTATGTTGTGAAGCATGTTTTCCCTCATGGTGCAGTTGAGATATGGGGCGAAACTAACGGAAGCTTCAAGGTTAACGGTCATAGACTTAAGAAATACCAACCGGAAACACCGGTTGAGGAGGTTGCGCCGATATACCTCCTTTGAGACGCATCATGGTCCAGCTAGCGACCTTAAATCAAGCGCTTCTTGGGAGGCAACCCAAGGTATTGCTTTCTTTCCCGTTTTCTAGTCTAGTTTAGATAGTTTTTGTTTTTGCTTTGCTTTGCTTTGTTTTTGGCGTTCTGGACAGACAACAGGAAGGAGCACATCTGGATGGACAGAAGTTCGAGATTCTGAGAAGAAATAAGCACCTCGGTCACTGTAAGAACACCTCGACCGAGTTGATTCTTGAAGCAACCGAGGCGACTAGGGTTTCTGCAGAACCGCCTCGGTCCGTACCACCTCGGTCCAGTCGAGACCATCTCGACCGAGGTGACAGCAGATCTCGTGACAGTATAAAAAGAAGAAAAAAATTTTTACTTTTCACTTTCACCCATTTCGACCGCGGCGACAGCTATACCTCGTTCTCCTCCGTTTCTCGCTCGTTTTCGAAGATTTCTGCTTCCAAAACACGATTAAAGGGTAGAAGGATCGATTGCAACTACGGATCTGCAGGAAGATTGAGTGTTTCGACCGAAACGAGGTGCAAAGGTTCGAAAACCCTAACCCACTCGTTTACTGCTTATTGGGCTTTGGTTGCCCTTGATTTTGCTGAGGAAATCCATAAGTACCCCTTAGGAAGCAATTGTAGTGATTTTAGGGGGAAAAGAACTGAAAATCAGAGAGTAGAAATCGTAACTGCTACGCCTCGGTCCGGTCGAACTGCATCTCGACCGAGGTGATTTCTGAGGCTTGTCAGCAACCGAGGTGTTCTGACAGTGTTGAGTGAAAATGAGTTCAGATCGTCGCCTATCCCTTAGAGACAGATCCTCACCTTCCCCTTCTCCTTCCTTATCCCGTCCCTACCGCCCGGCCATCCACGAGAGATGCCGGGTAGATTATGAGAGGATAGCGGGCCGTCCAGTTATCGCACCACGATTTCTGGAGGTGTCCGCTTTTGACTGCCTAGGGTTAGATGCTGACCTTAGGAGGATGATTGCTACTGTTGGGCTAGATCAGTTCACAGAGATCCGAGCCCCAGCCTACATAGAGCCGACACTCGAGTTTGTTAGCTCCTTCTCCTACCTCCCCACAGAGCGATCTGTGAAGTACCGGCTTATGAGCCGGAACTTCATAGTTCCATTAGAGATCTGGAGAGAGATCTTTGGCTTTCCCGCCCCTACCGCTGTAGACTTCCCCTCCCGATCCGTAGCTAGGGAGTTTTGGGGACAGATAGCCCACATTACTACACATGCAGACAGATGGCGCCCTGGTGATTCCAGGGAGAAGGTCATCTTTCATCCGGCCTTCAGACTTGCCCACCGGATCTTCAGTGAGATGCTTCTGGCGCGTACTGAGACGCCCCAGAAGATCAGACAGGGGGAGCTCTTTTCGCTTTACTGCATGGTTACAGGCGGCTTCCCGGACTTTGGCTTGCTCCTGGCAGAGGATCTACACAGGATCAAGGCCAAGGCGAAGGGAGATATCTGCTGTGGAGGTCTAGTCACCCACATCGCCACTTACCACGGGATGGACCTCAGTGTTTGCACATTGGCAGCGGCTCCGAAGCCGCTGGGTCTGCAGGAGATGATCACACGGCGGATTCTGGTTCCCCGTGGACTGACTACACCCTACGTTGCTATGCCTTGGGAGCGGACTGCACCTCAAGGCATCAGATGGTCTGCACAGTTCTCGGTCTTCGACCCGCATTTCTGGCAAACAGCATGGGCCCCGCTTATGGAGGACTATAGAGAGGGAGCAGCTGCCCCTGCAGAGGAGGCTGAGGAGGCTGAGGATGAGGATGACGACGATGAGACAGTTGATGAGAGAGGAGGCGGCGTCCCGATGGACACAGGGTCAGATACTGCTGGGACGAGCGCGCCTCCCATTATTGATCTAGATGAGGATGAGGAGGACACTGAGCCAGCGCCAGCTGAGACTTCTCCAGTCAGGCCCGCTAGGCGCAGGAGGCAGAGAGTTAGGGACAGAGCAGCACACCGACGGATCGATGACCTGACGGATCAGGTTATCGACTCTTATGCTGCACTTTCATTGGATATCCGGGAGATGCAGGAGCGGCAGCATCATCAGCACATGATGGCTCAGCTACAGTTCCAGCATGTCATGGGCTATCCCTATGATCCTACTCAGTTCCCCTACATTCCACCACCACCACCGGATCAAGACTACTGAGGAGCTGCAGGGTTTTATTTATTATATTTTTATGCAGTTCGGCTCTTTATCCGGTGAGTCCTCTTTTATTCAGACTTTTATTATACCCACTGGGACAGTGTGTCTCAAGTATGGGGTATTTGATGTACTACTTGACTTCGATGTATTATTTGACTTTTGATGACTTTTGATGTATTTTATTTATCAGATATTTTCATATTCATGCTTCGTTTGCCTTTATATGATTATCTGATTTTACATGCATACCTATAGATTATTTGATTGAGAAAAACGTCGAAACAAAAAAAAAATATATGGTTTTAAAAAAATAATTTTTGACCTCGACCGGGACAGCTCTGGCAAAACGAGGTGTTTCACCTCGGTTGAACCAAGAACATCTCGACCGAGGTGGGTTAACTGAGAGATTTCGAAAACGATTTTGTGTTACTCATCTGGATATGATCTCAGTGAAGATCTTGTTTACCTACTGGTTTTAAATTCTTTATGTGTTTGAAAGGTTTTATAATATGTTTAAGTTGCTAAATGCTTTGTTTGAAATTATTGGCATGTTTAATACTTTGTTTTATCCAAATTATGTTGAATTTGAAGGTTGACACCGCAACATAAGTTCTCTCACTTTCTTATTGGAAAGACCAAGGCAATTCATTCTCTTCTCTCTTCTTCTTCTTGATCATGCTTAGCCCCTCATATACATTTTGCCTCCCTTTACCTATCCGGGAATTTGGAAGCAAGCAAAGTGGTGAAAGCAAGTTAAAGTTGAAGGTGGCTGAAAGTGAAAGTATTAGAAAGCAATAATAGGTTTGGGGAAGTCAATCATGAAGATGAGTAACTCGGCACCATTCACATAGCCGGGTGTTTGTGTCTTGCCAAAGTCGGATTGAGCGATATTCCTAACGGGTCATGGTATGTGCATCAAGGGTTTGATGCATCTCAAGAAATTGATGATTGCTGATTTCCTAGGCTTCGGTTATTGTGCACCTCTATCCATGCATCCCAAAAAGTAAAGTAAAAAAGAAAAAAAGTGTGAAATAAGCAAAGCTTATTGGTGGAAGGTGTTGAAAGTCAAAGTGGAAGTAAAGTTCATCCTTTTCCCGGATTCTAGCACCACATTACCTTACATACATCCCTACCCTACACGTTTCTTGACCTTTTCTTTTGGGAAGCCCTTGAGACCTTGAGCTTGTTGATTGACTTAGCGGTTTAAACTGGATTATACATGATTAATTTTGATAATTATGATTTATTATGCATTCTATGATTTTATGCAAAGATGAACAACTTTCCTATATTTATAAAATGTTTTGATCATATTGAGTTTTTAAATTCCAGGAAGTACTCTCTTAGAGTGATCTATGATAGTTGCACACCATAGAAATGTTTTTGAAGGACTTTTCATTGATTTTCTTGACTTATAATCCATTCTATCTTGTTTTCTATATGAGGAACTTGCTTGGGGACAAGCAAGGGCTAAGTATGGGGTATTTTGATAGCATGAATTATAGTCCATATTTTGGGGTTTGTTTGGACGTTTTATCTTTCATAATCTGCATGTTTGTATGTACATTATGTGATTTTACTACCATTTCATCTACCTTTGCGGGAATCGAGGTCTACACCTAGTTTCGTTGTAATTGCAGGTAATATGGTACGTTTTGCATCAAAAAGGAGCAAAAGGAGTCAAGAGTCATTTGGAGCTACATTGAGGAGCAAAAAGGAATCATCCAAGAAGCATAGCCATGGATTAAAGATTTACTTTGGACCAGTTTTGAGAGATTCTACATTCAGTTATGAGTCACCTCGGTTGATCAGAGGTTCACCTCGACCGAGGCGATCCAGAGACGCCGACTCGACCGAGGCGAATACCTAGGACGCGGCGAGAATATTTTATTCTTGGCTGAGATCTTTTAAAATTGGAAAGTGATCTTATATTTTTGGGCTGAGCTTCTGGAAGGAAAAAGATATGCAGAATCATATATTTTACCTATATTTATGGGATAATATCTTCTTAAGATTTATTATCTTTGGAGGTTTATTTTCCTATAAAAAGGGTTGGATTTCCACAATTCCAAATCCCCGCATACACCAATTAACATCCGCTATCAGCGCAATTTAGCATACGCAGCAGCAGCCTACTCCAAGATTGGGGAGTTTTGAAGAACCTTTTTGAAGGTTGAAGGAAGATTGAAGACCATAGCTTTATAGCTTTTTGGAGGGTTTTGTAAGATTGTCTTCAATTCCTTTCCTTGTTGTCTTGCCTTGTTGGATTATTATCCAAGGAACGCTTTGTTGTGATATTTGATTCAGTTATTGAAGTGTTTTCATTAAATTCTTCTTTGTTCAAATATTCACCTTCTTCCCATATATTTAATACTTTCATTATGATGATGAGTGGCTAATTTCCTTGTGTGATTCTAGGGTGATTGGCTGAAGGTTGTGGGAAAAACAATGATAGAATAATCTTAGATTCCAGTAGGATCCTGAAAGTTCGAGTCTTTAACCTTAACCCTAAGCATCTCGTTCGGTTGATGAACATCTCGGCCGGGGTGGAATTCTTCTGACCGAGGTGACTTATTCTATCCGAAACTGAGAGTCAAGTGTTAGAGTTTGCCAAATCCTATTCTTATTACACCTTCCTGGTTCAAAGCAAGCTTAGGATGAGACTTACCCGGTAATTCCTTAGTTTGTGTACCAACGATCATAAGTGTAGGTAATAAAGGTTTATCCTTTATTGGGGTTTGAGTGTGCTTCCATCCCATCTTTGTGAGTTAGCCTGAAACTTACCCGGTAAAGGTTGATTCTATTCCCTTAGATGGTGTGTTAGTTTGAGGTTATAGTTCTTTATCTTGATTCCTTGAGACTTACCCGGTAATAGGAGTTACGGTTTAGGATTAGTGTGTAGTGAGACTTACCCGGTGATCTACTCCACTCTAGTAACACCTTCCCCACGCAAAAATCTCAGCTTTGTCTGCTTATCTATAGATCTTGAGTTGGAACCACAACTAGATGCCTTAATCCCTAGAATTGCATGTTTGCTTTATTTGACATCTTATTCATCTTTGATTGTGTTAAATTGCTCTTGTGGTTAGCATTAACATTAGCATACCGTGTTGACTTTGTTTCACCAAGTCCCTGTGATCGACCCCTGGAATTTTCTTGCTTTTACTACGATTGACCCGTACACTGCGGGTTCGCATCCTTGTTTTAAGCTTAAGTCTAGGGTTATAAATTTAAAGCTTGCACACACCGTTTGGAGCGAACAGGGTGTTTATCCTCCAACGCCTATAAAGTCTCATCACTATAAGAGCTACTCCAAAGGAGCACAAAACTTTAACAACAACCGGAAAATGCCCATCTGAAACCTTACGAAGAAGTTGCTTGATATTAGGGTTCCTCTCCAAACCATCTTCATTCCCTTAGTCACCATCCACCCTCACAATAACCCTATGCTTTAAACCATCTAACATCACATGCACAAGACTGGAAACACCCACATCCTCTCCCAAAGTAGACAAGTCTTGCAAACTCCATTCATGTTGAATTGACTTTCTACCTCCCGACCTTTTGTCTTTCCTACTTATAGGCCTAAACACCTATAACGTGCAATGAGGAAGCAAAACTAACCTAACCCAATAATCCACGCAACATGGCTCAGCGACCACCTTCAAAAGAGAACCAAACAATGCTTGAGATAAGCTTAGACGATAACTATGAGGGATGATTTTCACAATAGTAATAGGAACGCGTATAACTTTCTCCAAATAAATTGCATCAAACACCATACCACCACCATCAACAATAATCTACTCTGCATCAAACGACCTCTAGATACCCACAACCGGCCATAAAATACCCATAATGTTTTTACTATCCTCACCAAAAGCAAAAACAAAGCCATCAAGGTGACGACACTCACGACTTAAAGCATGAAGACCCATACACTGGCTACACAACCACATCTAAGAACGGTCATAACCTCCACAAAATGCCACAAAAATATCAAGGTCAGACTCAAGGATTCCCCGAACCTTATTCTTGCACTCTACCGCTAATAGGTGTTGTATTTTCAAATGACTTGCCAAACAAGAAAAACCTCTACTTCCCTCTCTATCACCACGACACCGTGAAAGGAACTAACCGGACAACAGAGAAAGCCATTACACTTCATTATCATATGAAACCTTAGCTCACCTTTACACACAAAATTTATATTTTTTTGTGGTAATCCGTCAAACAACGTGCTTATTGCATCCTAGTCACCCTTTTTTCATCTCCAACGACATTTTTTTCTTTGGGACAAACAATCAAACACTTAGCGGGAAATAATACTAACCTTTTTCTCAAGCCAGGAAAGACATCAAATTTGCAACAAACAATGATCAAAATAATGATTGAGCATACGTAGAATGGATTATCATCGAAAGATTGGATAGGAGCAAAGCCAATTGAGGCGAAGCGACCGCATATTAACCTTGAAAACAACAATTACACAAAACTCAATAGGCTCAATACCTATGTATACTACAAATCACAATCGATGATTTAGACAGTGAATAAATTAATCGGAGAGATTTCATAACCCAAAGTTTAGCCGGTGTCAAACTTCCACCGTTACATCCGGCCTAGAAAAAGCAACAACCATGATCCAACAACTAGGACTCAGATTCTCACTTTGCAAGTTTCATCTTCCATCAAGCGGCAATTGGCGACTCTGATGACAACTACGGCGGCGGGATTAGGGGTGACTGCCTTCCGATCGGTGATACATCGTGTTCGTCAGGCGGCGGAACGGTCGGTTAAGTTTGTTTGGGCTTTGATTTTCCAACAGGCCCATAAGACCCTTTCTCATGAACATCCTCAACCTTGTCTTTACTTTTTCTCTTCTTATAGCATTAGACCACTTCCAGCGGTGTCACAAGCTTAAGCATGAAATCCTTAACTGAAAAGGTGAAATAACACTTATTAGATCTGTAAGAGCCTTAGTCTTTTAGAGATCCCACGCCTGCGCCTCAGCTAAGACACATGTAGTGAGCCTTGCCTGAGCCTCCCCTGCGGCTACACCACCCGCCCCTGTGGGCCACCTGATCCGCCCCTGAGCCTCCTGGGTCCGTCCATGCGGATTCTAGTGGGCTGCAACCGCTTTTGTTCACCTTGACCCGTGCTTTACTCTCCTCTTCTCCTCTAAGTTTCCTCCTTTGCTTCAAATGAAGGGTTTCCTTCATTCTCCAGCTTTCCCTACGCTCTTATTCTTCCTCACGATCTTCTTCTCTCCTTCTCCTCCTTTGGATCTTCTTCTTGATTTCTCCTTGTTTTGAAGTGAGTTTGAGTTCTTGGTTGACGATGATGATGTTGATTGATGTTGCTGTGTTGTTGAGAGAGCCAACCATGGTTGTGGCGTGAGGTTTCTTCCTCTCTTAGGGTTCAGATTGGTAAGCTCTTCATCTTCCTCTTCTTCCTTTCTTCTTTTCGTCCCTCTAGCTTAGGATTTCACGAGGTTGATCTTTTCATGAGCTTCCTAGGCATGTGTTGATATCTATATGTATATATATGTATGTGTGGGGCTGCTGGATCATGAAGAAGTGAAGAGAGACGAGTGAAGAATCGAAGAGAAGACGAAGACGAAGACGTGCTCACTGCACACCAGCCGCCCCTGCTCTACCTCAGCGCCACCAGGAGCCGCCCCTGCACCTCCTTGTAACTAGCTCATCCGCCTTCCTTATCACGTAGGTGCGTCTTTTTCAGGGCTTGCCTAGGTTGATATGGACCCTTTCCTTTCCTAACGGGAGTGTTTAGTAGCATGCTAGGCATGTGTATGAGGATAGGATGATGATGATTATGATATCGTTATGTGCCAATTATGGTTTTGAGGATTAGTAGGTTGTGAGACTTATAGGTTGCTTATGATCCTTATGGATCCCTTGGGTCTAGGTGGTACCCCTTTGATGGATAGGAGATTTGATATATCTTTATGCCTTGTTATTAGGCAGTTCTGTTATTTGGATTGAGGTTGATCGTGGTTGAGAGTATCAGAGGTTGAGGTAAGTCCATAGGACTTACTTAGCTACCATCCTTATATTGGGTGTATGCATGATTGACGTGTGTGTTATATACTTGATAGCATGTGGTATCGATTATTACCGACCTATGTTTTATTGATATCCCCCTTGCAGTGGCAGTGATAACCTTCTTGTTAGCATGAAATATTGTGATATTTTAGGCACGTTTTCTAGATGTATTTCATCCATATTAGTGTTCATTGATAAAGCATTGAAGCAATTGTGAGCTAGTTTATCTATATTGTCGATATAGAGGTCTACATAAGCTTTGTGTTGATTGTAGGAAATAAGAGCTAAAACCGAACGAATTAAGAGAGGATGGAGATGGATTGAGCACATCCAAGGATTGAGGACACAACAAAGAAGCTAAGGAAGATGCTAGGATGAAGAATGGCACAAACAAAGGGAATTACGAGCAACCTATGCTTCCACGCTCTAAAATACGGCCGTAATGGAGTCCACGCTCTAAACCACGGCCGTGGAACTTGGCAACATGAGCGTGGAGCATTCCAGAGAGTTACACGGTATAAAGTACGGTCGTGGAAGTTTTAAAGAGCCGTAATCCAATTCCACGCTCTAAACCACGGGCGTGGAATTCCATATAACCGTGATTTAGACAATCTTTTGACGAATAAAATATAGACACATTGTCTACGCACATGGGCGGGACACTTATTCTATCTTTCCCTATAAAAGGACTGAAGGAGGGAGATTTCGGCACCTTCACTTACGCCTGCTAACACGTGCCTAGGGTTTCAGTTGGACGTGCGGAGATTGCCATTTTGCAACGGATATTTGCAAAGGCTTGAAGATTTGGAAGTTGCGCTTTGTCCTTAGGTTTGATTAGAAGACGGATTGACATCCCGATCTTCGTTCTTATCAAGGATTGTGATTTGTTTGTGTTATTCCAAATCTGATATACATCATTACCTTTGTTTGTGGATTTGAGATTGATTTGAAGTTTATTGAAGGTTTTCAAAGGTTTTCATCTTTCATTCTTCTTAATCTTGAATTTGATATCATAATGATTGTTGTTGGCTAAAACCCTTTAGCAATTCTAAGGTGAAGGGTTGATAGTTGTGGCTTAGATGATGATAGATCGATCGTAAATAGATTGGACCCTGAGAGTTAGAGAGATTTCGCCGGACACCCCAAACCACGGTCTGTTCTTGAGGTTCCACGGCCGTGGAACTCAAGATCCACCCGTAATTTGTGTCAGTTTACGAACCTTGCTTTTACTTTAATCCAAAGTTAAAGATTTACTTTAACTTAGTCTTGGCTTGCCTTTTCTAGGTAGTAGTGAAGCCTCAACAACCTCTACTTCGATTTCCAGTGTCACAACCTTAATCAGTTTAGTTAGTCTTGATCCTTGGGTTACAAGTTTGGGTCTTTGATATTAATTCTTGTCTTTAGATCCTTTCTATACTGAAGCCTCAACAACCTTTATAGAGAGTGCCTTTAGATAAGTCATATAAAGCCTTGGAACTTCACCGTACATTGCTTTACCTTAGCATACCTTTGCAACTCATAACTATGTCCTTAGTTCTTTAGTATATCTTGAATCTATTGCAACAATTAGATACTTGGATCTTTAGGGTTGCTGTTTTCCCAATATTTGCAAAGCTCATACATTTACTTGCTTGACGATTTATAACTAGATTTAACCCCCCAAATCCCTGTGTTCGATACTCTGTAATTCTTGCTTAACTACGTCGATCCGTACACTGCGGGTTCGCTTGCTTGATTCTAGTTTTATAAATTTAAAGCTTATTTGCACGCACGCTAAGTGGCGAACACTTCCCCTTTCCATCTTGTAAGGAATCTAGGAGGTTCTCTGAAGTCAGGCCAGACCTAGTATACGGGATGGACACTTCACCAATCTCTTAGGGTACACGAGAAGTGTGCCGATACTACTCTAGATGGATATAGCACCCGGAGGCGAGGGTGATCCGACAGAGTGACTAGCCGAGGACTTCCATACATAGTTGTGACATGGGTTTTTGGGGATGTTTGTATACGATGGTTATGATGTTGTGGTTTTGTACTCGGATATGTTGTTGTATACTCTTTTGATATATAACTATATCGTTTTATGTATTTTTTATATATGTCGGTGCCTTGTTGTAAGGTCTAGTGAACTTGTTGTCAGGCTAGGGTCAGGATCCACTGTGAGATCCTAGCCCAATGTGACCCCCGAGTCCCGCGGATTTGGGGTGTTACAAGATCTCTCCTTATGCTCAACATCTCTATCATATCGCCAAGGGCGGTTGATATGCACCTAAATAGATGCTATAAATGAGATAAAATATAAGGAACCGCAAGTGTACGACCAATGTCAGTGTAGTATATGATTCATCACATCAAGGTCAAATTCCACAAGGAATTGAGCATTGTTCGTCAATCATTCAAGCGAAATAATGTAGTAAGTGGCAAGTAACAAGTAACATGGTGATCATAGAGTAAGGGTGATCAAGTAACAAGTATCCAAAGCAAAGGAAGTAAAGCAAGGGCGAACATTAAAAGGTAAATACATGTTAGGGTGTTATTCCCCCAAACCAATGATAACAAACTAAGTAAAATACATGATCAAATCATATGAAGGGAATAAAGGAGATGTAAGTTGTGTTTCATGATCTAGATGGTACTTGAGTAGTGACTTAACACCAAACTTTCAAGTCTATGCACAAAGGATAATATGTCAAGTGATACGAAGCATTATAAGGCATGAAATGATCAAGACAATTAATAATAAGCATTATAAGACATAAACATAACTAAGAATACAAGGTATTGAACGACACTCCATGGTAAGCATTCTTTTCGGATATATCTGCTTGGCCATCTATAGTTGGGGGCTTGCTTGTTCCAATGGAAACCAAAGTTTTCCAAGTCAAGGTCCTTGGCTCCCAATTAAATCATACCGAGGCATGACAACAAAACCAATGATCTTTGGAGGTAGCACGAAGCACATCATGCATGGAGATAACAACAAAACATAACACTTGAAGAGAAGGGTAGTGTATATCTACATATCTAGCCAAGTCTTATGCACAATAAAAGCAAGTAAGGAAGGATATGACATATAAGAGAATCTCATAAGCAACATATCAAGAAACATGCATTCCTAGGATGAAGTCACAACTAGGTTGTTACATCCCAAATCCACGGGACCCAGGGCGTTAAGGGCTAGGACCTCACGATGGGTCCCGACCCTTAGCCTGTCAACAACTTCACTGGATCTTGCAACAAGGGACAAATAAAAGGCAAAACGAAATAGTTTTAATTCAGTGTGACATGATCCGAAATACAACTCAAAACGGAAACTCCAGCCGAGTTCTCAAAACGACATACATCCATAATAACGAAAGTACATACGACAATGATAAATAATATAAACCCCAAATCCTCGTCCAATAATGTACGGGAAGCCTAGCTGCCAACTCCTCCGAGTCACTCTGCGGCATCACTAACCTACAGGGCATCTACAACATCGGTTTAAAACCGTTAGCTAACATTCATAATATTAGAATAATAGCAAAGGCAAAAGCACACTTAAGATGCTTATAAACACAACAACATGCTTCCATACAATCTGGTTCTTATCTTTCATATAGTTATTCAGTTACTAGTTCAACTTAGTTTGTGGCACGAGAATCTCCCGAAACTCGCCTTTGTCCCCTTTTACCAACTGGAATGGATCCGATGCATCTCACCGTGTACCCGTTGGAATAGTCGTAGAGCACCTCCTAGTCTCCTGTAGAACTGAACAAGTGGTCACCGCCTTGTTATAATGCACTTGGGCCAATTAATACACATAAGGGTTGTCCTAGTCCGGTTTAATGTTATAACGATAAATGAACACACACCACCATCACATGTCAAATCAATACGCATAAGCTAGATAAGTAAGTCTGAGGACTTACCTATCTCAAAGCTAAACCCGATAATAACCGCTCTCAACTTCCCGTAGGAAGGTAATCAACGCTTGGTCAAAATAAGGCACATTATCAACAACTCTCTCACAAGCTAGATGTCCTTAGACTTCTAGTCCTAATGATCTTGACAAGATCATACAACTCGCAAGCTAGGATAACACTCCTAGCCTCCATGATCCTATAACCTCCTAACGAACTCATGCTAGGATAACAACACATACTCACTGTTCTACTAGGAAATACACCACAACCATGTTGTTAGCTTCAAAAAGCGTGTGTTCAAAAAGCTTTATATTTATATCCAAGAATAGTGCTTAACAATAGCGAACCCGCAGTGTATGGATCTATCGTAGTAAGGGCTAATATTCCAGAGTCGATCTCAGGAAATCAGTGAGAACAAACCAGAAAAGTAATCTAACTTGTGAACCAAGCAAAGCAATGATTAAAGGTAATGAATAAGATGTAAGAATAATTGGGGAATGCAGATTTTAAAGATCCAACTATCTGATTGTGGTTTTAGATTCAAGATGTCTAAAGACGTTGTTACGCTAGAATAGTACCACGCAAAAGTCTTACAATTTATAACTCGATATAATTTCCTAACTCCTACCGAACCCACAGTGTATGGATCGTTTTGTAGCAAGGATAGTATTCCGGGGTCGAACACGAAGACTAAGGTGAAATCAAATCAAACAAGTGATCATAGATAGTGCGAATCTAGTCTAAGAAAAGAGAAAGAAATAAAGAAATGAAAATCATGATATTTTTGGTTGGGTTTTTGTGGTGATCAAGCAAAGATCACAAATCATGCAAGATTATAAATCAAACAAGTAACACAAACACAAGATATGTAATCAAAGAGAGAAAAGCGGATTCAAGAGATCAAGATTTCCAATTATGACATTTTTCTCAAGCTTCTAAAGATCTAAGGACAAGGCTGCAGTGTTGGGAAAGGGTGTTTCTCTAATGGAAGCAATTACTGGGTAAGTCTCATGCTCCACTAATCCCGTACCAAACTCCTATTACCGGGTAAGTCTCAAGGAGCTAAAGTTGGGAATTCTACACAAACTGGACACTACTTAAGGCGCAAACCTCTCCTTACCGGGTAAGTCTCGGAAAAGGCAAGTCTCAAGCAACGATCCTAGCACACTCAGTTCAATAGCGGCTTATGAGGCTCACTACTACCTAGAGTTCATCATCTTCGGTATCTAAGATCTGAAATCACAGATCCGGGTAGGTCTTTCCTCACTTAGTTTGCTAGCATTAGGTCACCCTAAGCTATATTATGCTTAAGGATTTCAACAACCTAACATCCTAACATACAGATTCATCAATTAAAGAAAAACAGAGAGAAAAATTGGGTGGATCATAAGATAAATCGGTCGATCTGCCTATGAACAGGTTGATTTTTCTGTCTGGGTTAGGTTTTGTGCATACGAATCATCCTAAACTAACATACAAGTCCATTCTATCATCACCCAAGCCATAACCATCAATCCATCACTCCAGAATCACAATAACTTAGCCAATAACATGCATTTCAAGATCTAAAATCATCACACAAGCATACATGATTTTCATAGCTATATGGTGAAAGAAAAGCAAGTAAAAGCAAGAAATCTTAGCTGAATCTGAGTTTAAGCAAGAATTACAACCCTTCAAAAGAAGGTCCAAAACGTTCCTAACAATGCATCCAAAAGTTCTTCAACCAAAATCCCTAAAAATTACTCAAAAGTTCACACTAACTAAGTTTGATGTTGTTCTTCTTCTTCCAAAAATGAGAGAGTTTTTCTTCTTCTCCAAGTCTATCCAATATGAAATGATGTTTTTGTGAGAGAATATGGGAGTGTCCTTTAGCAACAACCTGCATGACCACTTATATTCTCCATCAAGAGCAAGTTCCGGGCAAAGAGATCGTGGGACACGTGTCCCAAGCTGTCAGAGGCCAAAAATCGACCCAGAATGTGAAGGAAATCGTCCTATTTTCCTGAGTGTTAGGTTGATTTTCTTCAACAGAAGCTTGTTATGATCATCTAGCCATGAGTTGTCCCAAGTCTTGCACCAATAAGGGTTCTTACGTCCTTCATTGCTAAAATTGTGTTCCTTCAAAGCCTTGGATATGTACCACCATGAGGCTTGACCTTCGAATGGATCGATTAATGTCCAAAAGATCCCCGAAATACCTACAAAACCGACAAAAGCTCGTGTAGACGTCTTTTCTAGAAATATGACTCAATTAAGAAATAAACGTCACGAACTAACGTACAATCATGCATGAATAAAAGGGAAAAACTATCTAAATGAATGCCTAAACTAACGTCATAAATCGTGTTATCAGACATGTAAAGGACAAAGCTGGATAACAAAGGTATATTATCTAAGGTCGAATATCGTACGGTGAAGTTCCAATATCCACTTATCTCACCCCAAGGTTCTCTAACACCAGATGTTGAGTCTCGATATAAAGAGGATTAAGAATAGGATTAAACTCTCAATACCAAACACCAAACCCAAGGAATTCAAAAGGAAGCACAAGGTAAAGGCTATGACAATCTCCACCTTAATAAAGGGTTTTGAATCCTCTATTAGTGAAAACTCGTAAACGTTAATAACCAAGCACGGATAAGGATAAGAAATGTTCAACAAGGCTAGGGTTTAGGCAATCTTTAACTTTAGGTAAAGGTAAAAGCAAAACGTGCACAATAGAGGAAATCACGGCAGGATCTTGGGAAACCACGGGCGTGAAACTCATATACAAGCCATGGAAACTCTTCTGCGAGGGTAAACTCTTCTGCGAGGGTTTTGTCTCACAACTCTCAGGATCCAATCTGTTTACATGGTTTAATCTATCATCATCTATACCACAACCATCAACTCTTCACCCTAGAATCGCAGGGGGGTTTAGCCATCAATCATCAGCATATTCAAATCAAGAATTAAAGAAGAAATCAAGAATAGCATGCAACCAAGAAAACACAAAGAAGAACTATGATTTCCAACAATGAATCTCCAAATCTCAATAACAGAATCAAACAACAAGTAATCGCAGTTCTCGTGTTCTCAAAGGGTAAGAATCAAAACCTAATAAAATCTCACAATGTCTCCATTCTCCAAGTCGTAAATCCAAAAGCTCTTCAATCTACCTTCCAATGATGAAGCAAGAGAATCTCGAACGTCGATTAATTCGTCAAACTTAGGTGTAAATGTGTGTATGTGAGTCCCTCACAACGCAACCGTCAACCTTATTTTATAGAATAAAATTAGGTCTAAAAGCTCTCCTTTTGCGTTGCTGACGTGGCAATAACGGAATGGCTTTTCCCGAAGAAAACCACGGGTGACGTCATCAAAACCACGGGAGTGGTTTGTCCCTTGATACCTCTCGACCTTCCTTTCCACCAGTGGAAATCAAAGAATTAATAAAACCTCGGCCGTGGAAGTTTGTTCTTGGGCCGTGGTTCTACCTTTTTGATGCCTTTTCTCTTTGCTTCACTTCATACTCCTTCCTAGACTCCTCCAATGCTTCCTAATGAGGTCCACTTTGATCAACACTCCATGAATGCTCCATTTCCACTCCAATTCAGCACCAACTCACCTAAAATCACAACAAAGCTTGGGTAGATCTCCATTCCAACATAATAGGTGAACATGCTCATAAATGCTACAAATATACGTCCATGTACTCAAAAGAAAAGGAAAAACTACCTATATGCACATCTAAACTAACGTCATATTTCATGCTATCACATGCTAGAATACGAACACCTATCCTTGAAGATTCCAAAAGATCATGCAACTACATAACAATCAATCAACCATCATAACTCCCTAAGGTTCAAACCACTAAGTGGCATTCACTTCTAAGTTATACTAAGTCAGCTTAATCATGATACTAAGATGAAACAATACTAAGATGAAGGAAGGATAAAGAGCTCAAGAGATCGGGGACCTACTGGTGAAGGGAGGCAACCGCATAACTCAAAAGCCGCGATCGTGGAAGAGGAGGATGGCACACCCACGGCTCACTGGACCGTACCCATGGCTCGGTGGTGGTGCACCCTCATGTGTGTGGTGGAATCTGCATTCGCGGCTCTGTGGAGGAACACCGGTGGTCGAACTCCAGAAACGGAGATTCGTCGGCTCTTCGATGTGTAGCACACCTCCTATTGTCTCCCTAGTTGGCTTGGTCGTCCCTAAGCTTCCATTACAACATCACAACCCTTCTCTACAGCCTAAGAAAGCTAAGCACACATGCAATACAAGAAAGGCCATCAAAATGAGTCTTGATCCATAGCTCACACACAAGGTGGAGGAAAGAGAAGAAGAAGAAGAAGAAGAGAGGGAGAAGAATTGAACAAGAAGAGGATACTTACTCAGCTTGGATTTGCAATCCATTATCTTGTTGGGCAGCTCACAAGAAGAAAGCTATGGGAGAGAATGGAGGAGAAGGAGAGAAGGAAGAAAGAGGAGAATGGAGTAGCGTGTTTGAGAAAGGGAAAAGAGGGAAAACGGCTTATTTGGGAAATCAAAAGGTCAAGCAGGCAAGGGTCTTCTTAGGGCCAATGTCACGAGGGTCAAAACCTAAGAGAAAGAACGAGAGGACGGAAAGAAGATGGGATAAAAATCCCGCTCACTTAGTTCACCGCACCTACAGAACGATTGAGCAACACCCGCGGGTGGCCGCGACCGCGGGTCTCCGAGTTCGCAGGGCGGTGGATACCACTAAAGACTATCAAACCGCTTTCCAAACGAAACTAAAATTCTGGACGTTACATCAAATCCCCCTAAAAACAAGTTTTGTCCTGAAACTTGCTAAACGCCAAACTCTTAGTCATACATGCCTCGGTAATAACTCAGAAAACATAAATGTGCCAACTATCGGCCCTCTTATACTCGCATGAAACACATATAGCATACCACATCACATAATCGCATAACCATAATCGGGAAAAGAACTCGGGACTAAACTGACGGTCCTATAGACGCCGCTAGATCAGCGTAAAACTCTAGATAGTTGCTCCAAACACTATCCTCCGTCTTCCAGGTAGCCTCGTCAGCTCCTCGTCTCGACCAATGCACCCTCATCATCGGTATGGCCTTCGACCGAAGGCGTCTCGTACTCCTCTCCAGACAGCTACCGGGTGCTCTACAAACGTGTGGTCTGGCTCGACCACTAGATCGTCGGGACTGACATGGGTCTCGGGTCATGTACTCCCTTAGTTGAGACACATGAAAGACCGGGTGAACACCCTCTAACCTCGGTGGCAGCGCCAATTTGTAAGCCACCTCTCCAACTCGCTCTAGGATCTTAAATGGCTGGACATATCGGGGGATCAACTTCCCCATAATGCCGAAACGTTTGACGCCTTGCATCGGTGATACTCACAACCAGACTTGAGCTCCCAGTCTAAACATAGAGGTTTGCACCTCTTATCAACATATGACCTCTGACGACTCTGTACAGCCAGTATCCGCTCTCGGATCATCGCTACCCGAGCCGTCGTCCTGTAGCTTCTCGGGTGCTACTCCACTAGCCCTCCTCGGCTCATCCTAGTACAAAGGCGTATGGCACCTCCGTTCATACAACGTCTCGTAAGGACCCATCCCGATCGACGCATACCAACTATTGTTGTACGAAAACTCCACCAAAGGAAAGTGGTCTGGCCGTACCTATCTCCAATCTAGCACACAAACTCTCAACATATCCTCCAAGGTCTGTATAGTCCTCTCCAACTGACCGTCCGTTAGAGGATGATATGCGGTCGTGAAATGAAGGCCGGTATCTATGGCGGCGTGTACCTATTCCCAAAACCTCGAGGTAAAGTGCCCGCCCCTATCCGAGATGATGGTCCTTGGCACTCCATGGAGTCTCACTATCTTTCTGGTGAACTCCTCAGCTTAACGACTCACCGGCCACGTTTCCCTAATAGGATGAAACTTGCGGTCTTCATCAGCCGATCTACTACCACCAAATCGCATCAAAGCTCCTACTCAACCTCAAGCCGGTAACGAAATCCATGGAAACGTCCTCCCACTTGCACTACAGAACCGGTAGTGGATGGAGCTCTCATCCGGGCCTATGGTGCTCAATCTTAACCAATTGGCAGGTTGCACACTAGGCTATGTACCTAGCCACGTCGGGCTTAAGCCCGCCCAACCAATATGATATATTGTGGTGCCTCTCCTCGGGATATCCTATCCTGGATCCTCATCAAAACCGGACAACTCTCTTGCTTCCGTCGCATCTCTCCTGACTAATCAGGTAACATCTCCAAAGCGGAGAAAATGGGTGTCCGTATCCGAAAACCGGATGTCTACCTCTAACCATACCAAGTCCCTCTGCAACTGTGATTGAACCTTCAGTCGAGCTATTATCTCATCTCGAGGCGTCCTCCTACTAAGAGCATCGGCGACCACGTTCACCTTCCTTGGGTGCTACAGAACCTCCAAGTCTAAGTCCTTAATCAGCTCTAACCATCTCCTCTGGCGGTTATTCAACTCCCGCTGAGTGAATATGTACTTTAGACTCTTATGTTCTATGAAGATCTAACACGTCGTTCCATAAAGATAATGCCGCCAAATCTTCAACACTGAATCACTACAGCTAGCTCAAGATCGTGGGTAGGGTAGTTCACCTCGTACGTCTTCCACTTCCTACACTCATATGCAATGACACTATCCCGCTGCATCAGAACACATCCCAAACCTAACCTGGATGCGTCACTATAAACGACAAAGTCCTCCTGACAAGATCTTTTTCTTAGGTCGTTTTTATCTTATCAAAATAAATCCCGACTTAACACTAGAACAAGTATAGCGATTAAGTAAGGGTCGAACCCAAGAGAGTTTGGTGATATTTTTATTAAATTCAATTATTGATTACCGAATAAAGTAACAAAAGGGGGGGTTTTGGATGAATTGATGCACACAAAACTAGAAAACAAGTAATAATATGAATATGATGATGATGAGTGAATCTACACTAGGTTGATTCTTAGCATGCTATTACTACTTTGGTGAGTTCCTTTTTACAAGTTTTCAAATAATGTTCCCGTCTTGATCATATGTATGTGTTGAGCCAACCGGCATCAACACAACTTAACAATTAGTGTTCCGTAAACCTACAAGAACAAGTCACAAGTTAGCTTTCAAACAAAGACTATGAGATATAAAGAGAAGATTAAAATCATTAAACTAATCTTTATATTTTTGTTTCTTTTCCTTTAAGCAATTACAACCCGTTATTACTTGAAGGTTACTACTAGATTAAAGACCTGAACCCGAAATCTATTAATCCTAGTTCTTTACATGTACTTTAGAACTTAAGGTGATCAATCTTAAGTGAAAATAAAACATGCAATTTAGACAAATAAATATCAAGAAACACAAAGCATTACTGAATAAAACTTATATTAGAAAGGTACTTCCAACCAAAGTAATAAAGCAGCTTCAAACCAACCCAATGTAGCAAGGAAATTAGAAGCTCATTACAAAGGAAGCAAGAGAGAATAAAAATGGGAAAATGATGGATGATCCTAGAAATCAGCCATGGGTCTATTTATACTACAAATGACACTAAATGGGAGTAAATGGCCGGCCAAATCAGCCACCTTTAATGCCATAAAGGTGGTGCAGACAGCCGGAGTAAAGTCTTTGTCGTCAAACCGCAGGGGCGGCCTTCAGGACCGCAGGGGCGGTTTAGGCAGAAACGCTTGAAGTTCTTCGTGGCTGCAGGGGTCGGCCTGGCAATTCCGCAGGGGCGGATCTTTAATATTCTTCAAACGCCTGACTCTTCATCTTTCTGTCGCTTCTGATGCCGAGCCGCAGAGGCGGCCCAGTGTCAACGCAGGGGCGGTGACATTGACTCTTTGGCTTCATAGCTCCGCAGGGTGAGACACAGGTAGAGGCGCATGGGCGCCGGTCTTCACTTCTTCAGGATAAATCACCGCAGGGGCGACAAGGAGAGGCGCAGGGGCGGTGACAGTCTTGGTTCCGGGCGCAGGCTGCGTTCCGGAGTGCAGTGTCACCCGTTGGGGCGGTGACAGGTCTCCGCGGGGGCGGTAAGGCACCAGAAGCTTTGCTTCGTGAATGGTCTTGAACTCACAAGTGCTTATAACTCCTCTTTTATCTTCTTTTAGTCTTCTTCTTCTGGACCAAGGAGTTAATAGCATAAAACGACACTATTGTGCTAAAAAGACTCTAAAAACTAACCTAAATGATAGTGATTCCATCACCTATCAAACTCCCCCATACTTAGACTGTTTACTCGTCCCGAGTAAAACACATGACAGTAGTTTTTAGACTCAAAGGCCTCAGGAAGCATGGGTAAGAGGCATAGACAATGGAAAAGAAAAACCAAGAAAGAAAGAAGGAAAAAGAGAGAAAATGTGAGAAAGCTAGCATCCTTATTGCTCCAAGAGTGACCTACCTGGACAACCTTATTATGACTCCCCTTCTTATGGCGCCAATCGTTGGAAGGGAAACCCTACACTCGGTGCCGCTCATTTTGCCAAGGTGCCCTTTCGGGTTTTTACCTTGCCAGTCTTCTTCTTTTCTTTGATGATCTCACTTGGAACTCACATCCCTCAAGTCCAATTTTGCACCAACCTAAGGTTGGTCGGACTACCTTCTTTTTGCCTAAACCGCCCTTTCGGGTTTTCGGTTTATCCAAGGATTTTCATGCCTTCTTCCATTTTCTTTGGCTTTTTTTTATTTTTTTTATATGAATATCAAACTGAATTCCAACTCATAAGAACTGAAATCAAACACACTTAAAAACAACTTAAGCAACTACACAAGCAATGATAATTCCCTCCCCCATACTTGAAGCACACTTTGCCCTAAAAGTGGAAAATGAAGAAAAGATAATTGTGGGAAAGGGAGAAATGATGATACCACTAGTTGGATGGTCCGGCTGGACCATCCGGACTCTCCTCCGGTGGGTACGGAAAGTGGCTGCAGAAGTGCTCATGCCGGCGGTAGAGTGTGTCGATGTGGGCCTGCTGAGCATCCATCTGGCTGCCAAAGGTGGTCTCAAAGTTGGCTTGCCAAGCCAACTGCTGAGCTTCGAGGTGCTGCTGCTGAGCCGCCTGCCAAGCATCCTGCCGACGGTCAAAATGGGTGGTCATAGAGGAGGCGAAGCTGGACTGCCACGCCTGCTGCTGCTCAAGCATGGACCGCTGGTACTCGGTCTGCCATGCCTGATGTTGAGTAGTCAAGGCTGCCAACTGAGCCTGGAGGCTCTCCATGGCTAGACCGTCATCCGGTGCTGCAGTAGGCATCTCCTCATCATCCGGTAAGGGCATGTGGTCATCAACAGAAGCCCGGATGGAGCTCGCAGCGTGTCTCTCAACAATGGCCACCTGAGGCCGTCTCGGCACGAAAGGGTCAGCCGGGATGTATAGCTCGGAGAACACGTCTCCGAGTGGAAGTGGCCGGGGGAGGTTTGTGAAGTGGCTCACATCTGCCAATGAGAGCCAAAAAAGGTTATCCCCGTCTCTCTTGAGGAGCTTGCACCTCCTCAGCATCCCCTCCGTGTATAGTGGGGACTCCAACCCATCCTCTAAGTCGGAAAGGTCCATCACCTGTGAAGCAATCAAGGAGATCACTCCACCGCCCACAATGTCACGTGGCTCATTCTTCCTAATCCGCTTCAAAGCGGTAAGGAAGAGGTATGGCCAATCCGGCACCTTCTCGTTCATGGGAAGGCAGGCGTACAACAGTGGGAGGTCCTTGATAGCGACCTTGTTCTCCTTCTTGTGTCTAAAGAAGACACTCATGAAGATCTTGGAGATCAGCCTCAAGAAGGGGTGAGTGAGTTTGTTGGAATACTCACCCCCAACATGAAACTCGGATCCGGTGGCGGCCTGCCAAAACTCGCACAGGTCGGGTGTCGGAACGGGTTCCCACTAGTTCTCAGAAGCGCAAATAGTCACCCCAAATGCCTCCTACAGTTGGGTGTAATCCAGTGTATACTTGTTCTTGTTGAACTTGAATGAAAGTCCAACACAAACATGGTCCTCCTTCTCCATGGTGAAGGTGGCGATGAATTGGCGGCTGAGCTCAGGGTACGTTGGAGCATTCATGTCAAGAAATTCACCGAGCCCAACGTTGGTGAGAAATGCCTGCATGCTCTCCAACATGCCCAAATTTTCCAAAGTAGGAACGTGCAAAAACCGAGTTGCATACACAACCCGATCCTACACTATCTTATACCGCGTCTTCTCAACCTCCGACAACTTGTATTTTCACTAGGGTTCCATTTCTTGCAATTGATCAAGTAAAGGAATTAGAAAGAGATGAACCCTCTGTTGCTATTTCCACAGGGGCGGCTATTGCAGGCGTAGGGGCGTGAACTTGTAGGCGCAGGGGCGAGAGACCTCTTGATGGCGATTTTTGACAACGATGGTGGTGGTGGAGTTGGGGAGCGTTTTGGTGGCTTCTTGTTGGTGGAGACGTCGCCGGAGGTGGTGAGTAGTGGAGGGAAGAGAGTGTGAGGGGGAGAGTGTTGTAGGATTAGGGTTTTGAGAGATTTAGGGAGGTTTTGGTAAGGAGCGGGAGAGAGTGGCGTAGGGGCGTCGGGGCTGGTTGTGGTGGTGCTGACTTGGTGGCGCAGGGGTGTGAGAGAGGCGGTTTGTGAGGGTTCCGGTGAGGGCGCAGGGGCGTGGTGATTTTGGGAATGAAAGGTCGGGAGACAAGTGAGGGAGGAGGAGGGTTAGTGAGGTAGTTGTAGGGTATTTTGGAATTTCTATTTTTTTTTTCTGGGTAAAACCACATGGGCGGGGACTTCTCACCACGGGGGCGGTGACAAGGGAGAGGAAGGCCCAGGCTCAGCGGCGGGGGCAGCGCTGAGAATGCGTGTCCAGGGTGGCCACCGTAGGGGCGCATGGATGTCACCACGGGGGCGGTGACAAGGGCTTTGCAGACGCAGGCCCAGCGCTGGGGGCGGCACTAGGAAAGTGTGTCACCGCATGGGCGGAGACACTTAGCCGCAGGGGCGGTTGGCTTGACTGAGGCTCCTCTTCTTATTCCTTCGGGTTGCCTCCCGAGCAGCGCCTTTGTTTTACTTCGTTGGCTCGACGTAAGAACTCTACCGCTCTGATTGGGCCTCCTCCAGCACCATCTCGTCAATCGGATCGTTCTTTACTCCTTCAAGGTAGGGCTTTAGCCTTTGTCCGTTTACCTTGAACACCTTGTGCATTTGGGGATCATAGAGATCCACAACGCCGTGAAGGTATACTTCAACTATCACGAACGGCCCCGTCCACCTTGAACGCAGCTTACCTGCAAAGAGCTTCAAACGAGATTGAAAGAGAAGTACCTTATTTCCTACGTTGAATTCCTTCCGGAGAATGTTTCGGTCATGCCATGCTTTGGTTTTTTCTTTGTATGCAATGGCATGGTCATACGCATCTAATCTTAATTCCTCCAGCTCTTGTATTTGGAGTTTTCGGAATTCTCCCACTTCTTCTACATTCATATTGCATTTCTTCACCGCCCACCAAGCTTTGTGCTCTAGCTCCACCGGAAGGTGGCAAGCCTTCCCGAACACGAGCCTGAAGGGAGACATCCCTATAGGAGTTTTGTAGGCTTTCCTATATGCCCATAAAGCGTCGTTTAGCCTTGCACTCCAATCCTTCCTTCCGGGAGAGACCATTTTTTCGAGGATGGTCTTAATTTCCCGGTTGGATACCTTAGCTTGACCATTTGTTTGTGGATGATAGGTTGTTGACACTCGTTGGTGGACGTGGTACTTCTTAAGGAGGGTCGTGATGATCTTGTTGCAGAAATGGGTACCCCTATCACTGATTAAGGCTTTAGGAATTTCAAATCTTGCAAAAATATTTTCCTTAAGGAAGGCTGCAACCACTTTTAAATCATCAGTTTTGGTGGCCTTTGCTTCCACCCACTTGGAAACATAGTCCACCGCAAGTAATATATATGTATGCCCAAATGAAGTAGGAAAAAGCCCAATGAAATCAATTCCAGAAACATCAAATATTTCACAAAATATAAGAGAGGTTTGGGGCATTTCATGTCTCCTTGAAATGTTTCCTACCCTTTGGCACCTATCACACGCTTTGCAAAACGCAAAAGCGTCTCTAAAAATGTGTGGCCAAAAGAAACCGGCATCCAAAACTTTTCTTGCAGTTTTGTTTGCCCCAAAGTGCCCCCCACATGGTTCGGAATGACAGAAAGTTAAGACATATTGTACCTCATTATCTGTAATGCAACGGCGGATTACTTGGTCACTACAATGCTTCCAAAGGTAGGGGTCGTCCCAAATGTAGTGTCGAGATTCAGCCTTTACCTTCTCTCGTTGTGCCTTGGTGAAGTGTGGAGGGTACTCATTCCTAACAATGAAGTTCACAATGTCACCAAACCATGGTTTAAAAGTTTGGAGCTTAAGACAAACCTCTATCGTCAATTCCACAAGGGCGCCTAGGTTGAGCCGCAGGGGCGGGACTTTTGAGGCGCGGGGGCTGTTACATAACAGAGGGTTGTGTAGAAGGTATCGTCTGGAAAACTTCCAGCTATCTCCTTTCCTTTGGTTGGATCTTCCTCTTCCTTCACTAGCCTGCTCAAATGATCGGCCACCAGGTTCTCAGCCCCCTTCTTGTCCCGTATCTCTAGGTTGAACTCAGTTAGAAGGAGCACCCACCGAATCAATCGTGGCTTTGCCTCCTTCTTCGCCATGAGGTACCTAAGAGCTGCATGGTCAGTAAAAATAATTCCCTTCACCACAAGAAGGTATTGTCTGAATTTCTCAAGAGCAAAAACCACCGCTAGCATCTCCTTCTCGGTGGTAGAGTAATTCCTTTGTGCTCCATTGAGTGTCATAGACGCATAATGGATCACGTGTGAGGCTCGCCCATCCTTCTGTCCTAAGACAGCTCCTACCGCGTAGTCGCTGGCGTCACACATGATTTCGAAAAGTTTCTCCCAATCCGGAGAACGGATGATTGGTGCGCTAGTGAGACATGCCTTCAAAGTGTCGAAAGCTTTCTTGCAACTTTCATCCACTATGAAGGTGACGTCTTTCTTGAGCAATTCACATAAGGGTGCCGAAATCTTTGAGAAGTCTTTGATAAACAGTCAGTGGAAACCTCCATGACCAAGAAAAGATTGGATATCCCGAATGTTAGTAGGATAAGGTAAACTTTGAATTACATCAACCTTTGCCTTATATACCTATATCCCTTTTGAGGATATTACATGTCCTAGCACAATTCCTTGTTCTACCATGAAATGACATTTTTCCGAATTAAGAACTAAATTGGTTTCAACACATTTTTCAAGAACTAGTTTCAAATGTCCTAGACATGCATCAAAACTGACTCTATGGACGGTAAAATCATCCATGAAGACTTCAATAAAATTTTCTATGTACTTGGAGAAAATACTTATCATACACCGTTGGAAGGTGCCGGGGGCATTGCAAAGTGCAAATGGCATTCTGCGGTATGCAAAAGTGCCAAATGGGCAAGTGAACGTCGTCTTTTCTTGATCTTCTGGCGCAAGGGCTATTTGGAAGTAAGCCGAATATTCATCAAGGAAACAGTAGTATGGATGACCTGCAAGACGTTCCAACATTTGGTCAATAAAAGGCAATGGAAAATGGTCTTTACGTGTTACCTTGTTGAGTTTGCGGTAGTCAATGCCTCTCCATCCGGTTTGCATTTTACTCGGGACCATCTCTCCGTGTTTATTTTCCACCATTGTGATACCTCCTTTCTTTGGAACTACTTGGGTTGGACTAACCAAAGTGTTATCCGAAATAGGAAAGATCATATCCGCTTGGAGGAGCTTCAACACCTCCTTCTTGACCACATCCATCATTGGCGGATTCAACCTTCGTTGCGGTTGCCTAGATGGTTTCGCATCCTCCTCAAGTAAGATCCTATGCATGCAAGTGGATGGACTTATCCCCTTGACGTCCGCAATTTTCCATCCAAGGGCCGTCTTGTGTTCTTTCAACTCTATTTCCGGTGCCTGCACTATAGATGGAACAAGCTTTTCGCTTGGGATTAGTAAAGTGGGCCCAATGGCCAAAGTGGTGATAGGCAACCTCTTATACCCATCTAACTGGGCTAGGACCTCTTTCATGCTAGATGTTAATGCATATTTTGAATTGTGATCATCAATATCATGTTCAATTATATTTTTTAATTCATCAATGTCAGAAATATCAAACACATCTTGCACAAAAGGTTCAACAATGTCAATAGCACATAAAGAGTGATCATCACTAGGAAACTTCATTGCATCATAGATGTCAAATTCCACTACTTCACCATCAAACTCCATGGTTAGTTTGCCACTAACATAATCAATTTTTGTCCTAGCAGTTTTCAGGAATGGTCTACCTAACAATATCGGTGCAGCATGTGAGTCATTTTCCATATCCATTACAAAGAAATCGGCAGGAAAGATTAGCTTGTCTACCATTACTAATACATCTTCAATTATCTCTTTCGGGTACACATTAGATCTATCAGCAAGTTGCACTACAATCCTAGTTTCTATTAATGGCCGAAGGCCGAGTGATTTGTAAATGGAATAGGGCAAAACATTTATAGAAGCGCCAAGGTCAAGCATGTCTTTGTCAAAACGGGTTTCCCCTATGACACAAGGGATACTTACCATGCCCGGATCACTGCAATTTATGGGCATCCTACGTTGGAAAACGGCGGAGACATGCTCACTTACTTGCACTTTTTGTTTCCCCTTCAGCTTCTCATTCCTCTTAATAGTGCAAAGTTCCTTCAAGAAACGAGCATATTTAGGAATACTCTTCACTAACTTAAGGAGAGGGATGTTTACCTCGCATTTGGAGAAGGTCTCAAAGAGATCCTTGTCCTCAATGATTCTTCTCTCCTTTAGTGCCTCAGGAAAAGGAGCTGGAGGTTTCTCAGAGTACAGTGGTGGAAACTCAGGTCGGGATGTAAGAATCCTTCTCAGCAGAACTCTCTGTCGAGTTTTCCGAAGGGGCGCCAGAGTGCAGGTGTTCGCTCCAAATGGTGTGTGCAAGATTTAAATTTATATCCCAAGAAATATGCTTAAAACAAGGATGCGAACCCGCAGTGTACGGATCAATTATAGTAAAAAGCAAGAATACCGGGGTGTCGATCTAAGGGACTTAGGTGAAACTAAGCAAGTAGAGTTTGTCAATGCAACTAATAACCATAAAAGCGATTAAAGCAATCAAATAATAAGGTCAAATAAAGGAAATATGCAAATTTTAGGGATTAAAGTATCTAGTTGTGGTTCCAACTCAAGATCTAAAGAATAAGCGGACAAAACTGAGATTTTGCAAAGGGAAAGTGTTTCTAAAGTGGAATAGAATACCGGGTAAGTCTCACTACTCACAATCCTAAACCAAAGCTCCTATTACCGGGTAAGTCTCAAGGTACTATGGAAAGGAACTATAATCTCAAACCAACACACCAACTAAGGGAATATAATCAACCTTTACCGGGTAAGTTAGGCTAACTCACAAAGATGGGATGAAGGCACACTCAAACCCCAATAAAGGATAAACCTTTATTACCTACACTTATGATCTTGGGTAAAGAAACTAAGGAATCACCGGGTAAGTCTCATCCTAGGCTTGCATTGAACCAGGAAAGGTGTAATAAGAATAGGATTTGGTAAACTCTAACACTTTTGGGTCAGGAAAGGTCACCTCGTTCAGTCAAGTTCCACTCCGGCCGAGATGTTCATCGACAGAGCGAGATGTTCTAGGGTTAAGGTTAAAGACTCGAGCTTTCAAGGCCTTATTGGGATTAAGATTAGTCTATCATTGTCTTTCCCACAACTTTCAGTCAATCACCCTAGAATCGCACAAGGAAATTAGCCACTCATCATCATGAAAGCAATAATAGAAAATATGTGAAGGGAATGAATATTTGAGCACAAAAACCTTAAGAACAAGGCTTCAATAACTGAATCAAATATCCAACAAATCAGCGTTCCTTGGATCACAAATCCAACAAGACAATAAAACCAAAGGGAATCTAAGAAAATCTTACAAACTCCCTCAAAAGCTATCACAAAGCTATGAAACTTCCTTCCTTCAATCTTCAAACTTCCTTCCAACTTCCAAAAATCCTTCCTAACTGCAGCTTCTTCAATGATCCAAAGATGGTATATCGGATGGATTAATTGTGGAAAATCAAACCCTTTATATATGAGAATTATCTTCCAAAGATAATAATATCTTAAAAAGATAATTTCCTATAAAATATATCTATATCTCTAAAATAGATCTCCCAAATATATGATCTTCCTTCCAGAAATTCAGCCCAACAATATAAGATATCTTCCTTCCAAAATTAAAAGATCTCAGCCAAAAAATATATCTCGCCGGCACCAAGGTGTTCGCCTCGGTCGGGACGCTCCTCAAGATCACCTCGGTCGAGGTGATACTGTAGCTGACCGAGGTGAATCTCAGCTGAATGTGAAATCTCTCAAATCTGGTCCAAAGTAAATCTTATTTATTAATTCCATGCTTCCTAAGTTCTCTTTTAAGCTCCAGAATGTAGCTCCTATGACTCCTTTGCTCCTTAGCTCCATTTTGATCCAAAACGTGCCATTTTACCTACGATTACAACGAAACTTGGTGTAGGTCTCGATTCCCGTAAAGGTAGATGAAACGACAATATAATCACATAATATACATTCAAACATACAGATTATTCAAGATAAAACGTCTAAACAAGTCCCAAAATATAGAATATAATACATGCTATCAAAATACCCCATACTTGTCCCTTGCTTGTCCCCAAGCAAGTTCCAAATCTTAAGCACAAGATAGAATGGATTATAAGTCATAAAGATCAATGAAAAGTATTTCAAAACATTTTGGTGGTGTGCTCCACTCATAAATCACTCTAAGAGAATGCTTCATGGTATTTAAAATCAAAATATGATCAAAACATTTTATAAATATAAGAAAGTTGTTCATCTTTGCATAAAATTATAGAATGTATAATAAATCATAATTATCAAAATTAATCATGTATAATCAAGTTTAAACCACCAAGTCAATCAACAAGCTCGAGGTCTCAAGGGCTTTTCAAGAGAAGGTCAAGAAACGTGTGAGGGTGGGATGTATATAGGGAATGTGGTGCTAGAATCCGGGAAAAGGATCTTCACTTCACTTGCTTTGAACTTCAACATCTTCCACCAATAAGCTTTTCTTATTTTACTTTTTACTTTTTGGGATGCATGGACAGAGGTGCACAATAACCGAAGCCTAGGAGATCAGCAATCATCAATTTCTCGAGATGCCTCAAACCCTTGATGCACATACCATGACCCGTTAGGAATATCGCTCAATCCGACTTTGGCAAGACACAAACACCCGGCTATGTGAATGGTGCCGAGTTACTCATCATCATGATTGACTTCCCCAAACCTATTTGTTTCTTTCTTAAACTTCCACTTCCAGCCAACTTCTCAACTTCACTTTTACTTGCTTTTCACTTGCTTGCTTCCAAATTCCCCGATAGGTAAAGGGAGGCAAATATGTATATGAGGGGCTAAGCATGATCAAGAAGAAGAAGAAAATAGAATGAATTGCCTTAATCATCCCAGGAAGAATGTGATAGAACTCATCATATGGTGTCAACCTTCAAATTCAACATAATTTGGATAAAAATAAAGTATTAAACATGCCAAAATTTCAAACAAAGCATTTAGCAACTTAAACATACCATAAAACCTTTCAAACATATAAAGATTTCAAAACCAATCTGCAAACAAAATCATCACTGAGGTCATATCCTGAAAGGAGGCACAAAAATCGTTTCGAAAACCCTCTCAGTTAAACGGCCTCGGTCGAGGTGTTCTAAGTCAACCGAGGTACTTGACCACGTTTGACAAGAATCATCCCAATTGAGGTCATAAATTTTATTTTCTTAACCAGTTTTTGACGTTTTTCTCAATCAAATAAACTGTATGCATGCATGTAGTCTCAATAAGCACATAGAGTATAAGAAAGATCATAAATAACAAGTCATACACATAATGTCAAGTAAGATACATCCAAATACCCCATACTTGGGACACATTGTCCCAATGGGTCAAAATAAGTCAAAGAACAAAATACTCACTAGACATAGCTGATCTGCATAAAGAAATAAGAAACAGATCCAAGATAAGACCATCTCGGTTGGCGAAGAACATCTCGGTCGAAGTCCTGTGACTACACACGAGATGTGTCTCAGTAATGCTTTGCCCTCTCAATTTCTCGAACTTCTGTCCTTTTAGTGTAGCTCCTGAGTTGTAATCCTTCCTTAGAAAGTACTTGGTTTCTGTCTAGGACGCCAAAAACAAAACAAAGCAAAGCAAAAGCAAACTATCTATAACTAAACTAGAAAAAGGGAAAAGAAAGCAATACCTTGGGTTGCCTCCCAAGAAGCGCTTGGTTTAAGGTCGCTAGTTGGACCGTGAATGGTTTACCCAAAAATACGCAGATTTGAGGCGTTTTTGTTGCAGTTTCTCGCTTGCAATCTGATCCTCTAGGCTTTCCTTGCGAGATTGGAGCAAAAATCATAGAAAACAATCGAGAAACGAAGAAAATGAGATGGAGGAGATCCACGGTCGAGGGGAGTTTTTGGGAGGGAAGTCAGAAATTTCTTTCGCCTTTTATACCCCTCGCCGATTCTGCTGTCACCTCAGTTGAGGTGATCTCGACTGGACCGATGTGGGTCTTTGTCATCCCTATTCGCCTCGGTTGCTCAAGAATCATCTCGGTCGAGGTGTTGTGACAACAACCGAGATGTGTCTCAGTGAAACTCCGTCTTCTTGAATTCTCGAACTTCTGTCCTTTTAGTGATGCTCCTGAGTCGTAATCCTTCCTTAGAAAGTACCTGGTTTCTGTCTAGGACGCCAAAAACAAAACAAAGCAAAGCAAAAGCAAAAGCAAACTATCTATAACTAAACTAGAAAAAGGGAAAAGAAAGCAATACCTTGGGTTGCCTCCCAAGAAGTGCTTGGTTTAAGGTCGTTAGCTGGACCGTACGTCATCCCTAAACATGCTGGAAGGTATCCTCACCCCATACTTTGGCTTCATCATGAGGTGAGATAAAGAAGTCTATCAAACGTTCCAGCAAATGCAAGTGTTGATCGGGGAATAAATCATCGATGGGTGGGCCGTCCTTCTCGCGTGAAGAGGGAGGTAGCCGGCTGAGGTGATCCGTAACAGAATTTTCGGATCCCTTCTTATTGCGAATCTCTAGGTCAAACTCTTGAAGCAAGAGAATCCATCGAATAAGACGCGGCTTTGCATCCTTCTTAGCAAGCAAGTAACGAATAGCTGCATGTTCAGTGTAAAGAATAACTTTCGCTCCCACTAAGTAAGAGCGAAATTTCTCAAAAGCATATACGACCGCCAAAAGCTCCTTTTCGGTGGTGGCGTAGTTTAGTTGGGCTTCATCTAGGGTCTTGTTGGCATAGTAAATGGCGTTACTCCGGCCATCCTGCTTTTGTCCAAGCACCACTCCTAATGCCACGTCACTCGCATCACACATGATCTCAAAGGGCAAGGTCCAATATGGAGGTTGAATAATGGGAGCGGAGATCAATGCTTCCTTTATCCTGTAAAATGCATCAAGACATTCCTGCGAAAACTCGAAAACAACATCCTTATTTAAGAGTTTAATTAATGGTTTAGAAATCTTCGAGAATTCCTTGATGAGCCTCCTATAGAAACCTGCATGCCCGAGAAAACTCCGCACCCCCTAACAAAACAAGGGGTAGGAAGTTTCTCAATAGTCTCGATCTTAGCTCAATCGACCTCAATATCAAGGTTGGAAACGAGGTGTCCTAGCACAATGCCTTCATTAACCATAAAATGACACTTCTCCCAATTCAAAATACGATTAGTGTCTTCACATCTTTGTAGAACTAGAGAAAGGTTAGATAGGCAATCATCAAAAGAGGAACCATATACGGAAAAGTCATCCATAAATATCTCCATGATATCCTCTATCTACTCGGAAAAGATAGCCATCATGCATCGCTGGAAGGTAGCGGGTGCATTACATAATCCAAATGGCATCCTCCTATAAGCGAATGTCCCCCATGTACAAGTGAAAGTGGTCTTCTCTTGATCATCCGGATGGATAGGAATCTGAAAGAAGCCACTATAACCATCTAAATAGCAAAAATGTGAATGTTGGGCTAACCGTTCGAGCATTTGATCGATGAAGGGAAGTGGAAAATGGTCCTTCCGAGTGGCCACATTCAGCTTCCTATAATCGATGCACACCCTCCAGCCCGTAACGGTCCTAGTTGGGATCAACTCGTTGTTCTTAACCGTCTTTGAGGTTCCCGTGAAGTCTTTTGATCGTCCTCCATTAGTATTCTATGCATGCAGAAAGAAGGCTTAATGCCAATAAGATCATCAATAGTATAACCCAAAGCCTTTTGTTGTTTTCTCAGGACATGCATCAGTTTAGATAATTCAGTTTAAAAAATGGAAGCGCTTAGAATGACGAGATAAGTAGAATCCAGTCCAAGGAAAACATACCTCAAGTGACTTGGAAGCGGTTTAAGCTCCACAACTGGGGGTGCTTTCTGAGGGGGGTCCTTGCTCCCTCCTTCAAGTGGAGTAGACTTAGATCGAAGAACTGGACTTTCAGAAGTCTCAGTTGACATCATCTCACTAGCAACCTCGGTCGAGGTCTAGAGTGGGTGACCGAGATGTTCTTCAGATAAGAACACCTCGCTTGGTCCAGAAAGTGCCTCGATCGAGAATTGGAAATGGGACCGAAACTGGAGATTCTCCTCTCTTAGCTCCTGGATCTTCTTCGAGTGCCTTTAAGGTCCGTATATCTGCATCACAAGAAGAATCTATACCTTCCTCCATTAAGCTAAAAATAATAACTCTTCCAAGAGGGTCATTAATAAGGATAGAGCTCACCAATTCTCTTGATTCTTCTTCATCATAGATGTTGAAGATATCATCCTCCAGCGGCTCTCCTTTCATTGCAGCAAGCAACGCAAACTCCACTTGATCTCCGCTAATGTTGAATTTCAACTTGGCGTTCTTACAATCCACATTGCAACCCGAAGTTGCTAGAAATGGTCTCCCGAGAATGATAGGAACAGGATAATCTGCGAGTATATCAAGTACAACAAAGTCTATATGTAAATAGAAGTTACCTAACTTAACCGGAACATCTTCCAAAATGCCCACGAGATGGGTAATCGAGCGGTCCGCCATGTATAACCTTATCTTCACCGGCTTGGGCTCTCCAAGTCCGATCTTCATACATAGCTCCAACGGGATGATGCTCACGCTGGCTCCTAGATCACACAACGCCTCACAAGTTACATCCCCAACTTGAATGGAAATGCAAAATGAGCCGGGATCTCTTAACTTGGGTGGCATCTTCTCCTTCATGATTTGAATGATCTCCGAGGATTTAGATGTCATCCTTACTTCACCAAAATCTTCCAGTTTCCTCTTCCTTTATAGAATTTATTTTCAGAACTTCCCATAGGCGGGCATTCCTAGAATAGCATCAAGGAAAGGGATGTTAATATGTAGTTTATTCATCAAGTCAAGGAACTTACCAAAGTGTTTGTCTAGATGTGCTCTAGGCCTTGACTGAGGGAATGGAAGTGGTGGTTTATATGCAGGAGGTGGGACTTAAACTTCAATTTTGTCCGTCACTTTCTAGGATTCCACCTCGGGTGGCACCTCGACCGAAGTGTTCCTCGTCTGTACCTGGACCGAGGTGTTCTTCGTCTGCACTAGCATCGACCGAGGCATGGATCTGCAGTTTTCAGTCCACTTCTCGTCGTTATTGCCATGGTTTGTCCTTTAGGGTTGCTCTCTGTCCTTCCTGGGAGCTTCCTTGGATCTCTTGGCGCTTCATTCGCCTTATTAAAGAATTGTTGCTCTAAGGCTTTTTGTGCCTTTGAAAATGAAGTCATGGATGTCTCCATAGCGTTGAGCTTGATCAAGATGGCCTCCAACACTGCATCTTTCTTCTCTGGCTGGGACGAACTTGATCCAGGCTCCTCGCTCTTCAATGGAGTAGAAGAAGAAGAAGAGGGGTTAAAAGAATTATTAGAATTGGAGTTAGAGTAAGGGTTACCCAAATTTTGATTGTTAGATCTCCAATTGTTACCGTTAGAGCCTCTATTGTTGTTGTAATTGTTGTTCCAGGAACCATGATTGTTGTTCCTTGAGCCTTGACATCCTCCTTCTTCCTTCTTGATGTGAGCAACCAAAAGGTCCTTTAATTGCTTCACATCATTCTTGAGGGAAATGAGTTGATTATCGTTTGATGGAGCTTCCTGGAAATTAACTCTCTTAACTCCATTTTCGATTCCTTGGTGGGAGTATTTCTCCATGTGCAAAGCTTGTTTCTCAATGAACTCCCGAGCTTCGTCATTCGGCATCTCCATGAATGTGCCGGAAGAGAGTAGTTGAAGATTGAATTGGGTAGCTCCATCCAATCTCTTGAAGTATATCTCCAACAACTCTATCTTTGGAATCCCGTGATGTGGGCAATCCAATAGAACATCTTTAAATCTCTCCCATGACTTGGACAAACTTTCCTTGTCCTTCATGATGAATGCATTAATCTTCCCTCTCATTTCAGCAGTTTTGGAGGGGGGAAAGAATTTTGTTAAGAGCTCCGTCGTCATCTCCTCCCAAGTGTTGATCTTTCCGGGAGGAAGAGACTGATACCAAGTAAGCGCCCTGTCCTTCAAAGAAAAGTAAAAAGGCCTTAGCTTGTAATTATTATTTTCCAGCCTTTAAGGTCTCAAGGTCTCCATCAAAATCTCATAGTTTTGCAAATGTTGATGCGGAGACTCCCTCTCTAAACCTCCAAACTGGCATTGGCGGATCATAGATAGAACTTGCAATCGAAGTTCGTAATCATGCTCCGCTGCATCACCTAGGTTGACTCCTGGACGCCTCACTTGCTGGTTTGGGTCCATCCTATGTCCTAGGGTTTGCAGAATTCCTGCAAAAAGAACATCTTGGGCAGGCATCCGAGGTGGATGTATCTCGGCCTCGGCAACTGGAGCGGGGTCCTGCCTCAGTCGATGTAGAATTTGGGCTCGTAGATCAGCCATATCTGCTTCGATCTCTGCAGTTCTTCCCTATTGAGACATAGCTGTTCCATCGCGTCCTTCAATTCGGCCTCAAGATCGGGATTGTCTTGGTTGGCCATTTTCGGTTCTTTCAAGCGTCGTTTGTATGTCTTCTCTGGTTCGGGATCGTAAGGAACGATTTTCTTCCCAACACGGGTTCTTCGCATAAACCTAAAAGAAAGAACCTGTGAAAGTCACTCAAGTAGAGTGGTTAGTAGCAACAGGGGCAATTGCCCCGAAAGACAACCGCAACCGGCTTGGTCTAGACCAAGTCCCCGGCAACGGCGCCAAAATCGTGTTCGCTCCAAATGGGGTGTGCAAGATTTAAATTTATATCCCAAGAAATATGCTTAAAACAAGGATCCGAACCCGCAATGTACGGATCAATTATAGTAAAAAGCAAGAATTCATTGGTGTCGTTCTAAGGGACTTAAGTGAAACTAAGCAAGTAGAGGTTGTCAAAGCAACTAATAACCATCAAAGCGATTAAAGCAATCAAATAATAAGGTCAAATAAAGAAAATATGCAAATTCTAGGGATTAAAGCATCTAGTTGTGGTTCCAACACAAGATCTAAAGAATAAGCGGACAAAGCTGAGATTTTGCAAAGGGAAAGTGTTTCTAAAGTGGAATAAATACCGGGTAAGTGTCACCACTTACAATCCCAAACCAAAGCTCCTATTACCGGGTAAGTCTCAAGGTACTATGGAAAGGAACTATAATCTCAAACCAACACACCAAATAAGGGAATAGAATCAACCTTTACCGGGTAAGTCTCAAGGTACTATGGAAAGGAACTATAATCTCAAACCAACACACCAAATAAGGGAATAGAATCAACCTTTACCGGGTAAGTCAGACTAACTCACAAAGATGGGATGAAGGCACACTCAAACCCCAATAAAGGATAAACCTTTATTACCTACACTTATGATCTTGGGTAAACAAACTAAGGAATCACCGGGTAAGTTTCATCCTAGGCTTGCATTGAACCAGGAAAGGTGTAATAAGAATAGGATTTGGCAAACTCTAACACTTAACTCTCAGTTTCGGGTCAGGAAAGGTCACCTTGTTCAGTCAAGTTCCACCCCGGCCGAGATGTTCATCGACTGAGCGAGATGTTCTAGGGTTAAGGTTAATGACTCGAGCTTTCAGGGTCCTACCGGGATTAAGATTATTCTATCATTGTCTTTTCCACAACTTTCAGCCAATCACCCTAAAATTGCACAAGGAAATTAGCCACTCATCATCATGAAAGCAATAATAAAAAATATGAGAAGGGAATGAATATTTGAACACAAACACGTTAAGAACAAGGCTTCAATAACTGAATCAAATATCAAACAAATCAGCGTTCCTTGGATCACAATTTCAACAAGACAATAAAACCAAAGGGAATCAAAGAAAATCTTACAAACTCCCTCAAAAGCTATCACAAAGCTATGAAACTTCCTTCCTTCAATCTTCAAACTTCCTTCCAACTTCCAAAAATCCTTCCTAACTGCAGCTTCTTCAATGATCCAAAGATGGTATATCGGATGGATGAATTATGGAAAATCCAACCCTTTATATAGGAGATTTATCTTCCAAAGATAATTATATCATAAAAATATAATTTTCTATAATATATATATATATATATAGATATATATATATATAGATATATATATATATAAAATAGATCTCCCAAATATATGATCTTCCTTCCGAAAATCCAGCCCAAAAATATAAGATATCTTCCTTCCAAAAATAAAAGATCTCAGCCAAAAAATATATCTCGCCGGCGTCAAGGTGTTCGCCTCGGTCGGGACGTTCCTCAAGATCACCTTGGTCGAGGTGATACTGTAGCTGACCTAGGTGAATCTCAGCTGAATGTGAAATCTCTCAAATCTGGTCCAAAGTAAATCTTATTTATTAATTCCATGCTTCCTGAGTTATCTTTTAAGCTCCATAATGTAGCTCCTATGACTCCTTTGCTCCTTAGCTCCATTTTGATCCAAAACGTGCCATTTTACCTACGATTACAACGAAACTTGGTGTAGACCTCGATTCCCGTAAAGGTAGATGAAACGACAATATAATCACATAATATACATTCAAACATACAGATTATTGAAGATAAAACGTCTAAACAAGTCCCAAAATATAGACTATAACATATGCTATCAGCAGGCGTAGGGGCGGCTCAAGGGATGTCACCGCAGGGGCGGGGCAATCCAGCCACAGGGGCGGCGTCTGCTCAGAGCTAGACGTAGTTGCAGCCACAGGGGCGGTGATAGGTGATGGAATCACTATCATTTAGGGTAGTTTTTAGAGTCTTTTTATTGCATTAGTGTCGGTTTATGCAACTAACTCCTTGGTCCAGAAGAAGAAGATCAAAAGAAGCTAAGGAAGGAGTTATAAGCACTTAGGAGTAACGATCGATCAAGAAGCAAAGTTTCTGCTGCTCCACCGCCCCCACGGGCCCTTGCAGCCGCCCCTGCGGTGACTTGCCCTGACGAGACAAAGACCAGCTCTCATGTGCCTCCCACTGCGCCCCGCCTGCGCCTCGCCTTGGGAGTTGGAAGGCGAAGAGTCTGTGTCACCGCCCCTGCGTTGGCCTTGAGGCACCCCTGCGCCTTGACATCAGAAACGTCAGGAAGGCGAAAGGTCAGACGTTGAAGAGCATTAAAGATCTGCCCCAGTAGAGTTGTGTAGCCGCCCCAGCGGTTATGAAGAAGATCAACCGATTCTACCTAAACCGCCCCTGCGGGTCCTGAAGGCCACCCCTGCGGTGTAACGCCAGAAGCTTTACTCCGGCTGTTTACACCACCTTTATGGCATTAAAGGTGGCTGTTTTAGGCCAGCTATTTACTCCTAATTAAGTGTCTTTTGTAGTATAAATAGTCCATGGCTGATTGCTAGAATTATCCATGCTTTTCCTCACAAAATCCATTTTAGACTTGAGTTTTCCATTGTAATGAGTTGCTTACTCCCTTGGTACATTGGGTTGGTTTGAAGCTGCTTTGTTGCTTTGGTTGTAAGTTCTTTAATATAAGTTTTTTATTCAGTAATGCTTTGTGTTTCCTTGATCGCCATTGTTTAATTGCATGTTAACTATTACTTGAGATTGATCACCTTAGGTTCTAAAGTGCATGTAAATAACTAAGATTAATAGGTTCCGGGTAAGGGTCTTTAATCTAGTAGCAACTTTAAGTAATAACGGGTTGTAATTACTTAAAGAAAAGGAACACAAATATAAAGATAAGTTTAACGGTTTTAATCTTCTCTTTATATCCCTTTGTCTTCGTTTGAATGCTAACTTATTATTTGTTCTTGTAGGTTTACGGAACTTTAATAGGTTAAGTTGTGTTGATGCCGGTTGGCTCAACACATATGTACGATCGAGACGGGAGATTACTTCAAAACTTGTAAAAGGAAATACACCAAAGTAGCAATTGCATGCTTAGAATCAACCTAGTGTAGATTCACCTATTATTGTCTTACTTGTCGCATTAATCGTTTTCATTAGTTTTTGTGAATCAATTCAACCAACCCTCCCTCCCCCTTTTGTGTCACTTGTCATTATAATCGATAATTGCATCTAAAACACCTCAACTCTCTTGGGTTCGACCCTTACTTAATCAATATACTTGTTTTTAGTGCTAAGCCGGGATTTATTTTTTATTAATTATAGACGACCATAGAAATACCTTCGGTCAAATTTTGGCGCCGTTGCCGGGGAGTTTTTGTGTTTTATTGTTATTATTGATTATTTGTTTGAACCATTTTATGGTTCAAACCCGTGCTACTAATTCCGTCTTTGCTTCTTTTGATCCAGAAATTGAGAGGACGCACATCCGGCAACGAAGACAACAACAACTACAACAAGAGATGGCTGACCGCACTCTTCGTCAACTTACGCAGCCCACTTTTTCTCAAACCCTCTTGCGGTCACTATACCGGCGCTAGGGGAAGGAGTCAACTTTGAGCTCAAACCGGGCCTTATTCACTTACTTCCATCCTTCGATGGGCTAAGTGGTGAAGACCCCATCAAGCACCTTGGGAAGTTCCACACCGTTTGTATGAGCATGAAGCCGGCCAACATTACCAAAGAACAAATCAAGATGAGGGCATTCGGCTTCACACTCAAGGATTCGGCGGATGATTGGTATTACCACCTTCCATCCGGGAGCATTGACACTTGGCAGAACCTTCACAAAGCATTATTGGAGAAATAATTTCCAGCTAAAAAGGCCAATAGCTTGAAGAAGGCTATAAGTAACATCAAGCAAGAGGCAACTGAAACTCTCTACGAGTATTTCAAAAGTTTTGCACGCCTTCGATGCAGCTGTCCTTTCCACGGATATTCAACTCAAGATCTAGTCTTGTACTTGTACAATGGCTTGCTAGACAATGAAAGAAGGATCGTCGATGCGGCTTGCGGAGGTAACATTCTTAACTCTACTCCTGACCTTGCTTTGGAAAAGATACAAGAACTAGCGGAAGGAACTCGGAATTTTGGAAGGAACCCGGATAAGAAAGGAGTTCATGCCGTGAGCTCCGGGAAGAGCGAGATTTCCACTGAGCTGGCGGAATTGAAGGAAATGGTGAAAAGGCTGACACTTATGGGAACACCGCAACAACTCAAGGCTTGTGGAGTTTGTGCCGACCCATATCATCCAATGGGCATGTGTCCACAAGTTCAAGATGACGATGCTGAAGTTAATGTAATGGATTATGGACAACCACAAGAACAAAGACCTAGGAACAATCCCTATGCACAGAATTTCATGACAAATTGGCGTGACCAACAGAATTTTCGTTGGAGGGATCAACAAAACCAACAACAGCAGCCCCGCCAAGGTAAGTATCACTCAACTGAAGATATGTTGCAGGTTTTGACTAAACACTTTGCTACTCATGTCCAAACAACAGAATCAAGCATCAAGAACCTTGAGAAGCAAGTTGGTCAAATGGCGGAAGCTATCTCAAGGACCGAATCAAGGCTTTTTGGGGGATTGTCTTCCCAGATGTTTGTAAACCCCAAGGAGAATGTTAGTGCCCTAACATTAAGTAGTGGGAAGCAAATTCGACAAGAACCAACGAAAGATCCACTAAGCGAATGTTAGCATGAAATATTGTGATATTTCAGGCACGTTTTCTAATCATATTTGATTCATATTGATAGTCTTTGATTGATCTTTGCGCATATATGAGCTAGTATTGCCTATATTGTCGATATGGATGTCTACACTAGTTCTATGTTGATTCTAGGTGATTTGGAGCTATTTCCGAACGAAATCGAGCAAAGGAGAGTTGAGTTGATATGTCCATAGATCGAGGACACTTTTTGGAAGCAAATTGGAGTATTAGATTGAGGAATGCACGAATGAAGGGAAGAATCACGTTCTTGCCCTAAATTACGGCCGTGGATTTTGAGTCAGAATTCGATGTTCATTCCAGGGGATATTACGGCCGTGGAACTAACCGTAATTGTTTCCACGCCCTAGAATTACGGTCGTGGAATCTACCACGACCGTGATCTTGGCGAATCTTTTCGCCACACTTCGAAGCCATGATCTTTTGAAGAATGGGCCGGGCCGACACTTTGCCCTGCATTATAAAAAGACGGAAGAAAGGAGATTCCGTCATGCCTGCTTAGCGTTCTTGCACGCTCGCTTACCCTCGCTTAGCAATCGACGCTAAGGATTAACGCTTCCTCATTTTTGGAGGCAATTTCGGAGATCTCATTGGAGATCAAAGTTCGCATTGAAGAGTTGTTCAAATCTCGCACTTTCAGTGGAGATTGTTGTTGTGATCTTCGGATTTGTGAAAGACCGAAGATTCTTGGAAGATTTTGTAAGAAGATCTCTCTTCTTGTTTAGGTTTGATCGGAAACGGATTGACATCCTGTTTTTCTTCTTTCCTAAAGTTGTGATTCGTTTACTCCGTTTTGAATCTTTTGATAAACATTTGTTGTGATCTTGAGATTCATTTGAAGGTTATTGATAGTTCTTGAAAGTTTTCATCTTTTATTCCTTAATTCTTGAATTGATATCAAAATGACTGTTATTGGCTAACAACCCTTAACAATTCTATGGTGAAGGGTTGATAGTTGTGGCATAGGTGATGATAGATCGATCGCAAACAGATTAGACCCTGAGAGTTAGAGAGAATCGTCGACAACCTAAAATTACGGGCAGTTCTTGAGTTCCATGACCGTGGAATCTCAAGATCCAACCGTAATTTCCCTCAAGGTTACGAACCTGCTTTTACTTTAATCCAAAGTTAAAGATTTGCTTTAGCTTAGTTTAGACTTGTCTTTTCTAGGTGGTAGTGAGCCTCAACAACCTCTACCTCAATTGTGAGTCTCAACAACCTCAATCGGTTAAGTTAGTCTTAATCTTTAGGTTATAAGTTTGGGTATTTGACACTAATCCTCGTCTTTAGTTCTTTTCTATATTGAGCCTCAACAACCTGTATAGGGAGTATCTTTTAGGTGAGTTACATAAGGTTTTTGGAACCTCAACCGTACGATTGCCTTACATTAGTATACCTTTGCATATCTCTACTCTGTCTTTACATCATTAGTATATCTTGAATCTATTGCCGCAACTGGATACCTGGATCTTTAGGATTGTTGTTTTCCCAATATTTGCAAAACTCCTATATTTACTTGCTTGATAACCTGCAATCGAATTTGTTCCCATCCAAATCCCTGTGTTCGATACTTTGGAATTCTTGCTTAGCTACCTCGATCCGTACACTGCGGGTTCGCTGCTTGATTCTAGTTTTATAAATTTAAAACTTATTTGCACACACCTCTAGGGGCGAACAAGTTTTTGGCGCCGTTCCCGGGGATTTGGTTTCGGCCGAATTCGGTAACCGGTTGTCAAGCTTGGGAGCTTGCTCTCGTTATTTGATATTGTTTTGAGTGTATGCGCAGGTCTAGGAACACCGAAGATCTCTTACCTCTTGATCAAGAGCTAGAGAAAACCTTGAGGCAAAAGCGCAAGGAAAAGAAGATGACCGAAGGAAACGAACGTGATTTCCAAGCGGAGCTAACAGAGAAGGAAGCTCAACTCCGCTGGAATGAAAATCTCCGCCGGGATGAGATGGAGCGACATCAATCCCAAGTTAACGCTCTACAGGATCAGATGTTCCAGATGGGATTACAAATGAGCGAGCTTAAGGATAAATTGATCAAGAAAACCTCAAGGAGGACATCAAGGTCTAGAAGAAGAAGAGGTCATTCATCCGCCGATGATAGCGACTCTTCCATGCCACCGTTAGAAGAGATTGATCCCACGGTCAATGTGAATCCTTTCAATCCACGAGAAGCTGCAAATCGTCGCACTCCACCCAGGAATGCGAGAGTCGAACGCGTGGATGATGAACCAAGAACTCTTGGCCAACGAATGGATCCAACACAACAACCACGCCGTTTGGGCGTGAACTTTGATGCTGAAGATGTACAAGGGTTTAGCTTCAACCCTCAAGTTATTACCCTTATTCGCCAAAGTCAGTTTGGCGGTACAAGTACCGAATATCCACACCAGCACTTGCAGAACTTCGAGTGCATGATGGAGACAATGAGACCGAAGAGCGCCACTACCAACAGCTACAAGCTTAAACCTTTCTTCTTCTCTTTGAAGGGGAAGGCACTGTCTTGGTATCAAGCTCTTCCTAATGGGAAACTAGACACGTGGGAAGACCTTTCTGCGGAGTTTCTCACTAAATTCTTTCCGCCTTCCAAAACAGCGGAACTTAGAGGTAAGATTAATGCTTTTTCTATGAGACCTAATGAAAGTTTGTTTCAATCTTGGGAAAGGTTTCAGGATTTACTCTTGGATTGCCCTCATCATGGCATATCCAAGCTTGCCTTGCTGGAAATTTACTACAAAGGGTTGGATGCGGGAATGCAATTCAACCTCCAATCCCTCTCATGTGGAACGTTCATGGACATGAGGGAAGATGACGCTTGGGACTTCATTGAGAAGCAAGCAAGAGTCATAGAGAAGTATTCCCACCGGAAAGTGGAGGGAAATCGTGTGGAGCAAGGAGCAAAGCTCACACATGAAGCTCAAAATCAGATTTTCTCCCTCAACAATGAAATCAAGGAGTTGAAGGAGACTATCAAGACCAACTTCCCAAAGCAACAAGGGAAGGATATTGGTTATTTAGGCAACAACAACAATGGCGGTGATAACACCAACCGCAACAACAACAATAGCCGGAACAATAACCGGAATAACAATTGGAATGGAAACAACAACAACCGGAACAACAACAATTGGAACAACAATCGGGGTTCAAACAACAACAATTGGCGCTCCAATCAACAGAATTCCGGTAACTCCTATCCTTCCAGTTCTAATTCACTAACTCCACCTTCCTCTTCCTCTACTCCTTTGAAAAGCCAGGGGCAATCATCTAATGGAGGAAACACTTCGGGAAAGGAGAAGCCAGATCCCATGTTGGAAACTATCTTGGGAAAGCTTCAAGGGTTGGAGAACCACATCATCAAGGTTGATGATCAAGTTTCTAAGGTTAACAAAGCTCAAAAGGTTTTGGAAAACCAAATGTTCAACCATGCGGAAGAAGTTCCTAGAAATCTAGGGAAACTTCCAGGAAAGACGGAGGACAACCCTAAAGGAAGGGTGATGGCGATTACAACTAGGAGCGGAGTGACTACCACCGATCCGCAGCCTACGTTCGTTGAAGTCCCCGTAGAGAAGGACAAAGAAAAGGGGAAGGAGAAGGAAGACGTCTACGTCCCTCCAGCAGCTTACAAACCTCCCCTGCCGTTCCCTCAATCTAGAGCGCGAGCGCGCCTAGACAAGCAATTTGGTAAGTTCATAGAACTCATGAGCAAGCTGCATATTAATATACCCTTCATTGATGCTATTGTAGGTATGCCAGCTTATGGCAAGTTCTTGAAGGAACTCCTCTCTAACAAGAGGAAGCTAGAAGATTTTGGAGAAGTCAAGATGAGTTCGGATTCTTCGGATCTCATCAAGACGATGAAGGAGAAAATGCCCCCAAAGCTGAAGGATCCGGGGTCATTTTGCATTCCCATTGGAGTGGGAGAGGTCACATATGACGCTTTATGTGACTTAGGAGCAAGTGTGAGCATCATACCACTTGCGTTGTGCAGGAAGATCGGTTTAGGCGACCCTAAACCGGTGAAGATGACGTTATACATGGCGGATCGATCCATTACTCGTCCCGTCGGCGTTGTAGAAGACGTCCCGGTCAAGCTAGGTAAATTCTTTGTTCCCATTGATTTTGTCGTGCTTGACATTCCTGCAGATAGTCCGGTCCCGATCATACTCGGAAGACCGTTTCTTGCAACCTCCGGCTGCATAGTCGATTGCAAGAATGGAAGACTCGCTTTTGACATTGGAGAAGAGAAAGTAGAGTTCGTTCTTTCCACTCTAGTGAAGGAACCAATCTTTGACGAAGATATCTACGATATCCAAGGTGAAGAAGATTTATCTAGGGAGGAAGTAAGTGCGATTCTCTTTAACGATCCTCTACAAAAGGTTATCACTATGAGTCTAACCAATGAAGGAGAAGAAGAAGAGTGCAAAGAGGAAATTGAAGCCTTGGAAGCACAAGAAGAGATGCATGAAGTGGAGTTTGAAAAACTCCACGATGAGGCTGAGAATACTAGAATCCACGGTCATACTCTGTATTCCACGACCGTGGATTCCACGACCAAAATCGACCTCCATTCCAGAGGATATTACGGCCGTGGAACAACAGAGGAAACCGTAATTTTGACCGTGGAAGAGGGTGATCGGTATACTCCTTCCACTTCTTCAAATTCTTCTCCAACCCACTCAACATCCTTAGAAACTTCTAAGGAAACATCGGAAGCCCCTCAAGGATCATTGGAAGTTCCGAAAGCAATGGAACTCAAACCTCTTCCTACTCATCTAAGGTACGCTTTTCTAGGATCTAATTCTACCTTTCCGGTTATCGTTAGTTCCGAATTAAGCATAGATGAACATGAACAGCTCATGATTGTCCTTAGAAAACATAGAAAAGCCATAGGCTACACTATTGAGGACTTAGTAGGCATTAAACCCTCCCTATGCATGCATAAGATACTAATGGAGGAAGACTTTAGAACTTCAAGACAACCTCAAAGGCGGTTAAATCCGACCATGAAGGAGGTTGTCAAGAAGGAAATCCTTAAACTTCTTGATGCAGGTATCATCTATCCTATCTCCGATAGCAAGTGGGTGAGCCCGGTTCAAGTGGTTCCGAAGAAGGGAGGAATGACGGTCATCACCAATAAGAACAACGAACTCATTCCTACCCGAACCGTGACTGGATGGCGAATGTGTATAGACTACCGCAAGCTCAACAATGCAACACGGAAGGATCACTTTCCATTGCCATTCATCGATCAGATGCTTGAAAGGTTAGCACAACATTCATACTTTTGCTACCTTGACGGTTATAGTGGCTTCTTTCAGATTCCGATACATCCGGATGATCAAGAGAAGACCACATTCACGTGCACTTGGGGTACGTTCGCCTATAGGAGAATGCCGTTCGGGCTTTGCAACGCCCCAACCACCTTTCAACGGTGCATGATGGCCATCTTCTCCGAATACGTAGAGGAAATCATGGAAGTCTTCATGGACGACTTCTCCGTTTACGGTTCCTCCTTTAACGATTGTCTTTCTAACCTTTCTCTTGTTTTGCAAAGATGTGAAGACACTAACCTAGTTCTTAATTGGGAGAAGTGTCAGTTTATGGTTAAGGAAGGAATCGTGTTAGGGCACTTAGTCTCTAGTAGAGGGATAGAGGTAGACAAGGCTAAGATAGAGACCATAGAGAAACTTCCTCCCCCAATTTCGGTGAAAGGGGAATGTTCGGATGCGTTTAACACCATTCGGCAAGCTCTAATCTCAGCGCCTATTATCCAACCTCCGGATTGGACTCTCCCCTTCGAGATTATGTGCGATGCTAGTGACGTAGCCATTGGAGCTGTCCTTGGGCAACGAAAGGAAGGACGGACCCACGCCATATACTACGCTAGCAAGACGCTAGACGAAGCTCAGCTCAACTACGCCACTACAGAAAAGGAATTTTTAGCCATTGTCTACGCTATTGACAAGTTTCGCTCTTATCTTGTAGGTGCAAAGGTGATTATCTACACGGATCATGCTGCGATCCGGTACCTCCTTGCGAAGAAAGATGCGAAGCCAAGGCTGATTAGATGGATTCTTCTCCTACAAGAATTCGATCTTGAGATCCGCGACAAGAAAGGCTCGGAACACTCTGTTGCGGATCATTTGAGTCGTCTAACACATCTAGGGGACAACCATTTACCCATTGATGACTCCTTCCCGGACGAACACCTACATATCATAGAGGAGTGCATCAAGGTAATCTCCAAAGGTAACGAACCATGGTTTGCTGATTTCGTTAACTATTTGGTTTGCCAGGAGATACCACCCGGACTGTCATACGCACAAAGGAAGAAGTTCTTCAAGGACGTCCGGGAATATTATTGGAACGAGCCTCTCCTCTTTAAGAGAGGTCCGGATGGCATCATTCGGCGATGTGTGCCGGAAGATGAGATGCAAAGTGTCATCCGCCATTGTCATTCGCTACCTTGTGGAGGACACGCTAGTTCGAACAAAACTAGCGCAAAGGTATTGCAATCTGGATTCTATTGGCCTACTTTATTTAAAGATGTGCAATCCTTTGTTTCTTGTTGCGATGCTTGTCAAAGAACAGGCAATATTTCTAGAAGGAACGAGATGCCCCTCAACAACATCCAAGAGGTGGAGATTTTCGACGTTTGGGGAGTCGATTTCATGGGACCATTCCCATCTTCTTGTGGAAACCAATACATATTATTGGCGGTGGACTACGTTTCTAGGTGGGTGGAAGCAATTGCCTCTCCCACAAATGATGCCATGGTGGTGATCAAGTTCTTCAACAAGACCATTTTCCCGCGATTCGGGACGCCAAGGACGATCATTAGTGACGGAGGTTCTCACTTCATAGCCCGTCGCTTTGAAGCTCTTCTAGCCAAGTATGGGGTTACTCACAAGATCGCTACCCCTTACCATCCACAAACGAGTGGACAAGTTGAGATCTCAAATAGGGAGATCAAGGGAATTCTAGAGAAGACGGTTTCAAGGACTAGGAAGGATTGGTCCTTGAAACTAGATGATGCAATATGGGCGTACCGGACTGCGTACAAGACTCCCATAGGAACCACACCATACAACCTTGTGTATGGGAAGTCTTGTCACTTGCCGGTAGAGCTGGAGCACAAGGCGTTTTGGGCTATCAAGTGGCTGAATTTCGGCATGAAAGAAGCGGGAGAGAAGCGTCTCCTAGACATCAACAAGCTGGATGAACTCCGTTTGAACGCCTACGAAAACGCTAAAATCTACAAGGAAAGAGCAAAGCGTTGGCATGATAAGCATATCATTCCAAAGGACCTCAAAGAAGGAGATCAAGTTCTCCTCTTCAACTCGAGACTTCGCCTCTTTCCAGGTAAGTTAAAATCTCGTTGGACTGGACCTTTTCTAATTAGGCGTATTTTCCCCCATGGTGCAGTTGAAGTATGGGGTGAAGCTAGCGGAAGTTTTAAGGTGAACGGCCAACGACTAAAGAAGTATACGCCGGAACTCCAAGCTGAGGAGTTTGCACCTACCGCGCTCGAATAGGTACGAAAATGGTCTAGCTACGGACCTTAAACAAAGCGCTTCTTGGGAGGCAACCCAAGGTATTGCATTCTCGTTTTTGTTTTCGATTCATAGTTTAGTTTAGAATAGACGTTTTCGCTTTATTTTTGTCTCGATCTCCTCCGGTATGTTCGTGTTTTTGGTTGTAGGATCGATAGAAAAGGAGAAGGAAAGGATAATGTCGAAGAAAAGTGACGAAATTTGGACTTTGAAGCTTTACAGAAGGTTCCACGGTCTAAATTACGGTCGTCATAGCTACAGTGGCCGTAATTCTCAAAAGCCTGTGAAAAATCATCAAAACCACGGTTCCGTACACTTCCACGGCCGTGGAACACCCCGACAGACCGTGATTTTTGGAAATTTTGCCGGCCACTATAAAACCCACATTCTTCACACACTTAACCAAAATTTCCCAATTCCACGACCTAGAAACCGAAAACCCGCAGCCACTTCAAATTCTTCGTTTCCTAATCGTTTTCAACGATTCTTCTTCCTAAACTGCAGCAAATCCAACCACGAACAAGATCCAAGCAACAAATCGAGTAGAAATCGATCAACCAACGCGCATTTTGGATTTTTCAATCCGAAAAAGAGGTTACTTCTTTCTTCTCAATTCTCGCGGATTTGGTTCGTTTTTGCTATAGAACTCTAGGAAGAACTGACAAAGATTGGAAGGAATTAGATTAGGACTGCTTATTATGGCGATATTTGGTGAATTTGCTGAGATTCACGACATTCTGTGACGAATCACGGTCTCTGGAGGTTCCACGGCCGTGGTTTCTGTAGAACAGCCCGTAATTTTGAACAAAATGGACTTTGTGAGGAGAATGTCGGGAAGGATAAAGGAGAAAAAAGGGGAGCAAAGTAAGAAAAGGAAAGGGAACCCCTCCACCTCTAGGGCACCACCACCCTCATCCCCCTCACTACCATCCTCACCTTCACCTCCATCTTCACCACCTCACCCTAGCATCCCAACCATACATGAGAACCACCTAGCTGCATTTGAAAGGATAGAGAAGAGGGCAGTGATTGGCCCTAGGTATTTGTTGTTAGAGGATCTACATCCTCTCAACATAGTTGATGACCTCACATGGCTCTTGGATAGAGCCGGCTTGCTAGTCTTCACGAACATTCGTGAAGACGCTTATGAGGAGATTACCCAAGAGGTTGTGACATCCTCCGAGCACAGCCATGTTGATAGGACCGTCTCCTTCTGTCTCATGAATCGAGACTACCACCTTAGTATTGTTGAGTTCGGGACCATTTTCGGGTTCCATGAGACCTATAACGGTCGACTTCCTAGAGGTGTTTCCGCCAGGGACTTTTGGGCGGAAGTAGCTATGATTTACGCCGACGAGGACCGTTGGCAACCAGCTGATACCAAGGCTAGATTGATGTACCATCTAGCCTTGAAGATAGCTCACCGTGTTCTTTCGGAGTGTCTCTTTCCTAGGACGGAGACGCCCCAAAAGATCAAGACGGATGAGCTATTCCTTCTTTACGCTATGCTTTATGGATGCCGCGCAGATTGTGCTACTCTTTTGGCGGCGACGATGAGTAAACTTAAGAATAAGTCGAAGGGGAACATTGGGTATGGTGGGATAGTGACCCACATTGCTAGGACACTTGGGGTAGATTTTTCAGCTTGCACACGTATACCGGCGGTTCCATTAGGGCTACATGCCTTTATGGTTAGGGGACTCATCTTCCCCACACATAGAGGTCCGCCTTATGCGGGCATGCCCTGGGAGAGTAGGACGGGTAGGGGCATTGAGTGGCTGCCAGAGTATTCCATTGTGGCGGGACGCCACAATTGGAAGGAGACGTTCGCTGCGATGCATGCGAACAGGCTTGTAGCTCCCCCTTACATTCCACCACCGGCTGAGGATGAAGAGGACATGGGAGAGCAGTACGAGAGTGGTGGAGGAGCGGAGCAGGAGTTCGGCACGTTTCCGGATCAGCCGGAGGCGGCCCCGGATGTACCTAGGCGCTCTCCACGCCCAGCTAGAGCTTCGGGCTCGTCATCTCGCCGCGCTAGCGTGAGTGAGAGGCCCACGTGGATGACTACACCTCCCACTTGGTACGACACACCCCCTCCTTGGTCCACGGCGCAGCCAGCAGCACCAGCAGCACCACCACCACCGGCAGCACCAGCAGATGCCCCCGCATGGTATGATCACGCCCCGGGATGGTATGAGAGGATGCCGGATTGGGCTACCGGACTTTCAGAGAGAGTCGGAGCACTAGAGATCCGGGCGGATGCTAGAGACGGACGCTTAGACGACCTTGACCACATGATGAGGGACGTCTACCGCCAGCAGTTTGGGCGGTTCTATGATCCGAGTTTCTCTCCATTCCCACCTCCACCGGCGCCGCAGTGATTGATGACCGGACCGCTCGTTTTTAGACATTCCCGCCACCACTTGTGAGTTTCTTTTTCTTTTCTTTCTTTTGTTCTTTCTTGTGAACATTAGGGACAATGTTCGTCCTAAGTATGGGGTGGGATGTACTAAATGTTTGTAATAACTCTACTCTATATGTTGCTTTCATTCCGAGACTATCATTGCATGTTCATTATGTGTTACACGTTTTATTTTTGCATTGCATGAAAAAGAACTTTAAAAACCCATAAAAACTGGAAAATTTTGAAAATTTTTGTGCTTCTAATGAATTGAGATGATTTCCATGATAATCACTACTTGCGAATTGAGTTTGATGACGATTGCATGCTTAAAAGGATGGTAAATCGAAAAGAATTTGAATGAATGAATTCTACCTCTTTTGCAAGTTTTATAATGTGAAAACGTTGCCTAAATCATGTTGAGAAATCAAAGTTGAAATCACATTATAAGTTCCTATACTTCTTGTTGAAATGATTAAGGCAATTCGATACTTTCTTTCTTCTTTCTTTGATCATCTAGCTCCTCATTGAAATATTAGCCTCCCTTACCTATCCGGGAACTTGGAAAAGTGAATGAAAAAGGCATGTTTGATGTGGGAGGGCCATGAGAGCAATTATTTGCAATCAATTGAATAGAAAGAAATTATAGGTTTGGGGAAGTCAATCATGACGGTGAGTAACTCGGCACCATTCACATAGCCGGGTGTTTGTGTCTTGCCAAAGTCGGATTGAGCGATATTCCTAACGGATTATGGTATGTGCATCAAGGGTTTGAGGCATCTCGAAATTGAGAAACGCCGATCTCCTAGGCTTCGGTTTTTGTGCACCTCTATCCATAACTCCAAAAGTAAAGTCGAAAAATGAAAAGAAGAGAGCGAAGCTCTAAGTTGAAGTGTTGCGGGAACCGCGTAAGAAGAAGAAGGTAGTTGTCCACTTTCCCGGATTTATGCACCACTTCCCCTTAAAGTTTTCCCTTCCCTACCATACTCTAGACCTTTTCTTTGAAAGTCCTTAAGATCAAAAGAATGTTATATGACTTGGTGATCTAAATTGAAGTTCTTATGATTGATTTTGATAAAGTTTGAAGGTTATGATGCTTGTTTAGAGGTTAAATTGATTCATGAACTCTCTTTGCTTTTTACTATTTGATTGAGCGTGTGAAAGTTTGATGAACGATTGAAGCAAGGTTTGAGAATGATCTATTCTTTAGAAATCACATTCACCAAAAGAAGGTACACATATTTCATCCTAACTCTTGTTTTAAAAGCTTTTTGAAAGACCTTGCTTAGGGACAAGCAAGTGTTAAGTATGGGGTTATTTGTTAGCATGAAATATTGTGATATTTCAGGCACGTTTTCTAATCATATTTGATTCATATTGATAGTCTTTGATTGATCTTTGCGCATATATGAGCTAGTATTGCCTATATTGTCGATATGGATGTCTACACTAGTTCTATGTTGATTCTAGGTGATTTGGAGCTATTTCCGAACGAAATCGAGCAAAGGAGAGTTGAGTTGATATGTCCATAGATCGAGGACACTTTTTGGAAGCAAATTGGAGTATTAGATTGAGGAATGCACGAATGAAGGGAAGAATCACGTTCTTGCCCTAAATTACGGCCGTGGATTTTGAGTCAGAATTCGATGTTCATTTCAGGGGATATTACGGCCGTGGAACTAACCGTAATTGTTTCCACGCCCTAGAATTACGGTCGTGGAATCTACCAAGACCGTGATCTTGGCGAATCTTTTCGCCACACTTCGAAGCCATGATCTTTTGAAGAATGGGCCGGGCCGACACTTTGCCCTGCATTATAAAAAGACGGAAGAAAGGAGATTCCGTCATGCCTGCTTAGCGTTCTTGCACGCTCGCTTACCCTCGCTTAGCAATCGACGCTAAGGATTAACGCTTCCTCATTTTTGGAGGCAATTTCGGAGATCTCATTGGAGATCAAAGTTCGCATTGAAGAGTTGTTCAAATCTCGCACTTTCAGTGGAGATTGTTGTTGTGATCTTCGGATTTGTGAAAGACCGAAGATTCTTGGAAGATTTTGCAAGAAGATCTCTCTTCTTGTTTAGGTTCGATCGGAAACGGATTGACATCCTGTTTTTCTTCTTTCCTAAAGTTGTGATTCGTTTACTCCGTTTTGAATCTTTTGATAAACATTTGTTGTGATCTTGAGATTCATTTGAAGGTTATTGATAGTTCTTGAAAGTTTTCATCTTTTATTCCTTAATTCTTGAATTGATATCAAAATGACTGTTATTGGCTAAAAACCCTTAACAATTCTAAGGTGAAGGGTTGATAGTTGTGGCATAGGTGATGATAGATCGATCGCAAACAGATTAGACCCTGAGAGTTAGAGAGAATCGTCGACAACCTAAAATTACGGGCAGTTCTTGAGTTCCACGACCGTGGAATCTCAAGATCCAACCGTAATTTCCCTCAAGTTTACGAACCTGCTTTTACTTTAATCCAAAGTTAAAGATTTGCTTTAGCTTAGTTTAGACTTGTCTTTTCTAGGTGGTAGTGAGCCTCAACAACCTCTACCTCGATTGTGAGTCTCAACAACCTCAATCGGTTAAGTTAGTCTTAATCTTTAGGTTATAAGTTTGGGTATTTGACACTAATCCTCGTCTTTAGTTCTTTTCTATATTGAGCCTCAACAACCTGTATAGGGAGTATCTTTTAGGTGAGTTACATAAGGTTTTTGGAACCTCAACCGTACGATTGCCTTACATTAGTATACCTTTGCATATCTCTACTCTGTCTTTACATCATTAGTATATCTTGAATCTATTGCCGCAACTAGATACCTGGATCTTTAGGATTGTTGTTTTCCCAATATTTGCAAAACTCCTATATTTACTTGCTTGATAACCTGCAATCGAATTTGTTCCCATCCAAATCCCTGTGTTCGATACTCTGGAATTCTTCCTTACCTACCTCGATCCGTACACTGCGGGTTCGCTGCTTGATTCTAGTTTTATAAATTTAAAACTTATTTGCACACACCTCTAGGGGCGAACAGCGAACCCTCTCTCATTATTTCTGCACCCACAGCCGCCCCTGCGGCTGCAACTACACCGAGCACCGAAGGAAGGACGCCCCTGCGGTGACAGCCCCTGAGCCGCCCTTGCGCCTTCAAGCCAACGCCCCTGCGGAAAACACAATAGAAGGTCCTGCTGAAAAGGATACTTACGTCCGGCCTAACTTTCCGCCGCTGTACTCCGAAAAGCCAACATCCCCTTTTCCTAAAGCATTAAAGGAGAGAAGAATCATAGAGGACAAGGACCTTTTTGAGACTTTCTCTAAATGCGAGGTAAACATTCCCCTCCTTAAGTTGGTGAAAAGTATTCCTAAGTATGCTCGTTTTTTGAAGGAACTTTGCACTATCAAAAGAAATCAAAAGCTAAAGGGGAAACAGAAAGTGCAAGTGAGTGAGCATGTGTCAGCAGTCTTCCAAATGAGAATGCCCAAGAAATGCAGCGATCCGGGCATGGTAAGCATTCCTTGTGTTATAGGGGAAACCCGTTTTGACAAAGCAATGCTTGATCTCGGTGCTTCTATTAATGTCTTGCCATATTCAATTTACAAATCCCTTGGCCTTGGGCCACTAATGGAAACTAGGATTGTAGTACCACTTGCTGATAGATCTCATGTGTACCCGAAAGAGAAAATTGAAGATGTATTAGTTATGGTAGACAACCTAATTTTTCCTTCTGATTTCTTTGTAATGGATATGGAAAACGACTCGCATGTTGCACCCATTCTGTTAGGAAGACCATTTTTAAAAACGGCTAGGACTAAAATTGATTATGTTAGTGGTAAATTAATCATGGAGTTTGATGGAGAGGTAGTGGAATATGACATTTATGATGCAATGAAATTTCCTAGCGATGATCATTCTCTATGTGCTATTGACGTTGTTGAACCTTTTGTGCAAGATGTTTTTGATAACTCTGATATTGATGAATTGAAAAATGTGATTGAGCATGACATTGATGGTTTCAAATCAGATTATGTGTTAACATCTAGCATGAAAGAGATCCTAGCCCAAATAGATGGGCATAAAAGGCTACTATCTCCAATTTGGCCATTGGGCCCACTTTACTAACCCCAAGCGAAATGCTTGTTCGGTCCATAGTGCAGGCACCGGAAATAGAATTGAAGGATCTTCCGTCACACCTCAAGTATGTATTCCTTGGAGCACACAATACCTTGCCGGTGATCATCTCCAATAAGTTGACCACGGTACAAGAAGATAAGTTGGTAAACGTACTAAAGGAGCACAAGACGGCCCTCGGATGGACTATTGCGGACATCAAGGGGATAAGTCCTTCCACTTGCATGCATAGGATTTTACTTGAGGACGAAGCCAAGCCCTCTAGGCAACCTCAAAGGAGGTTGAACCCACCAATGATGGATGTGGTCAAAAAGGAAGTGTTGAAACTCCTCCAAGCGGACATGATATTTCCTATCTCGGATAGCACTTGGGTTAGCCCAACCCAAGTAGTTCCAAAGAAGGGAGGCATCACCTTGGTGGAAAATCAACATGGAGAGGTGGTCCCAAGCAAAACACAAACTGGATGGAGAATTTGCAATGACTACCGCAAGCTCAATAAGGTAACACGAAAAGACCATTTCCCATTACCTTTTATTGATGAAATGTTGGAACGTCTTGCAGGTAATAAATACTACTGTTTCATTGATGGATATTCGGGCTATTTCCAAATAGCCATCGCACCAAAAGATCAAGAGAAAATGACGTTCACTTGCCCATTTGGCACTTTTTCATATCGCAGAATTCCCTTTGGACTTTGCAACGCGCCGGGCACTTTCCAACAGTGCATGATAAGTATTTTCTCCGAATACATACAAAATTTCATTGAAGTCTTCATGGACGATTTTTCCGTCCATGGAGACAGTTTCGACGCATGTTTAGGGCATTTAGAACTTGTTCTTGAAAAATGTGTTGAAACCAACTTAGTTCTTAATTCGGAAAAATGTCATTTCATGGTCGAACAATGAATTGTGCTAGGACATGTAATATCCTCAAAAGGGATAGAGGTAGATAAGGCAAAGGTTGATGTTATTAAATATTTACCTTATCCTACTAATGTTCGGGAAATCCGATCTTTTCATGGTCATGCAGGTTTCTACCGAAGGTTCATCAAAGACTTCTCAAAGATCTCAGCTCCCCTGTGTGAATTGCTCAAGAAAGATGTAACCTTCACAGTGGATGAGGATTGCAAGAAGGCTTTCGACACTTTGAAGTCATGTTTCACCACCGCTCCGATCATCCGTTCTCCGGATTGGGAGAAACCTTTTGAAATCATGTGTGACGCCAGTGACTACGCCGTCGGAGCTGTCTTAGGACAAAAAGACGGAAGGGCCTCTCATGTGATCCATTATGCGTCTATGACACTAAATCGAGCACAAAGGAACTACTCCACCACCGAGAAGGAAACGTTGGCGGTAGTTTTTGCACTTGAGAAGTTCAGGAAATACTTACTGGGGGTAAAAGTAATTATTATCACTGACCATGCAGCCCTTAGGTACCTCATGGCAAAGAAGGAGGCGAAACCACGATTAATCCGTTGGGTGCTCCTTCTAAGCGAATTTAACCTAGAAATAAGGGACAAAAAGGGAGCTGAGAACCTGGTGGCAGATCATATGAGCAGACTAGTGCAAGAGGAGGAAGAACCAGGGAGAGATAGCCGGAAGCTTTCCAGACGACACATTCTACACAACTCTCTGTTGTGTAACCGCCCCCGCGCCTCACACCAGCCGCCCCTGCAGCTCTGTCTAGGCGCCCTTGCGGAATTGTTGACAGAGGTTTGTCTTTGTAATATCCGGAATTTTTATTTCCGTTTAATTCCGAATCAAATCGGACTTTGAGCCGTTGACGGTTTTCCATTTTATCTAGCAATTCTTTCTTCAAAAATTTTATCATTTTATGTAGAAGCTAATTCACATAAAATGATAAAATTATATCAAGCTCTAATTCCTATAATTATTTATCATTTTATGTAGAATTTAATTCACATAAAATGATAGAATTATATCAAATCCTAATTCATATAATTATTTATCATTTTATGTAGAATTTAATTCACATAAAATGATAGAACTATATCAAACCCTAATTCTTATAATTAATTCTTAACGATGACCTTAGACGAGATCTGACAAGGCTGAGACGAGATCATGACAAGCTTGAGACGAGACCATAACAAGGCCATGACACGTTTTTGACAAGGCTGTGACAATGCCAGGACAACTTCTCTTCGCAGCCCACAGCAGCCCAGCTGTCTTCGCAGCCCACAGCAGCCCAGCTGTCTTCGCAGCCCACAACAACCCCAGCGGAACTTCGAGCCCAGCCAGCCCACATCCTCGCACAGCAGCCCAGCTTGTTTACGAGCCCAGTAGCAGCCCTTCATGCAGCCCGTACAGCTCCTCCCCAGCCCAGTACCTTGCGTTTGTAATGGACAGCTACACGTTCAGCCAGGGAGATGTAACAGCCGGCCCTTCCTCTCCAATTCCGTCACACGTAATAGCTGTTGAGTTCTGTAATGGTTCCTTGAATTGAGCCTGCACATTTCCCTTCTACCTCCTGCATACGTAACAGCCATCTGAAGCGGTATCTTCACACAGCAGCTGCTCAAACAATTCTCACGCAACAACCGTTTAGGCAACATCTCACAGCAAACGAATAGCCTCCTGGGCTGCGTTTAGGACTCCATCTGAGTGCAATCGAAGAGCAGGCTAGAGCTTCTACTCCCTCTCCCCAACCTTGGAGCCTTCTGCGCAGCCGCAGCTCAGGCGGGAGTCCTGATCTGCTTGCCTTGGTACACAACCACCGGGACTGCTGGATGTTTGGGACCAGATCTTCTCCCCTCTGCACAAGTGCCGCTCTCCTCTACAATCGAGTAGGTGATTCAGTAAGGATGGTCCTCCCTCTCCTTATCTTTCTTAATATATTCTAGGGCTGAAGGATACTTGGAAACCTTGTACAGAAACACAACAGTAGCGAGAAGGATTCCGGGTTGTTGACTGGGCATGAAGTGACGAGCAGGCTTTTTCGAGTCCATATTAGGGTATGTTAGACACCTCCTTTCTTGCTGAATTTTGGATATGTTGTAGTCAGTAGTATATAGCAGATCATACTAAAATTTGGGAAGAATCGGAGTTACGGTTTGAGAGTTATTGTGTTTCAAAGTTGACGTTTTTATATATGTGCTGAGTGTTGGGGAAAACAGCAAGTGATGCTGTTTTGTGAGATGGTTTTGAATAAGCTCTTGATCTCCGTTGGGCTTGAATTTTGGATATGATATAGTTTACATATGGTTGTAGAACATATTAAAATTTGAGAGGAATCCAGCGAGTGGTTTGGGATTTATGATTTTTCAAAGATTGAGTCGTAAGCAGTTTTTCGGTTGTGCTGAAATTCGGTTTTGTGAGATAGTTTTAAATAGGATTTTGATCTCCTTTGCAGCTGAATTTTGGATATATTATAGATAAGATTTTTTATTAGAGCATATCAAAATTTGGGATAAATCCAGCTATTAGTTTAGGAGTTATGATTTTTCAAAGTTAAGACAGTGTGTTGTTCGTTAGGTGTTGTAACCAACTTTAGAAATTTTTGTAGAAGTGATGCTTTAACAGTTTTAAGAAATTCTTTCTCCTATGAGTAGATGGGATATCATAGAGGACCTAAGGAAGTATTTCGAAATTTTTATAAGATTATTCGAATTTTATATTTGAAGCTGTAGTTGGACTTTAGTGACTTTTCGGGAAATAAAAAATGGGTAGTTTTTCTAGTTGTTACCTAAAATCATCCTAGGGAGTAGAATATGATTACTTAGCCTCAAGTAAGAATTTAAGTACATATTACGGGTTTTTGGAAGTATCGGGACCAAGGGTAAAATAGTCAATTTACCTTAAATAAACACTGTAATAACTTCTGCACATAGAATCGTACATCTTAGGAGTTTTAGACTTCTAAGTATCCAAGGAAAAGTATTGACCCACGTGCCTCCTTTGATAGGCAACTGAGTTCCTGCAGCTACTGATTGAGTGTTGCTAAGAGAGACGAGATTTAATTCGGTAAGTCCACGGACTTACTTAGCTGGCTTCTTGTATGAGTGTAATGTGTATGAGTGGTGTTTGTTAGTTATGATAAACAACGAAACCGGATTAGGTCGACTTTATTATTTACGTAATTGACCCAAGTGTATGATAACGGGTCGTGACATCATCTGCCTAGCTCTTGCGATAGTCTAGGAGGTTCCTTGCGACCAGCCCAGTCCGGTAGACGGTCAAATGCATTAGTACCATTCCGCGTTGGTAAACGGGGACAGGGGCGAGGTTTGAGAATCCCTCGTGTCACAAAATAAGTATCATTAGTAATAACCTATCACCTAATTAAAGATAATAAAAGGATTGAGTGTTGCATGTTGATTGTGTATGTTATGTGTTTGTGCTTTTACCTTTATACTTCTGCATAGAATGTTAGCTAACGGTTTTATACCGCTTGTAGATGTCTTGCAGGTTAAGACAGTTGTAGAGAGATCCGGAGGGAATGGTCAGCCGGGTCCACGTACATATTTAGTTGGGGACGGGATGTCTTCTGTTCTTCTTATGTGTCATTTTAGTACCTTTGCTTTGTAAGGCTGATACATATTCTTCATGTATATATTGTTTAAAGTTTTCAAATGTTTTAAATACTTTTGTGCCTTGTTGTAAGATCCAAGTTAAATTGTTGTCAAACTAAGGTCGGGACCCATTGTGAGGTCCTAACCAGTAGCTCCCCGAGTTCTCAGAATTTGGGGTGTTACAATATGGTATCAGAGCTCTAGGTTGGCAACAATGGCACTTGAAATCTTCTAAAAGACCAAATGTATAAAATAACTAGAACCCAAAAGGGGTCTAAAATTTTCAAAACGGATTTATGTTTTCACACGCGCGCATAGTCGGGTTCTTGGGTTAGTAGTACGTTGGACCACCATCGCTCTCCGTGGATCTTTACAACTTAGATCGATATGAGTTAGCATATAGACTTAATTACTATGATGAGTATTAATGTATGTTATATATATGTATAAGTGTAGTATGTTAGTATCCTAAAGGATATATTATACCCTTTAGTTATGATATCATGAAGCGATTATCGCCTCATGATAAATCGGTAGCAGACTTGAAGAGTTTTCAACACGGGACAAAGGACTCGGACCTTTAATCAAGTATTATACTTGGGTGGGCGTCCTAGTAACCCTTGTTAACCATCCAAAGAACTAATAGGCGAAGAAGTAAAGATGTGGAGATAATTTTGACCATAAGTACAATCAAATGAGGAAGAATTCCCGAGGCAACTCAGATAGAAGAAATAGAAGGTCATACAAGGGACTTGGTTGTATGAAGCTGAGAGATGAATTAGAAGAACCATGAAAGTGACGACAAGAGTGCAGATTAGAGATAACAATATTGAAGCAAGTACCAAGTAGAATTGAGTACAACCAAGATTGCGGAATCAAGGACATTACAATCGGAACGGATGCCCCATAGACCATTATGGGCATAAGAAACCAGAAGAGACAGAGTGTTAATCCGGGTATGAGAATCTAAGGTGCACGGAATGAAGACCTACAATTGAGTGTAAAAGTGAAAAGGCAGACCCCACCAGCGTGGGGAGGTTTTGACCTCCTCAGAGATATAAGAAGTTTGAAAGAAACCGCGACGCCAATATCCAAAGAATGGAAGCCTGTAGCAGGGTCAACGGAGTTTCATGAAGGCGATATTACCACCAACACTAGTGAAGAAATCTGTATGGGAGAACGACTTTGCTAGACTCGAGAGTCCAGGGTAACCCGAATTATCACGGGACCTAAGCCACCAACGCAGATGGTCCATGCAAAAGGTCTGCAAGTGGATGATCATTTTGGCCATAATAATTTCAAAGACGGTTGCAAGCTATTGTGGAAACTTGAAACTACTATTTATGCCAGATGAATGACACAATCGGACTAGAGAAATGGAGTTAGCTATAAGAAGCCGAAGGGTGGAAGGTAGAACGAACTAAAGAAGTATAAAAGGATTATTGTGAGCAACTGTTTACCTACTAGCTAAGGAAATTTTGACAGATCACAATTAACATGGACTGGAGACTTACAACTTAATGTAAGAGCGAAAGATAGACTTCACAAGCCGGGAGACGTTTTGTCTTCTTTCAAGATAAGAATTCTAAGAAGAATCACAACGTCAGTATCGAAAGGATCGAAGCCAGGTAACATAGTCAATAGAGATTTGGAAGGAAATATTACAAACAACGCCGATTAAGGAACCTGTGCTTGTGAGAATTGTGTGGTGGACTAAAGAGTCCAAGGTAACCCCATTTATAACAGAACATAGGTCATCAACATAGACGGTCCCTGTAAAGGGACTACAATTGGGAGGTAATTAAAAGTCATTGAAACTACAAGACGTTTACCATCGATCGTGGAGTGTTAGGAACAACTTTTAACGTTAGTCGAATGGCACAGTGAGACTTGAGAAAGAAAGTTGTCCCAAAGAAAGAAGAAGAGTGAAAGATAAGACGAACTAAAGAAGGATAAAAGTATTAATCTAGTAGGTGATGTGCACCAAAAGTTTAATACCAGTAGAGATATGAGATTGAGATAAGTCAATTATAGACTGACCGATGTCAACCAAGAACGTGCAAGTATTGTTGGATATTGACGAGTTATGTGCCGTTAAGAAGAGATATTTGTGACTGTGGATCTATGGAGTAGATTTACCGACGCCTTAGAGGATTCCCTCAAGTAGGCAACTACAACCTTCTTGGATGAATTAAAGGTATAGAGAGAAACGTTTTAAGGGTTACCTCTTGGCCATTTAAGATCAAACTCCGGTCAATTCAGAGAGTTTGGATCCGTGGTAGAAGAATTAAGAAAGTAAGCGGAAGAAATTGTTTTTCAATCGTTGTTTTATTTTCTTAAGGCAAGTAAAGAAGGTACTTGGTACTTCATCCGTATACGACTCATGGTGTAATTGGGAGAAAGAGTTTTGAGGTCAATCATTTTGTACTTACAGAAATGGTCCTTAGGATTAATAAGTGACAACAGGAGAATCAGAGTAGCGCAGCGGAAGTGTGGTGGGTCCTAACCCACAAACAAGAATCTCAAGGGTACTGATGGATGTCGTGTCGAGTTTAAGATGGTGATAGTTGGTGAAATGTATTCTAGTTGGAAGGAACGTGAGATAGCCTATGTGGAGTTACTGAAAATATTGTATGGAAACTTATGTGCATGTAGAGGTAATAGAAGGAGACTGCTACCCTATTATGGATCCGAGTGAAGAGTGATGGCTTTGTTAAATGTTGCCAGACAAGTAGTGTGGAATTTTGTACTAATAGAATACTCTAGAGTGAGTTTTCAGGATGGATTAGGAAAGAATTAATGATGTAATAAAAATATTGTGCATGGTCTGCACTAGAAAGCTCAAAGGGAGTAACTACCATCCTGAGTCGAAGATACATAAGAATGAGAAGCGACAGGAGCATACATGCAACCTAGTAACTGTGCTTAAGAAAGCATGATCTCGGAGTAGATTTTATGTGTAATATTATATCGGAACAGAGCATAGTTGCGTTTTGAGTAAGAGGGATATTATCGGTCTGATAACCATGGTGGAGAAAAGAGTGCACTGCTGATGGTAGGTTGACAATTATTGAGTAGTCATGATCAAATAACGGTGATAGGAGATCACTTTGTGTATAATACCGTCATTCCGGACGTATTCTAGGTCACTTAAGATCTTGGAAAATGCGTGATAAACCTAAGTTTGAGCAAACGATATATGAGAGATCTGTAAATAATATAATAATGCCAAGTGAACAAAGAGGATGACCACTAGATTCGATTTTTAGTTGTCTCGAGTGTTAGACCTGAAAAGGGTAAAGGTGACGATTCCTTACTTGAGGAGTAAGATGACTGAGTAATATTAAAAGACAAGACCAAGTGGGTCGTGATACGAAGAGCATTGAGCACTTGTTAAATGTTGGTGGATGTCCAAGACCGTTGACCTGATTGTGTAGTCAGAACATTTTCAGAAGGCCGGAAGTAAGTGGTCATAACAGAGGGAAGAAAGTTGAATAGATAATTTTTCCGTAAGGTCATCAAAGGATCTAGAAGTGATTTGTGTAAGGAAAACCATTGGAAGTTTTAAAGCGGTTTAAAAGTGACTGATGGACTAGTTCCCTCACCCTATTAGAGAGGTTAGCTTTAGTTTTCCACGGAGACTAAGTTTGGGAACTGAGTTTGAGAATTTCAGTTGGAGAGATAACTACCAGACACGAGTTAGGTCATCAGATTAGAGGATCAGACAGTTGAGCCGGATGATACCGGTGAGATATCCGGTAACCACTCTAGAACGTGGTAGCAAGCGCTTGTGATCTAAGTACCTGAAAATATTTAAGATTTAGTGGTTTATGAGAAGCCGATAAGGCTACCTAAGATTGGGGGATAGTAAGAGACGTAACATTTCCAAGACCTACGTAGCGATAGTTGTAACCTCGGGAGTGACTAGTTAGGGCTTGACCTTGTATGTGTGATACTGTTTGATTGCTTGTTAATTTCATGATTGACTGTTTAGTCACTGATGTGTTCTTTTGGTAACCTTGATGTGTGGGATACTTAGATGGGGAAACGACGAGACTTTTGTGTAGTGATCAAACACACCCATTTGGTGCCTTAAAGGCCGATCAGGATTGTCTTACCCTAAGTTTCGGGACGAAACTTATTCTGAGGGGGATCTGATGTAACGACCAGTTTTTTTTCGTTACGCTTTGATAGGGTTAGAGAAGTTTAGGAAAAGAATAAAAAATTTAGTGAGACTAGGACATACCAGTTTATTTATAATAATCGTTTAATTAAGTACCTTGTCATAAGTTTCGGGACGAAACTTATTTTAAGGGGGTACTGATGTAATATCCGGAATTTTTATTTCCGTTTAATTCCGAATCAAATCGGACTTTGAGCCGTTGACGGTTGTCCATTTTATCTAGCAATTCTTTCTTCACAAATTTTATCATTTTATGTAGAAGCTAATTCAGATAAAATGATAAAATTATATCAAGCTCTAATTCCTATAATTATTTATCATTTTATGTAGAATTTAATTCACATAAAATGATAGAATTATATCAAATCCTAATTCTTATAATTATTTATCATTTTATGTAGAATTTAATTCACATAAAATGATAGAACTATATCAAACCCTAATTCTTATAATTAATTCTTAACGATGACCTTAGACGAGATCTGACAAGGCTGAGACGAGATCATGACAAGCCTGAGACGAGACCATGACAAGGCCATGACACGTTTTTGACAAGGCTGTGACAAAGCCAGGACAGCTTCTCTTCGCAGCCCACAGCAGCCCAGCTGTCTTCGCAACCCACAGCAGCCCAGCTGTCTTCGCAGCCCACAACAACCCCAGCGGCACTTCGAGCCCAGCCAGCCCACATCCTCGCACAGCAGCCCAGCTTGTTTACGAGCCCAGTAGCAGCCCTTCATGCAGCCCGTACAGCTCCTCCCCAGCCCAATACCTTGCGTTTGTAATTGACAGCTACACGTTCAGCCAGGGAGAAGTAACAGCCGGCCCTTCCTCTCCAATTCCGTCACACGTAATAGCTGCTGAGTTCTGCAATGGTTCCTTAAAATGAGCCTGCACATTTCCCTTCTACCTCCTGCATACGTAACAGCCATCTGAAGCGGTATCTTCACACAACAGCCGCTCAAACAATTCTCACGCAACAACCGTTTCGGCAACATCTCACAGCAAACCAATAGCCTCCTGGGCTGCGTTTAGGACTCCATCTGAGTGCAATCGAAGAGCAGGCTAGAGCTTCTACTCCCTCTCCCCAACCTTGGAGCCTTATGCGCAGCCGCAGCTCAGGCGGGAGTCCTGATCTGCTTGCCTTGGTACACAACCACCGGGACTGCTGGATGTTTGGGACCAGATCTTCTCCCCTCTGCACAAGTGCCGCTCTCCTCTACAATCGAGTAGGTGATTCAGTAAGGATGGTCCTCCCTCTCCTTATCTTTCTTGATATATTCTAGGGCTGAAGGATACTTGGAAACCTTGTACAGAAACACAGCAGTAGCGAGAAGGATGCCGGGTTGTTGACTGGGCATGAAGTGACGAGCAGGCTTTTTCGAGTCCATATTAGGGTATGTTAGACACCTCCTTTCTTGCTGAATTTTGGATATGTTGTAGTCAGTAGTATATAGTAGATCATACTAAAATTTGGGAAGAATCGGAGTTACGGTTTGAGAGTTATTGTGTTTCAAAGTTGACGTTTTTATATATGTGCTGAGTGTTGGGGAAAACAGCAAGTGATGCTGTTTTGTGAGATGGTTTTGAATAAGCTCTTGATCTCCGTTGGGCTTGAATTTTGGATATGATATAGTTTACATATGGTTGTAGAACATATTAAAATTTGAGAGGAATCCAGCGAGTGGTTTGGGATTTATGATTTTTCAAAGATTGAGTCATAAGCAGTTTTTCGGTTGTGCTGAAATTCGGTTTTGTGAGATAGTTTTAAATAGGATTTTGATCTATTTTGCAGCTGAATTTTGGATATATTATAGATAAGATGTTTTGTTAGAACATATCAAAATTTGGGATAAATCCAGCTAGTAGTTTAGGAGTTATGATTTTTCAAAGTTAAGACAGTGTGTTGTTCGTTAGGTGTTGTAACCAACTTTACAAATTTTTGTAGAAGTGATGCTTTAACAGTTTTAAGAAATTCTTTCTCCTATGAGTAGATGGGATATCATAGAGGACCTAAGGAATTATTTCGAAATTTTTATAAGATTATTCGAATTTTATATTTGAAGCTGTAGTTGGACTTTAGTGACTTTTCGGGAATTAAAAAATGGGTAGTTTTTCTAGTTGTTACCTAAAATCATCCTAGGGAGTAGAATATGATTAGTTAGCCTCAAGTAAGAATTTAAGTACATATTACGGGTTTTTGGAAGTATCGGGACCAAGGGTAAAATAGTCAATTTACCTTAAATAAACACTGTAATAACTTCTGCACATAGAATCGTACATCTTTGGAGTTTTAGACTTCTAAGTATCCAAGGAAAAGTGTTGACCCACGTGCCTCCTTTGACAGGCAACTGAGTTCCTGCAGCTACTGATTGAGTGTTGCTAAGAGAGACGAGATTTAATTCGGTAAGTCCACGGACTTACTTAGGTGGCTTCTTGTATGAGTTTAATGTGTATGAGTGGTGTTTGTTAGTTATGATAAACAACGAAACCGGATTAGGCCGACTTTATTATTTACATAATTGACCCAAGTGTATGATAACGGGTCGTGACATCATCTGTAGCTCTTGCGAGAGTCTAGGAGGTTCCCTGCGACCAGCCCAGTCCGGTAGACGGTCAAATGCATTAGTACCATTCCGCGTTGGTAAACGGGGACAGGGGCGAGGTTTGGGAATCCCTCGTGTCACAAAATAAGTATCATTAGTAATAACCTATCACCTAATTAAAGATAATAAAAGGATTGAGTGTTGCATGTTGATTGTGTATGTTGTGTGTTTGTGCTTTTACCTTTATACTTCTGCATAGAATGTTAGCTGACGGTTTTATACCGCTTGTAGATGTCTTGCAGGTTAAGACAGTTGTAGAGAGATCCGGAGGGAATGGTCAGCCGGGTCCACGTACATATTTAGTTGGGGACGGGATGTCTTTTGTTCTTCTTATGTGTCATTTTAGTACCTTTGCTTTGTAAGGCTGATACATATTCTTCATGTATATATTGTTTAAAGTTTTCAAATGTTTTAGATAATTTTGTGCCTTGTTGTAAGATCCAAGTTAAATTGTTGTCAAACTAAGGTCGGGACCCATTGTGAGGTCCTAACCAGTAGCTCCCCGAGTTCTCAGAATTTGGGGTGTTACAGTCTTAAGCTTAAATCTTTTAAGCCTTGGTTTGCTGACATTGTGAATTTCATTGTCAGGAAGGAGTATCCTCCAGACTTCACCAAGGCACAACGAGAGAAAGTTAAAGCTGAGGCTCGACACTACGTTTGGGACGATCCTTACCTTTGGAAACATTGTAGTGATCAAGTGATCCGGCGTTGCATTCCGGACAATGAGGTACAATTCGTTCTTATCTTGTAGGTGCAAAGGTGATTGTATACACGGACCATTCAGCGATCCGGTATCTACTCGCCAAGAAGGATGCGAAACCAAGGCTGATTAGATGGATTCTTCTCCTAAAAGAATTCGATCTAGAGATCCGCGACAAGAAAGGCTCGGAAAATTCTGTTGCGGATCTTTTGAGTCGTCTACCACACCTTAAAGACGATCATCTACCCATTGATGACTCCTTCCCGGATGAACACTTACACATCATATAGGAGTGCATCGACTAGATATCTAGAGGTAACGAACCTTAGTTTGCTGATTTTGTAAATTACTTGGTTTGTCGGGAAATACCTCCCGGATTATCCTATGCACAAAAGAAGAAGTTCTTTAAGGATATCCGGCAATACTTTTTGAATGAACCTCTACTCTTCAAGAGAGGTCCCGACGGCATCATTAGGAGACGTGTGCCGGAAGGCGAAATGCAAAGCGTCATTCGTCATTGTCATTCACTACCTTGTGGAGTACACGCTAGTTCCAATAAAACTAGCGCTAAGGTATTGCAATCCGGATTCTTTCGCCCTACTTTATTTAAGGATGTGCAAACCTTTGTTTCTTGTTGCGATGCTTGTCAAAGAATAGGAAACATCTCTAGGAGAAACGAGATGCCTCTCAACAACATTCAGGAGGTGGAAATATTTGACGTTTGGAGAGTAGACTTCATGGGACCTTTCCCATCATCTTGTAGAAACCAATACATCCTTCTAGATGTAGATTATGTTTCGAGATGGGTTGAAGCTATCGCCTCTCCAACTAATGATGCCATGGTTGTTGTCAAGTTCTTTAATAGAACTATTTTCCCAAGGTTTGGGACACCACGGACTATCATTACTGATGGAGGTTCACACTTTATTGCCCGACGATTCGAAGCTCTACTAACTAAGTATGGTGTGATTCACAAGATCGCCACTCCCTACCACCTACAAACAAGTGGGCAAGTGGAAAAATGGAATAGAGAGATCAAGCGCATCCTTGAGAAGACGGTGTCAAAGACAAGGAAGGATTGGTCTTTGTACTAGATGATGCTCTATGGGCATATAGGACTGCTGTTAGCATGAAATATTGCGATATTCTAGGCACTTTTTCTAGTTGTTTTTCATCCATTGTAGTGTTCATTGATAAGACATTGAAGCATTTGTTAGCTAGTTTGTCTATATTTTCGATATGGAGGTCTACATTAGGTTTGTGTTGATTATAGGTGAATAAGAGCTAAAACCGGACCATTTGAGAGAGATAGGGGAGATTTGAGCACATCCAAGGATTAGGAACACATCAAAGAAGCCAAAAGAGATGTTAGGATGAGGAATGACACGATACAAAGGAAACCATAAGCAATTTACACTTCCACGCCCTAAAATACGGCCGTAGAGAAGTCAACGCTCTAAACCACGGCCGTGGATCTTGGCATCATGAGCGTGGAGCATTCCAAAGAGTTACACGGTCTAAAGTACGGTCGTGGAAATCATATGAGACCGTAATCCACTTCCACGCCGTAAACCACGGTCGTGGAACCCCTTGAGACCGTGATTTAGGCGATCTTTTGACGAACCAATTATTGCCACATCATTTACGCAATGGGCCGGACGGTTATTTTATCCTTTCTTATAAAAGAGTCAGAGAAAAGAGTTTCGGACATCGACACTTATCGCTTAGCCTTGCTTAGGGTTGCTTTGAGAGAGTTCGAGAAGGACTTAGCGGAAGCGCCGGCAATTTGGATTTCGGAAGATCGTATGTGGCGGAAGTTGCACCCTTTTTCTAGGTTTTGTTATTAAAGACGGATTGACATCCCGTTCTTCATACTTGCCTTAGATTTTTTGAGGTTTTGTGTTCTATTCCGAATCCATTGAATATTCCGATTTGTGTTACGGATTTGAGATTGACTTTGAGTTATATTTGAGTTTTCGAAGGTTTTCATCTTTCATTCTTCTTAAATTGATTTGTGATATCATGACAATGGTTATTGGCTAAAACCCTTTAGCAATTCTAAGGTGAAGGGTTGATAGTTGTGGCTTAGATGATGATAGATCGATCGTAAATTGATTGGACCTTGAGAGTTAGAGAGATTTCGTCGACGAACCAAGATCACGGTCTGTTCTTGAACTTCCACGGCTGTGGAACTTAAGAACTACCCGTGATTTACCCTAGATTACGAACTTTTCTTTTACTTTGATCCAAGGTTAAAGATTAGCTTTAATCTAGTCTAGGTTTACCCTTTTCTAGGTGGTAGTGAAGCCTCAACAACCTCTACTTTGATTTCGAGTGTCACAACCTTAATCGTTTTAGTTAGTTTTGATCCTTGGGGTACAAGTTTGGGTATTTGAGATTAATTCTTGTCCTTAGATCCTTTCTATACTGAAGCCTCAACAACCTTTATAGAGAGTGTCTTTAGATAAGTCATATAAGGTCTTGGAACTTCACCGTACATTACCTTACCTTAGCATACTTTTGCAACTCTTAACTCTTTCCTTAGTTCTTTAGTATATCTTGAATCGATTGCCACAATTAGATACCTGGATCTTTAGGGTTGCTGTTTTCCCAATATTAGCAAAGCTTTATACATTTACTTGCTTGACGATTTGCGAACTGAATTTGTTCCCCCCAAATCCCTGAGTTTGATACTCTAGAATTCTTGCTTTACTACGCCGATCCGTACACTGCGGGCTCACTTGCTTAATTCTAGCTTTATAAATTTAAAGCTTATTTGCACGCACGCTTAGTGGCGAACAAGTTTTTGGCGCCGTTGCCGGGGATTTGGTTTAGGCCGAATTTGGTTATCGGTTGTCAAGCTTGGCAACTTTGCTCTTGTTATTTGATATCTCCTTTGAGTGATATTTGCAGGTTACCTTAGGTATATACGCAGGTCTAGAAACAACAAAGACCTCTTACCTCTTGATCAAGAACTTGAGAAGACTTTGAGGAAGAAGCTCAAAGAAAGAAAGATGGCTGAATACAAGGAGCGGGATCTTCAAGCAAAGTTGGAGGAATACGAAGCTCAACTTAGAAGGTGCGAGAAGACTCGCAAGGAAGAATCGGACCGTCATTAATTGCAAATTGATGAGCTCAAGGACATGATGCTTCAAATGAGGCTGGAGATGAGCGATTCCAAGAAGAAGAAGAGGAGGAAACCGGCAAGATCGGTTAGAACCAACTCATCCGATGAGGACATCGACTCTTCCATGCCACCGCTAGAGGACATTGATCCGACGATCAATGTGAATCAGTATAATCCAAGACCGGCTTCCAATTATCGTGTCCCAGCTGGGGGTGCGAAAGCCGCTCGTGTAGATGAAGAGCCAAGAACTCTTGGCCAATGGATGGATCCAATTCAGCAACCACGCCGTCTAGGTGTAAACTTTGATTCTGATGATATGCAGGGGTTTAGCTTCAACCCATAAGTTATTACCATCGTTCGCCAAAATCAGTTTGGAGGAACGAGTATTGAATCTCCACATCAACATTTAAAGAATTTTGAGATCTTGATGGAGACAATGAAGCCAAAGAATGCAACCACCAACAATTACAAGACCAAGCCATTCTACTTCTCTTTGAAAGGGAAAGCTTTATCTTGGTATCAAGCTCTTCCAAATGGAAGACTCAACACATGGGAGGATCTTTCATCTGAGTTCCTCGCCAAATGCTTTCCGCCATCCAAGACGGCGGAGTTGAGAGGTAAGATTAATGCATTTTCTATGAGATCTAATGAAAGTTTGTTTCAGTCTTGGGAAAGATTTCAGGATTTACTATTGGATTGCCCACATCATGGCATTTCCAAATTGGAGCTATTGGATATATACTATAAGAGGCTGGATGTGGAAACACAACTCAAGCTCCAATCCCTTTCATGTGACACATTCATGGACATGAGGGAAGATGACGCTTGGGACTTTATTGAGAAGCAAGCCCGAGTCATTGAGAAGTATTCTCACCGGAAGGTAGAAGCAAATCGAGTGGAGTAAGGAGCAAAGCTATCACAAGCTGCTCAAACTCAAATCTTTTCTCTCAACACTGAGATTAAAGAATTGAAGGAAGTCATCAAGGCTAGCTTTCCAAAGCATAAGGAGCAAGATGTTGGTTATTTAGGAAACAACAATAACCACAATGGGAATGAGAACACAAATTGCAACAACCGGAACAACAACCGGAACAATTGGAAAAACAACAACAACCGGAATAACAATTGGAACAACAATAGGGGTTCAAACAACAACAATTGGTGTTCCAACCAACAACAAAACTCCGGTAATTCCTATCCTAATTCAGGAAATTCACTAACTCCACCATCTTCTTCTTCCATTCCTTTGAAAAGTTAGGGACAAACATCTAATAGTGGAAGCACTTCGGGGAAAGAGAAGCCCGATCCCATGTTGGAAACAATTTTGGGAAAGCTTCAAGGATTGGAGAGTCACATTACTAAGGTTGATAAAGCCCAAAAGGTTTTAGAAAACCAAATGTTTAGCAATGTTGAGGAAGTTCCAAGGAACCAAGGAAAACTTCCAGGAAAGACGGAGGATAACTCGAAAGGAAGGGGGATGGCTATCACAACTAGGAGCGGAGCAACAACCACCGACCCGCAGCCTAAGTTTGTGGAAGTCCCCGTCGAAAAAGAGAAGGAAAAGGGGAAGGAGAAGGAAGACATCTACATTCCTCCTCCAGCTTACAAACCTCCCCTACCATTCCCACAATCTAGAGCAAGGGCGCGTCTAGGCAAGCAATTCGGTAAGTTTATTGAACTCATGAGCAAACTGCATATTAATATACCTTTCATTGATGCAATTGTAGGTATGCCAGCTTATGGAAGTTCTTAAAGGAGATCCTCTCTAACAAGAGAAAATTAGAAGACTTTGGAGAAGTCAAAATGAGTTCGGATTCGTCGGATCTCATTAAGACAATGAAGGAAAAGATGCCCCCAAAGCTGAAGGATAAAGGGTCATTTTGGGTTCCCATAGGAGTGGGAGATGTCACATATGATGCATTATGTGATTTATGAGCAAGCGTTAGCATCATTCCGCTTGCCTTATGCAAGAAGATCGGTTTAGGCGAATCTAAACCGGTGAAGATGACGTTATACATGGCGATTGATCCATAACTCGTCCCGTCGGTATAGTTGAAGGTCCCGGTCAAGCTTGGTAAGTTCTATGTTCCAATAGATTTTTTTGTGCTTGACATTCCTGCAGATAGTCCGGTCCCGATCATACTCGGAAGACCGTTTCTTGCAACATCCGGTTGTATGGTTGATTGCAAAAATGCTAGATTCGCCTTCGACATAGAAGAGGAAAAGGCACAGTTCGTTCTTTCTACTTTGAGGAAAGAACCAGCTCTTAAAGAGGACATATTCCACATCCATGACGAAGAGTTATCTAGAGAGGAAGTAAGTTCGATTCTCTTCAAAGATCCCTTGCAAAAGGTGATCACTATGAGCATTATGGACATAGGGGAATTTATGGTGAAAGAAGGCATTGTATTAGGAAGCATTGTCTTTTCTGTTTATGGTTCCTCTTTCGATAATTGTCTTTCTAACCTTTCTCTTGTGCTACAAAGGTGCGAAGACACTAACCTAGTTCTTAATTGGGAAAAGTGTCAATTTATGGTGAAAGAAGGCATTGTATTAGGACACTTAATCTCTAGTAGAGGGATTGAAGTAGATAAGGCTAAGATAGAGACTATAGAAAAGCTCCATCCTCCATCTTCAGTGAAGGGGATAAGAAGCTTTCTAGGCCATGCTGGATTTTATAGACGCTTTATAAAGGATTTCTCTAAGATATCAAAACCGCTTACTAATCTATTGATGAAGGATGTAGTTTTTGATTTCTCGCAGGAGTGTTTAGATGCGTTTCATAAGATTCGGGAAGCTCTAATCTCAGCCCCGATCATTCAACCTCCAGATTGGAATCTTCCATTCGAGGTTATGTGTGATGCAAGTGACGTAGCTATAGGAGCTGTGCTTGGGCAAAAGAAGGAAGGACGAACCCACGCTATCTACTATGCTAGCAAGACGCTAGATGAAGCGCAACTTAACTACGCCACTACCGAAAAAGAATTTCTAGCAATTGTATATGCGTTTAAAAAGTTTTGTTCTTATCTTGTAGGTGCAAAGGTGATTGTATACACGGATCATGCAGCGATCCGGTATCTACTTGCAAAGAAGGATGCGAAACCAAGGCTAATTAGATGGATTCTTCTCCTACAAGAATTCGATCTAGAGATCCGTGACAAGAAAGGTTCGGAAAATTCTGTTGCGGATCATTTGAAAAGTCTACCACATCTAGAGGACGACAATCTACCCATAAATGACTCCTTTCTGGACGAGCATTTACATATCATAGAGGAGTGCATCGACAAGATCACTAAAGGTAATAAACCATGGTTGTTGATTTTGTTAACTATTTGGTTTGCCAGGAATTACCACCCGGATTATCCTATGCACAAAGAAAGAAGTTCTTTAAGGATGTTCGGGAATACTTTTGGAATGAACCTCTCATCTTTAAGAGAGGTCCTGACGGCATCATTCGACGATGTGTGCCGGAAGACGAGATACAAAGTGTCATCCGTCATTGTCATTCACTACCTTGTGGAGGACACGCTAGCTCGAACAAGACTAGCGCTAAGGTATTGCAATCTGGATTCTTTTGGCCTACTTTATTTAAAGATGTGCAAACCTTTGTTTCCTGCTGCGATGCTTGTCAAAGAACAGGGAACATATCTTCTGCTTGCACTAGGATAGCGGCGAGACCGTTGGGTCTCCAAAGCCTCGTGACTAGAGGTTTGATCTTTCCTAGACATAGAGGTCCACCTACCGCCGCCATGCCATGGGAGGATAGAGGAGGTAGAGGCATTCCATGGCTCCTTGAGTATTCCATTATGGTTGGACGCCATAATTGGAAGCAGACATTCGCTGCTATGCACGCGAATAGGTTAGTAGCACCTCCCTACGTCCCCGATGAGGTACCGGCTGCAGATGAGGAGGAGATAGGAGGAGGTGATGGTTTTAAGGGATTAGGTGAGGAGCATGACTTTGGTACTTTCCCGGATCAGCCGGCACATTTCCCTGACCCTCCCAGGCATTCACCACGACCAGCTGGACATTCAGGAGCCTCTTCCTCTCGCCGTGCTAGCGTGAGTGAGAGGCCGACATGGATGGATACCCCTCCCGATTGGTATAGATCACAACCGGAGTGGATGGGAGCTCCGCGCACATGGTATGCACAGCCGCCATCGGCACCAGCCCCAGAGGATGCGCCAGCTTGGTACAGCCAGGAACCGGGGTGGTATGAGCAGCTGCCGGACTGGGCTACCGACGTCTCCAACAGAGTATGATATTTGGAGATCCGACAGGTTGCTAGGGACGTACAAGCTGATGAGCATGATAGGATGATGACAGACATCTACCGCCAGCAGTTTGGGCGGAACTTCGACTCCAGCTTCTTCTCGTTTCCACCACCGCCTCCACCTCAGTGATGACCATGCATGATTGACAGTATTAGCCGCTCCACCACCGTCTTGTGAGTTCTTTTTTCTTTCTTTCTTTTCTTTATTTCTTTTTGAACATTAGGGACAATGTTTGTCTCAAGTATGGGGTGAGGTGTGACTATCGTTTGTAATACCTCTACTCACTTTGCTTGCCTTGATTCGAGAACACTTTGCATGTTTCATTTCATTGTCACACGTTTCATTATTGCATTGCATGAAAAAGCTTTTGAAAAACCCATAAAAATTAAAAAATTTAGAAAAGGTTTTGTGCTTCTAAGAACTGAGATGATTTCTATTATAATTACTACTTGTGAATTGAGTTTTTTATGACAATTGTATGCCTAAACGAATAATGAATTGAAAAGGAATTGAATGTGTTGATTATCCTTTCTTACAAGTTTCATAATGTGAAGAGTTTTATCTAAATCATATTAAGAAATCAAGGTTGAAATCACATGATAAGTTCTTATACTTTTTTATGAAATGATTAAGGCAATTCGACCTTTCTTTCTCCTTTCTTTGTTCATTTAGCCCCTCAATGAAAATAATTGCGTCCCTTACCTATCCGGGAATTTGGAGGAGTTATGTTTTGGCATGTTTGATGTGGGAGGGCCATGAAATCAATTGTTTGCATTCAAAGAATAGAAATAATAGGTTTGGGGAAGTCAATCATGATGATGAGTAACTCGGCACCATTCACATAGCCGGGTGTTTGTGTCTTGCCAAAGTCGGATTGAGCGATATTCCTAACGGATTATGGTATGTGCATCAAGGGTTTGAGGCATCTCGAAATTGAGAAACGTCGATCTCCTAGGCTTCGGTTTTTGTGCACCGCTGTCCATAACTCCAAAAGTAAAGTCGAAAAATGATGTGAAAAGAAGAGAGCAAAGCTCAAAGTTGATGGTGTTGCAAATCGAAATAAAAAGAAAAGAGTTAGTTGTCCACTTTTCCGGATTCATGCACCACATTCCTTATAAATTTTTCCCCCTTCCACATTCTAGACCTTATTTGAAAGTCCTTAAGATCAAAAGAATGTTATTTAGCTTGGTGATCTAAATTGAAGTTTCTTATGCTTGATTTTGATAATACTTGAAGGTTATGATGTTTACATTGAAGTTTAACCAATTCATGATGTTTCTTTCCTCTACATTCTTTGGTTATGTATATGAGCGTTTCAAGAGTGAATGAAGCAAAGTTTGAGAATGATCTATTGACTAGAAGCACATTTACCTAAAAGATGTTTTGTTTTTGAGTTTGCATGCAAATTTCATCCTAACTTATGTTCTAAAACTTTCGAAAGACCTTGCTTGGGGACAAGCAAGTGGCAAGTATGGGGTATTTTGTTAGCATGATATATTGCGATATTCTAGGCACTTTTTCTAGTTGTTTTTCATCCATTGTAGTGTTCATTGATAAGGTATTGAAGCATTTGTTAGCTAGTTTGTCTATATTTTCGATATGGAGGTCTACATTAGCTTTGTGTTGATTATAGGTGAATAAGAGATAAAACCGGACCATTTGAGAGAGATAGGGGAGATTTGAGCACATCCAAGGATTAGGAACACATCAAAGAAGGCAAAGGAGATGCTAGGATGAGGAATGGAACGACACAAAGAAAACCATAAGCAATTTACACTTCCACACCCTAAAATACGGCCGTAGAGAAGTCCACGCTCTAAACCACGGCCGTGGATCTTGGCATCATGAGCGTGGAGCATTCCAAAGAGTTACACGGTCTAAAGTATGGTCGTGGAAATCATATGAGACCGTAATCCATTTCCACGCCCTAAACCACGGTCGTGGAACCCCTTGAGACCGTGATTTAGGCGATCTTTTGACGAACTAATTATTGCCACATCATTTACGCAATGGGCCGGACGGTTATTTTATCCTTTCTTATAAAAGGGTCAGAGAAGATAGTTTCGGACATCGACGCTTATCGATCAGCCTTGCTTAGGGTTGCTTTGAGAGAGTTCGAGAAGGACTTAGCGGAAGCGCCGGCAATTTGGATTTCGGAAGATCGTGTGTGGCGGAAGTTGCGCCCTTTTTCTAGGTTTTTTTATTAAAGACGGATTGACATCTCATTCTTCATACTTGCCTTAGATTTTGTGAGGTTTTGTGTTCTATTCCGAATCCATTGAATATTCCGATTTGTGTTTCGGATTTGACATTGCCTTTGAGTTATAATTGACTTTGAGTTATATTTGAGTTTTCGAAGGTTTTCATCTTTCATTCTTCTTAAATTGATTTGTGATATCATTGAATATTCTAGGTGGTAGTGAAGCCTCAACAACCTCTTCTTCGATTTCGAGTGTCACAACCTTAATCGTTTTAGTTAGTTTTGATCCTTGGGTTACAAGTTTGGGTATTTGAGATTAATTCTTATCCATAGATCCTTTCTATACTGAAGCCTCAACAACCTTTATAGAGAGTGTCTTTAGATAAGTCATATAAGGTCTTGGAACTTCACCGTACATTACCTTACCTTAGCATACTTTTGCAACTCTTAACTCTGTCCTTAGTTCTTTAGTATATCTTGAATCGATTGCCGTAATTAGATACCTGGATCTTTAGGGTTGCTGTTTCCCAATATTAGCAAAGCTTTATACATTTACTTGCTTGACGATTTGCGAACTGAATTTGTTCCCCCCAAATCCTTGAGTTCGATACTCTGGAATTCTTGCTTTACTTCGCTGATCCGTACACTGCGGGTTCGCTTGCTTGATTCTAGTTTTATAAATTTAAAGCTTATTTGCACGCACGCTAAGTGGCGAACAAGTTTTTGGCGCCGTTGCCGGGGATTTGGTTTAGGCCGAATTCGGTTATAGGTTGTCAAGCTTGGGAGCTTTGCTCTTGTTATTTGATATCCCCTTTGAGTGATATTTGCAGGTTACCTTAGGTATATGCGCAGGTCTAGAAACAACAAAGACCTCTTACCTCTTGATCAAGAACTTGAGAAGACATTGAGGAAGAAGCTCATAGAAAGAAAGATGGCTGAAAACAAGGAGCGGGATCTTCAAGCAGAGTTGGAGGAATCCGAAGTTCAACTTAGATGGAGAAAGAAGACTCACAAGGAAAAAATCGGACCGTCATCATATGCAAATTGATGAGCTCAAGGACATGATGCTTCAAATGAGGCTGGAGATGAGCGATTCCAAGAAGAAGAAGAGGAGGAAACCGGCAAGATCGGTTAGAACCAACTCATGCGATGAGGATAGCGACTCTTCCATGCCACCGCTAGAGGACATTGATCCGACGATCAATGTGAATCAGTATAATCCAAGACCGGCTGCCAATTATCGTGTCCCAGCAGGGGGTGCGAGAGTCGCTCGTGTAGATGAAGAGCCAATGACCTCCAAGAAGGAGATCAAGTTCTCCTCTTCAATTCGAGACTTCGGCTCTTTCAAGGTAAGCTTAAATCTCGTTAGATTGGACCTTATCTAATCAAACGTGTTTTTTCCCATGGCATAGTTGAAGTATGGGGTGAAAAGAGCGGAAGTTTCAAGGTGAATGGCCAACGTGTTAAGAAGTATTCACCGGAGCTCCCAGTTGAGGAAATCGATCCTATTGTCCTCGAATAAACTCAGGAACGGTCTAGCTACGGATCCAAAACAAGCGCTTCTTGGGAGGCAACCCAAGGTATTGCACTTACGTTTTTGTTTTTTCTTTCTTAGAATAGTTTAGTTTAGTTGTTTTGTTTTGTTTTTCCCTCGATACCTCCCGGAATGTTATGTTTTTGGATGTAGGAATAAGGAATAGGCAAAGGAAAGAAGCAAAAGTTTGAAGGAATTGACGAAACATTGGATTTTGGCACACAGCAGAGACTTCCACGCCATAAAATACGGTCGTGGAAGTAACAGATGGCCGTAATTTCCCAAAATCTGGCATAAATCATCAAAACCACGGGTTCCATACATTTCCACGGCCGTGGAATGCCTCGAGTGACCGTGATTTTCAAAAAATTTTATAGCCACTATATAAACCACCTTCCTTCACAAAAACACAACCAAAATCCCTTTCCACGCCCAAAACCATGCCCAAAATCGCCGCCACCCTTCCTCATCCCGTAATTCTTTGTTCGGAGTCCGATTCGATCGATTCTTTAGCCTAAAGAATCGATCGATTCCAAGCAACAAACAAAGCCAACAATCCACACTGGAGAAGGAATTTGTATTTTTCAAATCCAAAACCTAGGTTTTATTCCCTTTTCTCTTCTTTGTCAATTTGGTTTAATTTCTTCGCAAGAATTTAGGAGAACTGATCGAAATTGGAATTGAACTTAGTCTAGAACAGTGATTGTTGATTTTGGTGTGGTTTTGCTGAGATTTGAGATAGACAGACCAAATCCACGGGTTCTGTACGTTTCCACGACCGTAGAAAATCAAGAACAGACCGTGGTTTTCTTTGTTGCTGAGAAAAATGTTTAGAAGGAAATCCAGTAGGAACAAGAAGAGAAAGGATGATAGTTCCTCATTTTCATAACCCCCTCCTAGAGAACCACCATCACCAACACCTCCTAGAATCCCTAGAATCCATGAGGATTACCTAGGAGCCTTAGAAAAGATTGAAAAGAGGGCAATCATGGGACCTCGATACCTTGTCCTAGAGGAGCTTGAGGAGCTCAATGTTGTGAAATATTTGACATGGCTCTTGGATAGAGCCGGATTGATCATCCTCTCCGATATTAGAGAAGATGACTATGAGGAGATAACAAGGGAGTTTGTGACTTCCTTTGAGCATAGCCATGTGAACCAAACGGTCTCTTTTAGGTTGATGGAGGAGAACTATGAGTTCTCCATAGTTGAGTTTGGAACCTTCTTTGGGCTACATGAGAGTTTCAATGGCAGATTTCCCGGGGGAGTTTATGCTAAGGATTTTTGGGAGGATATAGCCATGATTTATGCTAGTGAGGACCGTTGGGAACCGTCCGACACCAAGGCTAAGCTCATCTACCATTTCGCCTTGAAGATAGCTCATAGAGTCCTTTTGGAGTGTCTTTTCCCTAGGACCGAGACTCCTCAAAAGATCAAAACCGATGAGCTCTTCCTCCTCTATTGCATGCCCACCGGTAGATCGGCCAATTGCGCCACCCTCCTTGCCTCCACCATTAGCAAATTGAAGAACAAACGGGCCGGGAACATAGGTTATGGGGGTATGGTGACTCACATCGCCAAACAGTTGGGGATTGACTACTCCGCTTGTACTAGGATAGCGGCGAGACCTTTGGGTCTCAACGGGCTTATGACTAGAGGTATTATCTTTTCCCGCCACCAAGCTTCACCTACCGCAACCATACTATGGGAGGAGAGAGGTGGTAGAGGTATCCCATGGATTCCCGAGTACTCCATCATGTTAGGCTGCCAAAGTTGGAAGGAGTCCTTCGCATCCATGCATGCGAATAGACTTGTAGCCCCTCCATATGTGCTAGATGAGGTCCCGGCTGGGGACGATGATGAGGAGATGGGAAGAGGAGATGACCATGATGTAGGAGGTGCTGAGCATGATTTTGGTACATTTCCGGACCAGCCAGCCGACTTCCCGGAGCCGCCTAGGCGATCTCCCCGACCTTCTAGACCTTCTGGTTCCTCTTCTTCACGCATGGCTAGCGTGAGTGAGAGGCCGACGTGGATGGAGACCCCGCCCGCTTGGTATGGTACGCAGCCATCATGGATGGGAGCTCCTCCTCCATGGTATGATCATCCACCTGTAGCACCGACCCCTCCTCAGGACACACCTTCATGGTATAGCCAGCCGCCTCCTTGGTATTCGCAGCTTCCAGGTTGGGCGGATGATCTTTCAAGGAGAGTAGGAGACTTGGAGGTCCGACAGGAGTCACATGATGTAGAGAGCCAGGAGAATGCCCGTATCTTGAGGGATATCTACCACCAACAGTTTAGGCGGAACTTCAGCTTGGACTTATATCCATTCCCGCCACCGCTGTCCCAGTGATGATGATGAGATAAGCACCGGTTTGAGCCGCTCCACCGCCATTAGTGAGTTTCCTTTGTTTCTTTTCTTTTCTTTATTTCTTTTGAACATTGATGACAATGTATGTTTCAAGTATGGGGTGGGTTGTGACTATCGTTTGTAATAACTCTACTCACTTTGCTTTGCTTATGACTATGAACACTTGCATGTTTCCTTTCATTGTCACACGTTTCATTATTTCATTGCATGAAAAAAAGGCTTTGAAAAACCCATAAAAATTTGAAAAATTTTAAAAGATTTTGTGCTTCTAAGATTAGAGATGATTTCTATGATGAAAACTACTTGTGGAATGAGTTTTTGATGACAATTCTATGCTTGAATTGAATCATCAATTGTGAAGAGATTGAGTATGTTGTTTATCCTTTCTTGCAAGTTTCATAATGTGAAGGTTTTTATCTAAATCATATTGAGAAACGAAGGTTGAAATCACAATATAAATTCTTATACTTCTTTATGAAATGATTAAGGCACCTCGATTTTCTTACTTCTTTCTTTGATCATTTAGCCCCTCAATGAAAATATTTGCTTCCTTTACCTATCCGGGATTTAGGAAGAGTTGATTTTGGCATATTTGATGTGGGACGGCCATAAAAGCAATTGTTTGAATTCAAAGTGTAGGAAAATATAGGTTTGGGGAAGTCAATCATCACGACGAGTAACTCGGCATCATTCACATAGCCGGGTGTTTGTGTCTTGTCAAAGTCGGATTGAGCGATATGCCTAACGGATTATGGTATGTGCATCAAGTGTTTGAGGCATCTCGAAATTGAGAAACGCCAATCTCTTAGACTTCGGTTTTTGTGCACCGTTGTCCATAACTCCAAAAGTAAAGTCAAAAAATTATGTGCAAAAAGTCTAGAGCAAAGCTCTAAGTTGGTGCTTAGTTCGAATGGAGAAAAGAAAAGAGTTTGTGTTGTTCCTTCTTCCCGGATTCATACACCACATTCCATTACAAGTTTCCCACCTCTTTTCCGTATTCTTGGAAGTCCTTGATATCATAAGAGTGTTATTTGAATTGGTGATCTAAATTAAAGTTTCACATGCTTGATTTTGACAATACTTGAAGGTTATGATGTTTGTCTTGAAGTTTAGGCAATTTATGAAGTTTCTTTGCTTGCATATTTTGGTTTATATGTATGAACGTTTTCAAGGATGAATGAAGCAAGGTTTGAGGATGATCTACTGATTAGAAGCACATTACCAAAAAGATTGTTTTGTTTTGTTTGGCATTCATATTTCATTCTACCATATGTTCTACATTTTTGAAAACCTTGCTTGAGGACAAGCAAATGACAAGTATGGGGTATTTTGTTAGCATGAAATATGACTATATTTTAGGCACTTGTTTTAGTTGTTTTTCCCTCTTTTATGTGTACATTGATATGAGTTTAAGGCATTTGTGAGCTCATTCACCCACTTTGTCGATATAGAGATCTACACTAGCTTTGTTTTGTTTTTAGGTGAATAAAGGAATAGATTGGAGCAAAATGTGGAAGGAAAGGAGTATTTGATCATGCTTGATGGCAAGAAGATGCTTTGGAGAGGCTAAGGGAGAAGCATAAGTGAAGAACATCAAGAAATAAAGGCTTCCACAAGGATTTGAAGAACCAAGCCGTAAATTACGGCCGTGGACTTGGCAATTGGATTGTGGAAGTGAGTTTGAAGCACAACAGAAAGTTACACGGCCTATTCCACGGCCGTGGAAATTTGTTCATGACCGTGATTTCCATGATTTTATGACGTGTCATATGTGCCACGTCAGCAACGTCATTGGGCTTTCTCGTAACCCTATTTTGCCCTATAAGAAGGCTTGAGAAAGAAGTTTCGAGGACCTTGGCTTACATCTTCGCTTAGATTGGAGATTTCGGAAGATTGGAGATTGTGAAAGACGAGATTATTGAGATTTTCTTAGGATTTTCACTCTTGTAGACGGATTGGCACTCCATTCTTCATTGTTCCCTAAGATCGCTGTGAGGATTCTTATTCCATTTTCTGAATTCATAAACATACTACTTTTTTATTCGGATTCGAGATTGACTTTGATTTGTTATTAAGTTTTCGAGGGTTTTCATCTTTCTTTCTTCTTAAATTGATTTTTGATATCATGATGATGGTTATTGGATAAAACCCTTTAGCAATTCTAAGGTGAAGGGTTGATAGTTGTGACTTAGATGATGATAGATCGATCATAAACAGATTGAACCCGGAAAGTGTGAGAAACATCGTCGACACCCTAAATCACGGTCTGTTCTTGAGTTTCACGGCCGTGGAATCACAAGATCTAGCCGTGATTTCCTCTGTTTTATGACCCTTTCTTTTGTTTTAATCCAAAGTTAAAGATTTTCTTTAATCTAGCCTTGACTTGCCTTTTCTAGGTAGTAGTGAGACTCAACATGTAACACCCCGAATCCGCAGGACTCGAAATGCTACATTGGGCTAGGATCTCACAATGGATCCTGACCCTAGCCTGACAACAAGTTCACTAGATCTTACAACAAGGCATAAGTAGAGTAAAACAAATACATAAAAGCTATATAATACATCAAAAGAGTTTACAAACTCAAAGCCGAGTACAAAACCACAACAACAACAACAACTGATACAAAAGATCCCAACCCACATATCCTAATGTACAGAAGTCCTCGGCTGGTCACACCATTTGGCTCACTCTACAGTCTTCCTAACTTGCAAATCATCTACAACACGGTATACACCGTTAGCTACAGCAATAGATAAGCATGAAGTAATAGCACAAACACATATCAGCATCTCATACATGCAATGTCACACACATTCATTTATTATCTTTAATTACGTTATTCCATTACTAATTCAACTTCTTTTGTAACACGGGGAGCCTCAAGAACCTCGTTCCATCCAATGTAACACATGAGTTTTGCATGGGGGTGACCTTCACTCGTCCCCTCCTGTGAGATCATCTTCAGGGCACCTCCTCATAACCAGCAGGCGGAGACCGGTGGTTACCGCCCGTTATAATACACTTGGGCCATACAAATATAATGAATGGTCATCGTAGTCCGGTTTAGGTTATAAATGCACAACCATATGAACACTCACAACCATTACACTCATACAATCCACAACCGTACGCTAAGTAAGGCACACAACATCACAACCTGAAAGGGTTAGGAGACTCGTCTCCATAACCAGAACCAACCTAGAACCTAAAGATCATAACTAGATCACATATGCCTATTGCATAACCCCAACATCAACACAAGTGCCTAAGGCACATCTCTATCATACAACTCATCCTAACCATCCTAACCTAGCAAACAACTAAGCCAAGGCTAAAGGAAAGGAAGGAAGGAATACATACCTGATAACACGATTTATGACGTCAGTCTAGGCATCCATTTAGATAGTTTTTCCCGCTATTCATGCATAGTTTAGCATTAGTTCGTGGCGTTTACATTCAATACATGTATATTTGTCGAGATAGACGTCTAACCGGACTTTTGCTTGTTTTGTAGGTATTTTGGGAGTTTTTGGAACTTAATCGATATATCCAAGGATCGTTCCTTGCAATGACACGCCTTGGGACTCATTGGGAAGCAAGTTAGGAGCAAGGGAGAACACATAGGACCATGTTGGTGCATTCCTTGCACCAACTCATGGCTCAACTATCAAAAGAAGGCTGAAGCACAAGAATCACTGCCACTAGAGTTCCACGGCCGTGGAAACTGGCCGTGATTCTTGTTCGCTCCAAATGGTGTGTGCAAGCTTTAAATTTATAACCGAGCAAATATGCTTAAAACAAGGATGCGAACCCGCAGTGTACGGGTCAATCGTAGTAAAAGCAAGAATTCCAGGGGTCGATCTCAGGGACTTAGGTGAAACAAAGCAAGTATAGGTTGTCAATATTGCAACTCACCACAAAAGCGATTAAAACAATCAAAGATGATAATAAGGTAAATTAATGTAAATATGCAAATTCTAGGGATTAAAGCATCCAGTTGTGGTTCCAACTCAAGATCTCAAGATAAGCGGACAAAGTTGAGATTTTTGCAAAGGGAAGGTGTTACTAAACTGGAATAGATCACCGGGTAAGTCTCACTACTCACAATACCAAACCAAAGAACCTATTACCGGGTAAGTCTCAAGGTACTAAAGAAAGGAATTATAATCTCAAACCAACACACCAACTAAGGGAATAGAATCAACCTTTACCGGGTAAGTCAAAGGCCAACTCACAAAGATGGGATAAAGGCACACTCAAACCCAATAAAGGAAAAACCTTTATTACCTACACTTATGATCATTGGTAAACAAACAAAGGAATCACCGGGTAAGTCTCATCCTAGGCTTGCATTGAACTAGGAAAGGTGTACTAAGAATAGGATTTGGCAAACTCTAACACTTAACTATCAGTTATGGATCCGATAAGTCACCTCGGTCAGACGAATTCCACCCTGGCCGAGATGTTCATCGACTGAACGAGATGTTCTAGGGTTAAGGATAAAGACTCGAGCTTTCAGGGTCCTACTGGAATTTAAGATTATTCTACCATTGTTTTTCCATAACCTTCAGCCAATCACCCTAGATTCGCACAAGGAAATTAGCCACTCATCATCATGAAAGCAATAATCAAATATATGGGAAGAGAATGAATATTTGAACAAAAAAACCTTAAGAACAAGGCTTCAATAACTGAATCAAATATCAAACAAATAAGATGGTTGAGGAAGGTCTGAAGCTAGTTCAAGAGGATAAAGGAAAACAGAAAGAACCAGTTTATGTGCCTCCATCAGCATACAAACCACCACTTCCATTCCAACAATCTCAAGCTAGAGCGCGCTTGGACAAGCATTTTGGTGTGTTCCTTGAATTAATGAGTAAATTACATATTAGTATTCCGTTCATGGATGCTATTGTAGGTATGCCCGCTTATGGTAAGTTCTTGAAGGAAATCCTCTCTAACAAGAGGAAATTAGAGGACGTTGGAGAGGTAAGGATGATTAAGAGGTCATCCGAACTCATCTAAATTATGAGAGAAGAGATGTTACTAAAGCTAAGTGATCCAAGAACCTTTTGTGTTTCTATCGGAGTTGGAGAAGTCACATATGAAGCCTTTTGTGACCTTGGAGCTAGTATGAGCATTTTTCCGCTTGCATTATGCGAAAAGGTTGGCCTTGGGAAGCCCAAACCGGTCAAGATGACACTTTAATTGGCGCATATATCAATAACAAATCCGGTGGAAATCCTAGAAGACATTCCCATGCAGCTTGGTAAGTTCTATCTACCTATTGATTTTGTGGTGTTAGATATTCCTGTAGATTATCCGGTTCAAAGCATTCTCGTATGACCATTCCTTGAAACTCCGGATGTATGGTGGATTGCGAGAATGCCACACTCTTCTTCACCATTGGTGAGGAGAATATCGAATTGAAGCTATTCGCTATGGTTAAAGGGCCATCTCTTGGAGAAGATTGATAGGTGATGGAATCACTATCATTTAGGTTACTTTTTAGAGACTTTTTATTCCATTTGTGTCGGTTTATGCTACTAACTCCTTCGTCCAGAAGAAGAAGACTAAAAGAAGATAAAGAAGGAGTTATAAGCACTTAGGAGTGAAGACCGTTCACGAAGCAAAGCTTTTGTTGCTTCACCGCCCCCGTGGAGCAGTGTCACCACCCCTGACGTAAGCTTTAAATTTATAACCCTAGACGTAAGCTTAAAACAAGGATGCGAACCCGCAGTGTACGGGTCAATCGTAGTAAAAAGCATGGAATTCCAGGGGTCGATCTCAGGGACTTAGTGAAACAAAGTCGATAATGGTAAGCTTATGTAAATACTAACCACAAGAGCAATTAACACAATCAAAGATGAATAAGAAGTCAATAAAGCAAACATGCAATTCTGGGGATTAAAGCATCTAGTTGTGGTTCCAACTCAAGATCTATAGATAAACGGACAAAGCTGAGGTTTTTGCATAGGGAAGGTGTTACTAAAGTGGAATAGATCACCGGGTAAGTCTCACTACTCACTAATCCTAAACCGTAAATCCTATTACCGGGTAAGTCTCAAGGAATTAAGATAAAGAACTGTAATCTCAAACTAACACACCATCTAAGGGAATAGAATTAACCTTTACCGGGTAAGTCTCAGGCTAACTCACAAAGATGGGATGAAAGCACACTCAAACCCCAATAAAGGATAAACCTTTATTACCTACACTTATGATCTTAGGTACACAAACTAAGGAATTACCGGGTAAGTCTCATCCTAAGCTTGCATTGGACTAGGAAGGGTGTAATAAGAATAGGATTTGGCAAACTCTAACACTTAACTCTCAGTTTCGGATCGGATAAGTCACATCGGTCAAAAGAATTCCACCCCGACCGAGATGTTCATCGACTGAGCGAGATGCTTAGGGTTAAGGTTAAAGACTCGAGCTTTCAAGATCCTACTGGAATCTAAGATTATTCTATCATTGTTTTTCCCACAACCTTCAGCCAATCACCCTAGAATCACACAAGGAAATTAGCCACTCATCATCATGAAAGTATTAATCAAATATATGGGAAGAAGGTGAATATTTGAACAAGAAGAATTTAATGAAAAGACTTCAATAACTGAATCAAATATCACAACAAAGCGTTCCTTGGATATAAATCCAACAAGCAAGACAACAAGGAAGAGAATCTAAGGTAATCTTACAAGAAAACCTTCCAAAAGCTATAAAAGCTACAATCTTCAATCTTCCTTCAACCTTCAAAAAAGGTTCTTCGAATCTCCCAACTGGAGTATGGCTGCTGCGTGATTCCCAACTGAATACGGATTTTTCGGTGTAAGCGGGATTATGCGGGCTGTTGGATTTGTGGAAATCCAACCCTTTTTATAGGAAAATAACCCTCCAAAGATAAGATATCTTAAAAGAGATCTTTGCCCATAAATATAGGGAAAAAATAAGATCTAATATATCTTCTTCCTTCCAGGAGCCAAGCCCAAAAATATAAGATCACTTTCCAAATATAAAAGATCTCAGCCAAGAATAAAATATTCTCGCCGCGTCCTAGGTGTTCGCCTCGGTCGAGTCGACTTCTCTGGATCACCTCGGTCGAGGTGAATCTATGGTCAACCGAGGCGAGTTACAACTGAAATGTGAAATCTCTCGAATCTGGTCCAAAGTAAATCTCTAATCCATGGTTGTGCCTCTTGGATGTAGCTCCAAATGACTCCATAACTCCTTTTGCTCCTTTTGATGCAAAACGTGCCATTTTACCGACGATTACAACAAAACTAGGTGTAGACCTCGATTCTCGCAAAGGTAGATGAAATGGTAATATAATCACATAATATACATACAAACATGCAGATTATGAAAGATAAAACGTCCAAACAAACCCCAAAATATAGACTATAATTCATGCTATCAAAATACCCCATACTTAGCCCTTTCTTGTCCCCAAGCAAGTTCTGTATATAAAAGACAAGATAGAATGGATTATAAGTCAATAAAATCAATGAAAAGTCTTTCAAAAACATTTTTATGGTGTGCTAAAATCATAGATCACTCTAAGAGAATACTTCATGGAATTTAAAAACTAAATATGATCAAAACATTTTATAAGCATAGAAAAGTTGTTCATCTTTGCATAAAATCATAGAATGCAAAATAAGTCATAATTATCGAAATTAATCATGCATAATCCAGTTTGAACCACTAAGTCAATCAACAAGCTCAAGGTCTCAAGGGCTTCCCAAAAGAAAGGTCAAGAAAACGTGTAGGGTAGGGATGTATGTAAGGTAATGTGGCGCTAGAATCCGGGAAAAGGATGAACTTCACTTTCACTTTGACTTGCAACATCTTCCACCAATAAGCTTTGCTTATTTCACACTTTTTTTTCTTTTTACTTTACTTTTTGGGATGCATGGACAGAGGTGCACAATAACCGAAGCCTAGGAAATCAGCAATCATCAATTTCTTGAGATGCATCAAACCCTTGATGCACATACCATGACCCGTTAGGAATATCGCTCAATCCGACTTTGGCAAGACACAAACACCCGGCTATGTGAATGGTGCCGAGTTACTCATCTTCATGATTGACTTCCCCAAACCTAAGATTATTTTCTAACACTTTCACTTCCAGCCAACTTCTCAACTTTAACTTCACTTGCTTTCACCACTTTGCTTACTTCCAAATTCCCGGATAGGTAAAGGGAGGCAAAATGTATATGAGGGGCTAAGCATGATCAAGAAGAAGAAGAGAGAAGAATGAATTGCCTTGGTCTTTCCAGGAAGAAAGTGAGAGAACTCATGTTGCGGTGTCAACCTTCAAATTCAACATAATTTGGATAAAAAACAAAGTATTAAACATGCCAATAATTTCAAACAAAGCAATTAGCAACTTAAACATATTATAAAACCTTTCAAACATATACAGAATTTAAAACCAGTCAGTAAGCAAGATCTTCACTAAGATCATATCCAGATAAGAAGCACAAAAATCGTTTTCGAAAACTTTCTGTTACCCACCTCGGTCGAGGTGAATTTATGGTCAACCGAGGTGAAACACCTCGTTCGGCCAAAACTCCCCCGGTCGAGGTCAAAAATTTTTTTAAAACCAGTTTTCTTTCGGTTTCGACGTTTTTTTCAATCAAATAACCTGTAAGTATGCATGTAATCTCAGATAAACATATAGATGCAAAAAGTGAAGCATAAATATAAATATCCGGTCAATAGAGTCATACATCAAAGTCAAATAATACATCAAATACCCCATACTTGGGACACACTGTCCCAGTGGGTCAAAATAAGTCTAAAGGATAAAAGTACTCACCGGATAAATAGCTGAACTGCATAAAAATAAGAAAGAAAAATCTTGCAGCTCTTAGTAGTCACGATCCGGTGGTGGTGGTGGTGGCACGTACGGATACTGGGTCGGGTCGAACGGATAGCCCATGACATGCTCGAACTGAATCTGGGCCATCATATGCTGGTAATGCTGCAGCTCCTGCATCTCGCGGATATCCAGCGACAAAGCAGCATATGAATCAATAACGTGATCTGTCAGGTCATCGATCCGTCTGTGAGCATCTGGATCCCTGTGTCGGCGTGTCCTACGCCTAGCAGGTCTCACTGGAGAAGTAGCAGGTGCAGGCTCAGTGTCCTCCTCATCCAGATCTATAACTGGTGGTGCGCTCGTCCCTGCAGTATATGTCCTTGTATCCATCGGGACTCCACCCTCTCTCTCATCAACAGTCTCCTCATCATCAGCCTCCTCCTCAGCTGGGGAAGCTGCTGTCTCTCTGTAATCCTCCATCAATGGAACCCAAGCGGTCTGCCAATAGTGAGGGTCATAAACAGTGAACTGGGCAGACCACCTGATCCCCTATGGCGCACTCAGCACCCACGGCATAGCCACGTACGGAGTAGTCAGACCTCTGTCTTCTTAAATTCTTGAACCTCTGTCCTTCCAGTTATGCTGCTTCCTTAGATGTTTCCTGTTATCTGTCTAGAACGCCAAAAATAAAACAAAGCAAAGCAAAAGCAAAAACTATCTAAACTAGACTAGAAAACGGGAAAAGAAAGCAATACCTTGGGTTGCCTCCCAAGAAGCGCTTGGTTTAAGGTCGCTAGCTGGACCATGATGCGTCTCAAATGTGACGGGAGGTACCCTCATCCCATACTTCACCTTCATCGTGGGGTGAAGTAAGTAAGTCTATCAAACGCTCCAACAAGTGTAAGTGCTCATCGGGAAATGAATCGTCTATGGGCGGATCGTCCTTCTCACGTAAGGATGCAGGTAGCCGGCTGAGGTGATCCGCAACAGAATTCTCGGATCCCTTCTTATCGCGGATCTCTAGGTCAAACTCTTGAAGCAAGAGAATCCATCGAATAAGGCGTGGCTTGGCATCTTTCTTAGCCAACAAGTAACGAATGGCTGCATGGTCGGTGTAGACAATGACTTTCGCCCCTACTAAATAGGAACGAAACTTTTCGAAAGCATATACAACCGCCAATAACTACTTCTCGGTGGTAGCGTAGTTGCGTTGTGCTACATCTAGCGTCTTGCTAGCATAGTAAATGGCGGTGGTCCGTCCATCCTTCTTCTGTCCAAGCACCGCTCCTACGGCTACATCACTAGCATCGCACATGATCTCAAAGGGAAAGGTCCAATCCGGAGGTTGGATAATAGGAGCGGAGATCAACGCTTCCTTAATCCTGTAAAAAGCATCAAGACACTCCTGCGAAAACTCAAAAACAACATCTTTATTCAAGAGGTTAGTTAGAGGTTTAGAAATCTTAGAGAAGTCCTTGATGAATCTCCTGTAGAAACCTGCATGCCCGAGAAAACTCCTCACACCTTTAACAGAACAAGGTGGAGGGAGTTTCTCAATAGTCTCGATCTTTGCGCAATCGACCTCAATACCTCGATTAGAAACGAGGTGTCCTAGCACAATGCCTTCACTAACCATAAAATGACACTTCTCCCAATTCAAAACGAGATTAGTGTCTTCACATCTTTTAAGCACTAGCGAAAGGTTAGATAGGCAATCATCAAAAGAGGAACCATATACAGAAAAATCATCCATAAATACCTCCATGATCTCCTCTATGTACCGGAAAAGATAGCCATCATGCATCGCTGGAAGGTAGCGGGTGCATTGCATAATCCGAATGGCATCCTCCTATAAGCAAATGTCCCCCATGGACAAGTGAAAGTGGTCTTCTCCTGATCATCCGGATGGATAGGAATCTGGAAGAATCCACTATAACCGTCTAAGTGGCAAAAGTGTGAATGCTGGGCCAACCGCTCGAGCATTTGATCAATGAAGGGAAGTGGAAAATGGTCCTTCCGTGTGGCCGTATTCAGCTTCCTATAATCGATGCAAACCCTCCAGCCCGTAACGATCCTAATTGGGATCAACTCGTTGTTCTTATTTGTCACAACGGTCATCCCTCCTTTCTTCGGAACTACATGCACCGGGCTAACCCACTTGCTGTCCGAGATAGGATAAATAATACCTGCATCCAACAACTTAAGAATTTCTTTCTTCACAACCTCTTTCATGATCGGATTTAACCGTCTTTGAGGTTCCCGTGAAGTCTTATGATCATCCTCCATTAAAATTCTATGCATGCAGAAAGAGGGCTTAATGCCAATAAGATCATCTATAGTATAACCTAAAGCCTTTTGATGCTTTCTCAAGACATGCATTAGTTTAGATAATTCAGTTTCGGAAAGGGAAGCACTAACAATAACGGGATAAGTGGAATCTGGCCCAAGAAAGACATACCTCAAGTGATTTGGGAGTTGTTTAAGCTCAACAACTGGGGGTACTTTCTGAGGAGGGTCCTTGCTTCCTCCTTCAAGTGGAGTAGATCCAGAAACTAGACTTTCGGAAGTCTCAGTTGAAATCATCTCGCCTTCGACCTCGGTCGAGGCGCAGAGGCGTTGACCGAGATGTTCTTTAGTCACCTCGCTCAGTCCAGAAAGTGCCTCGGTCGAGGTACTGCAACTGGAACCGAAACTGGAGATCTTCGTCTCCTGGATTAGCTTCTCAGTTATTGCTCCTGGATCCTCTTCCAGTGCCTTTAAGCTCCGTATATCTGCATCACAAGAAGCATCTATACCTTCCTCCATTAAATGGAAGCTAATAACTCTTTCGAGTGGATCGTTAATAAGGATAGAGCTCACCAATTCTCTTGATTCTTCTTCATCGTAGATGTTGAAGATATCATCAGTTAGCTGCTCCCCTTTCATGGCTGCGAGTAATGCGAACTCCACTTCATCGCCACCAACGTTGAATTTCAACTTGGCGTTCTTGCAATCCACGTTGCAACCCGAAGTTGCTAGAAATAGCCTCCCGAGAATAATAGGAACAGGATAATCTGCGGGAATTTCAAGTACAACAAAATCTATAGGTAGATAGAAGTTACCTAACTTGACCGGAACGTCCTCTAAGATGCCCACGGGATGGGTAATGGAGCGATCCGCCATATAAAGTCGAATCTTGACCGGCTTGGGCTCTCCAAGTCCAATCTTCACACATAGCTCCAGCGGAATGATGCTCACGCTGGCTCCTAGATCACAAAGGGCTTCACAAGTGACATCCCCAACTTGAATGGGAATGCAAAATGAGCCGGGATCCCTCAATTTAGGTGGCATCTTCTCCTTCATGATTTGTATGAGCTCCGAGGATTTAGATGTCATCCTAACTTCACCAAAGTCCTCCAGTTTCCTCTTCCTTGATAGGATCTCTTTTAAGAACTTCCCATAGGCGGGCATACCTAGAATAGCATCAAGGAAAGGAATGTTAATGTGTAGTTTATTCATCAAGTCAAGGAACTTACCAAAGTGCTTGTCTAGATGTGCTCTGGCCCTTGACTGGGGGAATGGGAGTGGTGGTTTGTATACAGGAGGTGGAACATAAATTTCAGTCTTCCCCTCCGCTTTCTGTGGTTCCACCTCGGTTGACATCTCGGTCGAAGTGTTCTTCGACTGCATCTGGACCGAGGTGGTCTGCGTCGGAACTGGCACCGACCGAGGCACTGGATCTGCAGTTTTCAGTCCACTCCTCGTAGTTACGGCCATGATCTAGCCCTTAGGGTTGCTTTCTGTCCTTGCTGGAAGCTTCCCTGGATCTCTTGGCGCTTCATTCGCCCTATTTGCAAGTTGTTGTTCAAAGGCTTTTTGGGCCTTCGAAAATGAAGTCATAGAATTCTCCATAGCGTTGAGCTTGATCAAGATAGCCTCCAGAACTGTGTCTTTTTTTTCTGGCTGGGACGAACTTGATCCTTGCCCCTGGCTCTTTAATGGAGTAGAAGAAGAAGAAGAAGAAGGGGGAGAGAGGAAAGGGTTAGAGGAATCGTTAGAGTTGGAGTTTGAATGATTGTTACCGGAATTTTGGTTATTCGCCCTCCAATTGTTGCTATTGGACCCTCTATTGTTGTTGTTGTAGTTGTTGTTTAGGGGACCGTTGTTGTTGTTACGGTACCCGTTGTTGTTGTTCCTTTGCCCTTGCTCTTCCTTCTTGGTTTGAGCAACCAAGAGTTCCTTCAATTGCTTCACGTCATTCTTCAAAGACGTGAGTTGATTGTTGTTGGGCTGAGTTTCTTGGAAATTAACTCTTTTAACTCCACCTTCAGCTCCTTGGTGGGTGTATTTCTCCATGTGCAAGGCTTGCTTCTCAATGAAGTCCCAAGCCTCGTCAATCGCCATGTCCATAAAGGCGCCGGCGGAGAGTAGTTGGAGATTGAACTGGGTGCTTCCGTCCAGTCCCTTGAAGTATATCTCTAATAACTTTAACTTTGGAATCCCATGATGTGGGCAATCCAAAAGAATGTCCTTGAACCGCTCCCATGACTTGGACAAGCTCTCCTTGTCCGTCATAATGAAAGCATTAATCTTCCCTCTCATTTCAGCTGTCTTTGAGGGGGGAAAGAATTTGGTCAAGAACTCCGGTGTCATCTCCTCCCATGTGCTGATTTTTCCTTAAGGAAGAGATTGATACCAAGTAAGAGCTCTATCTTTTAAAGAAAAGTAAAAAGGACTTAGCTTGTAGTTGTTGTTTTCAATTCTCGGAGGTCTCAAGGTCTCCATCAAGATCTCATAGTTTTGAAGATGTTGATGTGGTGATTCCTTCTCTAGCCCTCCGAATTGGCATTGGCGAATCATGGATAGAACTTGCGGTCGAAGTTCATAGTCATGGTCCGCTGGATCTCCTAGGTTAAGTCCTGGACGCCTCAGTTGTTGATTAGGGTCCATCCTTTGACCTAGGGTTTGTGGGATTCCTGCAAGAAGAACGTTACGGACTGGAATCCGAGGTGGGAGTATCTCGGCCGGGGCGTCAGGTACTGGAACCTGCCTCGGTCGAGGGTCAGCAACTGGATCCTGCATCGGTCGAGGATCTGGGACTGGATCTTCCCTCGGTCGAAGTAGAATCTGGTCTCGTATGACCGCCATTTCTGCTTCTATTGCTTCAGTCTTGGTGCGAGTTTCTTCCTTCTCTTGTCTTAATTCTTCCCTGCTGAGGCGTAACAGCTCTAACGCCTCTTTCAATTCGGCCTCAAGATCGCGGTTGTCTTGTTGGGCCATCTTTGCTTCTCTTAAGCGTCGCTTGTATGTCTTTTCTAGTTCGGGATCGTAAGGAACGATTTCCTTCCCAGTGCGGGTTCTTCGCATATACCTAAGAAAGAACCTGCAAAAGTCACTCAAGTAGAGTGGTTAGTAGACACGGGGGCAAGTGCCCCAAGAGCAAACCGTACCGGCTCGGTCTAAACCAAGTCCCCGGCAACGGCTCCAAAAACTTGTTCGCTCCAAACGGTGTGTGCAAGCTTTAAATTTATAACCCTAGACGTAAGCTTAAAACAAGGATGCGAACCCGCAGTGTACGGGTCAATCGTAGTAAAAAGCAAGGAATTCCAGGGGTCGATCTCAGGGACTTAGTGAAACAAAGTCGATAACGGTAAGCTTATGTAAATACTAACCACAAGAGCAATTAACACAATCAAAGATGAATAAGAAGTCAATAAAGCAAACATGCAATTCTAGGGATTAAAGCATCTAGTTGTGGTTCCAACTCAAGATTTATAGATAAGCGGACAAAGCTGAGGTTTTTGCATAGGGAAGGTGTTACTAAAGTGGAATAGATCACCGGGTAAGTCTCACTACTCACTAATCCTAAACCGTAACTCCTATTACCGGGTAAGTCTCAAGGAATTAAGATAAAGAACTGTAATCTCAAACTAACACACCATCTAAGGGAATAGAATTAACCTTTACCGGGTAAGTCTCAGGCTAACTCACAAAGATGGGATGAAAGCACACTCAAACCCCAATAAAGGATAAACCTTTATTACCTACACTTATGATCTTAGGTACACAAACTAAGGAATTACCGGGTAAGTCTCATCCTAAGCTTGAAATGGACTAGGAAGGGTGTAATAAGAATAGGATTTGGCAAACTCTAACACTTAACTCTCAGTTTTGGATCGGATAAGTCACCTCGGTCAGAAGAATTCCACCCCGGCCGAGATGTTCATCGACTGAGCGAGATGCTTAGGGTTAAGGTTAAAGACTCGAGCTTTCAAGATCCTACTGGAATCTAAGATTATTCTATCATTGTTTTTCCCACAACCTTCAGCCAATCACCCTAGAATCAAACAAGGAAATTAGCCACTCATCATCATGAAAGTATTAATCAAATATATGGGAAGAAGGTGAATATTTGAACAAGAAGAATTTAATGAAAAGACTTCAATAACTGAATCAAATATCACAACAAAGCGTTCCTTGGATATAAATCCAACAAGCAAGACAACAAGGAAGAGAATCTAAGGTAATCTTACAAGAAAACCTTCCAAAAGCTATAAAAGCTACAATCTTCAATCTTCCTTCAACCTTCAAAAAAGGTTCTTCGAATCACCCAACTGGAGTATGGCTGCTGCGTGATTCCCAACTGAATACGGATTTTTCGGTGTAAGCGGGATTATGCGGGCTGTTGGATTTGTGGAAATCCAACCCTTTTTATAGGAAAATAACCCTCCAAAGATAAGATATCTTAGAAGAGATCTTTGCCCATAAATATAGGTAAAATATAAGATCTAATATATCTTCTTCCTTCCAGGAGCCAAGCCCAAAAATATAAGATCACTTTCCAAATATAAAAGATCTCAGCCAAGAATAAAATATTCTCGCCGCGTCCTAGGTGTTCGCCTCGGTCGAGTCGACTTCTGTGGATCACCTTGGTCGAGGTGAATCTATGGTCAACCGAGGTGAGTCACAACTGAAATGTGAAATCTCTCGAATCTGGTCCAAAGTAAATCTCTAATCCATGGCTGTGCTTCCTGGATGTAGCTCCAAATGACTCCATAACTCCTTTTGCTCCTTTTTGATGCAAAACGTGCCATTTTACCTACGATTACAACAAAACTAGGTGTAGACCTCGATTCTCACAAAGGTAGATGAAATGGTAATATAATCACATAATATACATACAAACATGCAGATTATGAAAGGTAAAACGTCCAAACAAACCCCAAAATATAGACTATAATTCATGCTATCAACTGTTCACGAAGCAAAGCTTCTGTTGCTTCACCGCCCCCGCGGAGCAGTGTCACCACCCGTGTAGGTGACACCATAATCCGGAGCACAACCTGCGCCTTGGTCAGCACCAGGAACGAAGACTGTCACCGGACCTGCGTCAACCCTTGGCGCCCCTGCGGTGACTTGCCCTGAAGAAGCGAAGACCAGCGCCCCCGCGCCTCTGCCTGCGCCTCTACCTGCGTCAACCCTTAGTGTCATTTGTTGTATAAATAGTCCTTGGCTGATTGCTAGAATCATCCACTTATCATCCAATTTAGAATCCATTTTTTCCATTAAAACTATCTTGCTACCTTTGTAATGAGTTGCTAACTCCCTTGCTACATTGGGTTGGTTTGAAGCTGCATTGCTACTTCGGTTGTAAGTTCTTTCTAATATAAGTTTTCATTCAGTAATACTTTATGTTTCCTTGATCTTCATTGTTTAATTGCATGTTTTACTATCACTTGAGATTGATCACCTTAGGTTCTAAAGTGCATGCAAAGAACTAGGATTAATAGATTCCGGGTTCGGGTCTTTAATCTAGTGGTAAACTTTAAGTAATAACGGGTTGTAATTTCTTAAAGGAAAGGAACACAAATAGAAAGATAAGTTTAACGGTTTTAATCTTTTCTTTATATCCCTTTGTCATTGTTTGAAAGCTAACTTGTTAATTGTTCTTGTAGGTTTACGGAACACTAACCTGTTAAGTTGTGTTGATGCCGGTTGGCTCAACACATATATATGATCGAGACGGGATATTACTTGAAAACTTGTAAAAAGGAACTCACCAAAGTAGCAATCGCATGCTAAGTATCAATCTAGTGTAGATTCACCCATCATTGTCTTACTTGTTGCGTTACTTGTTTTCATAAGTTTTTGTGTGCATCAATTCAATCAACCCCCCCCCCTTGTTACTTGTTTCTATAATCAATAACTGAATTTAATTAAAATACTAAACTCTCTTGGGTTCGACCCTTACTTAACCACTACACTCATTCTAGTGCTAAGTCGGGATTATATTTTGGTAAGATAAAAACGACCATAGAGAAAAGTCTTGTCAAATTTTGGCGCCGTTGCGAGGGAGTTTAGTTGTTTTTATTTTATTGTTATTATTGATTATTGGTTTGAACCATTTTTATGGTTCAAACCCGTGCTACTAACTCCGGCTTTGCTTCCTTTGATCCAGAAATTGAGAGAACGCACATCCAACAACGTAGACAATAACAACTCCATCAAGAAATGGCTGATCGTATTCTTCGTCAACTCACTCAGCCCACTTTGGCTCCAAACCCTCTTGCGGTTACTATACCGGCATTAGAGGAAGGAATCGACTTTGAGCTCAAACCGGGTCTTATTCATTTGCTTCCATCTTTCCATGGGCTAAGTGGTGAAGACTCCATCAAACACCTTGGGAAGTTCCATACCGTGTGTATGAGCATGAAGCCGGCCAACATTACCGAAGAACAAATCAAGATGAGGGCATTCGGCTTCATACTCAAGGATGCATCGGATGATTTGTATTACCACCTTCCATCCGGGTAGTATCGACACCTGGGAGAACCTCGACAAGGCGTTTTTGGAGAAATACTTCCCACCCAAGAAGGCAAATAGCTTGAAGAAAGCTATAAGCAACATCGAGCAAGAGGCGGACGAAACTCTCTATGAGTACTTTGAAAGATTCACACGCCTCCGATCCAGCTGTCCTTTCCACGGATATTCGACTCAAGATCTAGTCTTGTACTTGTACAATGGCTTGCTAGACAATGAAAGGAGGATCGTCGATGCGGCCTGTGAAGGTAACATTCTTAATCTACCCCTGACCTGATCTCCACTGAGCTTGCGGAACTGAAGGAGATGGTGAAGAGATTAACACTTATGGGAACCCCACAGCAGCTGAAGGCATGTGGAGTGTGTTGACCCATACAATCCAACGGATATGTGTCCCCAAGTCCAGGATGACGATGCTAAGGTGAATGCAATGGGTTATGGACAATCGCATCAACAAAGGCCAAGGAACGATCCCTATGCACAGAATTTCATGCCCAACTGGCATGATCAACAGAACTATCGTTGGAGGGATCAACAAAACCAACAACAACAGCCCCGACAAGGTAAGTATCAAACAACTGAGGATATGTTGGAGGTTTTGACTAAACATTTTGCTACTCATGTCCAAACAACAAAATCCAGCATCAAGAACCTTGGAAAACAGGTTGGGCAAATGGCAGAAGCCATAACAAGGACCGAAGCTAGATTTTTTGGAGGATTGCCTCCCCAGACGGTTATAAACCCCAAGGAGAGTGTTAGTGCCCTAACATTAAGGAGTGGGTAGCAAATCCAACAAAAACTAGCAAAAGAATCACAAAGCACACCCTTTGACGAGTTTACCGCACCCACAGCCGCCCCAGCGGCTGCAACTGCGCCCAACACCGTGCAGACGCCACCCCTGCGGCTGGATGTCGCCGCACCTGCGGTGACAACCCCTGAGCCGCCCCTGCGCCTGTATACTGACGCTCCTGCGGAAAACACGACAGAAGGTTCTGCTTAGAAGGATTCTTACATCCGGCGTAAGTTCCCGCCACTGTACTTTGAGAAACCACCAACTCCTTTTCCTGAGGCTCTAAAGGGGAGAAGAATCATTGAGGACAAAGATCTCTTTGAGACTTTCTCCAAATGCGAGGTAAACATTCCCCTCCTTAAGTTAGTGAAGAGTATTCCTAAATATGCTCGTTTCTTGAAGGAACTATGCACTATCAAGAGGAATCAGAAGCTGTAGGGGAAACAAAAAGTGCAAGTAAGTGAGCATGTGTCGGCCGTTTTCCAACGGAGAACGCCCAAGAAATGCAGCGATCCGGGCATGGTAAGCATTCCTTGTGTTATAGGGGAAACCCGTTTTGACAAAGCAATGCTTGATCTTGGTGCTTCTATAAATGTTTTGCCATATTCTATTTACAAATCACTTGGCCTTGGGCCATTAATGGAAACTAGAATTGTAGTACAACTTGTTGATAGATCTAATGTGTACCCTAATGGGATAATTGAAGATGTATTAGTAATGGTAGAAAACCTAATATTTCCTGCTGATTTCTTCGTATTGGATATGGAAAATGATTCGCATGCCGCACCAATTTTGTTAGGTAGGCCATTTCTGAAAACTGCTAGGACTAAAATTGATTATGTTAGTGGCAAACTAACCATGAATTTTGATGGTGAAGTAGTGAAATTTGACATCTATAATGCAATGAAATTTCCTAGTGATGATCATTCTTTATGTGCTATTAACATTGTTGAACCTTTTGTGCAAGATGAATTTGATAATTCTGATGTTGATGAATTGAAAAATGTAATTGAGCATGACATTGATGGTTTTAAATCAGAATATGTATTAACATCTAGCATGAAAGAGGTCCTAGCCCAATTAGATGGGCATAAAAGGCTACCTATCTCCAATTTGGCCATTGGCCCACTTTACTAACCCCAAGCGAGAAGCTTGTTCCATCTATAGTGCAGGCACCAGAAATTGAATTGAAGGACCTTCCATCCCACCTCAAGTACGTTTTCCGTGGAGAAAACAATACCTTGCCGGTGATCATCTCCAACAAGTTGACTACCGGTCAAGAAGACAAGTTGGTGAAAGTGTTGAAAGAACACAAGACGGCCATTGGATGGACCATTGCGGACATCAAAGGGATAAGTCCATCAACTTGCATGCATAGGATCTTACTTGAGGATGAAGCCAAACACTCTAGGCAACCTCAACGGAGGTTGAATCCGCCAATGATGGATGTGGTCAAGAAGGAGGTGTTGAAGCTCCTCCAAGCAGATATGATCTTCCCTATTTCGGATAGCACTTGGGTTAGTCCAACCCAAGTGATTCCAAACAAAGGAGGCATCATAATGGTGGAAAATCAACATGGAGAGATGGTCCCGAGCAAAACGCAAACCGGATGGAGAGTTTGCATTCACTACCCCAAGCTCAACAAGGTAACACGTAAAGACCATTTCCCATTACCTTTTATTGACCAAATGTTTGAACGTCTTGCAAGTCATCCGTACTAGTGCTTACTTGATTGATATTCGGGGTATTTCCAAATAGCTATTGCACCGGAAGATCAAGAAAAGACGACGTTCACTTGCCCATTTAGCACTTTTGCGTACCGCAGAATGCCATTTGAACTTTGCAATGCACCCGACACCTTCCAACGATGCATGATAAGTATTTTATCCGAATACATGGAAAATTTCATTGAAGTCTTCATGGATGATTTTACCGTCCATGGAGACAGCTTTGATGCATGTTTGGGACATTTAAAATTGTTCTTGAAAAATGTGTTGAAACCAATCTAGTTCTTAATTCGGAAAAATGACATTTCATGGTGGAGCAAGGAATTGTGCTAGGACATGTAATATCCTCCAAAGGGATAGAGGTAGATAAGGCAAAGGTTGATGTAATTCAAACTTTACCTTATCTTACTAATGTTCGGGAAATCCGATCTTTTCATGGTCATGCATGTTTCTACCGACGTTTCATCAATGATGTTTCGAAGATCTCGGCACCTTTATGTGAATTGCTCAAGACAGACGTAACCTTCATAGGGGATGAGAGTTGCAAGAAAGCTTTCGACACTTTGAACGCATGTCTCACCAGCGCCCCAATCATCCGTTCTCCGGATTGGGAGAAACCTTTCGAAATCATGTGTAACACCCGAAATTCTGAGAACTCGGGGAGCAACTTGTTTGGACCTCACAATGGGTCCCGACCTTAGTTTGACAACTATTTTACTTGGATCTTACAACAAGGCACAAATGTATTTAAAACAATTTCAAAACATATTATTTTTAATGTATGAATGTACACATGTGACAGCCTTACAAAACATATATATAGATACATAACATGCATGTCGTATGAGAGACCCTCTGTCCCCATCTAATGAATACGTGGGCCCGGCTGACCATCCGTTCCGGATCTCTCTACAACTGTCTATCTCTACAAATCTACAACACGGATAAAACCGTTAGCTAACATTCTATGCATAAGTATAAAGGTAAAAGCACAAACACACAACATACGCAATCAACATGCAACACTCAATCCTTTTATTATCTTTAATTATGTGATAGGTCATTACTAATGATACTTATTTTGTGACACGAGGGATTCCCGAACCTCGCCCCTGTCCCCGTTTACCAACGCGGAATGGTACTAATGCATCTGACCGTCTACCGGACTGGGCTGGTCGCAGGGAACCTCCTAGACTCTCGCAAGAGCTAGGCAGATGATGTCACAACCCGTTATCATACACTTGGGTCTATTACGTAAATAGTAAAGTCGGCCTAATCCGGTTTCATTGTTTATCATAACTAACAAATACCACTTATACACATTACACTCATACAAGAAGCTAGCTAAGTAAGTCCGTGGACTTACCTGAATCAGATCTCGACTTTCTAATTCGCAAATCGATCTGTACAGTAGGAATTCAGTGGCCTGACAAAGGAGGCAAGTGTGTCAGCACACTTTCTAGGTGATTAGAAGTCTAAGACTTCTAAGATAGTAGGTCTTAATAGAACGGAATTCATTACAGTATTAATTTATGGTAAAATGGCTATTTTACCCTTGGTCTCGAAACTTCCAAAAATTCCTTAATTCATGCCTAAACTCTTATTTGAGACTAAAGAGTCATATTCTAACTCCTAAAGATAAGTTTGGTTACAAACTGACAATTTACCCATTTCCTTATTTTCGGAAAGATCGTTAAGGTCCAACTTCGGCTTCAAATATAAAATTTGAATAATCTTATAAAAATACCGAAATAATTCCCTAGATCATCTATGATATCTCATCTACTCCTAGGAGCAAGAATTTCTTAAAACTGTACAACCATCACTTCTACAAAAATTTTTAAAGTTGGTTACAACACTTAACAAACAGCACACTATCTTAACTTTGAAAAAATCATAACTCCTAAATTACTCGCTGGATTTATCCCAAATTTTGATATGTTCTACTATAAAATCTTATCTATAATATATCCAAAATTCAGCCGCAAAGGAGATCAAAATCCTATTTAAAACTATCTCACAAAACCGAATTTCAGCACAACAGAAAAACTGCTTACGACTCAATCTTTGAAAAATCATAAACCCCAAACCACTCGCTGGATTCCTCTCAAATTTTAATATGTTCTACAACAATATGTCAACCATATCATATCCAAAATTCAAGCCAAACGGAGATCAAAAACCAATTCAAAACTATCTCCCAAAACAGCATCCCGTGCTGTTTTTTTCAACTCAGCACATTTATAAAAGAAACTACATGACTTTGCAACATCATAACTCTCAAACCGTAACTCCGGTTCTTCCCAAATTTTAGTATAATCTACTATGTACTACTGACTACAACATAACCAAAATTCAGCCAAAAATAAGAAGTCTAACTTACACAAATCTGGACCCGAAGTTGACTGCTAGTCACTTCCGAAAACTGAGCAAAACGTAACAGCTCTCTGCGGTTGTTTTCTTGATATAAAACTCGCCCAAGAGGCTCACGAGGTTGGATGCACAGCCACTCGGATCTATTCTGGAAGATCGTCCTTCTGTCCACACCGGAAAAAAAAGTAACTCAGCCCCCTTCCGATTGCTATCTACTGGTTCCGGAAACATGTGTGCAAAAGGATTAGATCCAGAAGAGACAGCCGGTTGATTCGTACAGAGGGAGGATAGAGGCGAGGACAGAAGATGAAGGAATTCTAGACTCACCTTGGTCCGGAAACAGTCAGAGTCGAGAGAGTAGCAACTCCAGCGTTTTTTCCAAGATAGCCTCTCCTTCCAAACTGCTGTTGCAGCTCCTCAAGTGCTGATGTTGTTGGCTGCGTTCTCGCTTTTCTTCGGCGCCTGAGGCTTCGGTTGTGCGTCTGCAGAGAGGTAAGGTGTCGTGTGAAGACGGAACAAAAGAAGGAGTAAAGAGGGCGTTCAATACGGGAGTTATAGTTCTCGTAACTCCTGAGCGTTTGCTCTCCTAGGTGGGCTGAATGGGGGCTGTAAGGGCTGTCAGAAGGCTGCTACTGGGCTCGTAAACAGGCTGGGCTGCTGTGCGAGGATGGCTAGGCGACAGCAGGTCCGTGTGGGCTGGAGGGTTATGGGTAGCTGGGCCATCATAGCGAAGGGATGGGCTGAAAAAAAAATACAAGAAAGATGGCTGAAATAATTGCAAGAATGATGGGCTGAAATGTTTGTCAAAAATCTGTCAAAACTCGTCATGGCCTTGTCAGGCCCATGAATGAGTTTGTCACAGATTTGTCGGGCTTTTTCATGGCCTCGTCTCATCTTAGTCATGATCTCGTTACAGCTTGTCATGATCTCGTCTAAAGTCATCGATAAGAATGAATTATAATAACTAGGGTTTGATATAAATGTATCATTTTATGTGTATTAAATTCTACATAAAATAATACATAATTATAAGAATTAGAGCTTGATATAATTTTATCATTTTATGTGAATTAAATTCTACATAAAATAATAAAATTTGTGAAGGACGAAATACTAAATAGAATGGGAAACCGTCAACGGCTCGAAGTCCGATTTGATTCGGAATTAAACGGAATAAAAATTCCGGATATTACATCAGTACCCCCTTAAAATAAGTTTCGTCCCAAAACTTAGGACAAGGTATTTAATTAAACGACTTCTATAAATAAACTAGTATGTCCTAGTCTCACTAAAATTTAATTTCCTTTTCTAACCTTCTCTAACCTTATCAGAGCGTAACGAAAAAAAAAAAACTGGTTGTTACATCAGATCCCCCTCAAAATAAGTATCGCCCCGAAACTTAGGGTAAGACAATCCTGATCGGCCTTTAAGACACCAAATGGGTGTTTTTGATCACTACACAAAAGTCTCGTCCTTTCCACATCCAAGTATACCGCACATCAAGGTTATCAAAAGCACACATCACTGACTAAGCACTCAATCATGAAATAAACAAGTAGTCAAACAATATCACACATCCAAGGTCAAGCCCTAACTCGTCACTCTTGAGGTTACAACTATCACTACATAGGTCTTTGAAATGTTACGTCTCTTACTATCCCTAGTATCTTAGTAGCCTTATCAACTTTTCATAAAACCATAAATCTTAAATCTTTTCAGGTATTTAGATCACAAGCTCTTGCTACCACGTTCTAGAGTGGTTACCGGATATCACACCGGTATCATCCAACTTAATTGTCTGATTCTCTAATATGATAACCTAACCCATGTCTGGTAGGTATCTCCCCACTGAAATTCTCAAACTTAGTTCCCAAGCATAGTCTCCGTTGAAAACTAAAGCTACCCTCTCCAATAGGGTGAGGGATACTAGTCCATCAGTCCCTTTTAAACCGCTTTACAACTTCCAATGGTTGCCTTACACAACTCACTTCTAGATCCTTTGATGACCCTACGGAAAATAATTTATTCAACTCTCTTCCCTTTGTTATGACCACTTGCTTCCGGCCTTCTGAAAAGGTTCTGACTACACACTAAGGCCAAAGGTGTTGGACATCCATCAACACTTTACCAAGTGCCTAATGCTCTTCGTACCACGACCCACTTGGTCTTGTCTTTTAATATGACTCAGTCCTCTTATTCCTCAAGTAAGGGATCATCACTTATACCCTTTTCTACTCTAACACTTGAGACAACTAAAAATTAACCCAATGGTCATCCTCTGCGTTCACTTGGCGTTATAATACTATTTATAGATCTATAATATATCGTTAGCTCGACCATAGGCTTCTCACGAATTTTACAAGATCTTAAGTGACATAGAATATGTCCGAATGACTGCTTTGATAATAATTACTCAATAAATGTTAACATACCATCAGTAGTGTGCCCCTTTATCCACCATTGTTACCAGCCCGATAATATCTCTCTGAGTCAAAACGCAACTCATATCCGTTCTGCTATAACATTACACGTAAAATCTACTCCGAGATTACGCTTTCTTTAAGCACGGTTACTGGGTTGTAAGTATACTACTGTCGCCTCTCTTTCTTATGTATCTTTGACTCAGAATGGTAGTTACTCACTTTGAGCCTTCTAGTGCATACCATGCACAATACTTTTATTACATAATTAATTCTTCTCTCAATCCATCAAGAAACCCACTCTAACGTACTCCGTTAGGTATAGAATTCCAAAACTACTTGCCTAGCAACATGCAACAACACCATCACTCTGCACTCGGATCCATAATAGGGTATCAGTCTCCTTCTATTACCTCTACTTGCACATAAGTTTCCGTACAACATTTTCAGCAACTCCACATAGCCTATCTCACGTTCCTTCCAACTAGAATGCATTTCACAAACTATCACCATCTTAAACTCGATACGACATCCCTGAACACCCTTGAGCTTCTTGCTCTGTCGGTTAGGACCCACGACGCTCCCGCTGCGCTACTCTGATTATTTTATTGTCACCCCGTAATCATAAGGACGTGTTTTGCCAGTACAAGATGATTAACCGGATGAAGTACCAAGTACTTTCCTTACTTTGTCTTCTTGAAATAAAATCATGATGGGAAAACAACCATCTTCCATCTACTTCCTTAATTCTTTTAACACGGATCCAAACTACTAGACTCGACCGGAGTTTGATCTTAACCAGCCAAGAAGTAACCTCTGAAACGATTCTCTATACCCTTAGTTGTCTAAGAAGATTGTTGTTGCATACTTGAGGAAATCCTGCCAGGTGTCGGTAAAACTACCCCATAAATCCACAGTCGCAATTATCCTTTCTTAACGGTATATAACTCGTCAATACCAAACAAAACTTACACATCCTCAGCTGACGTCGGTCAGTCTATAGTTGACTCATCTCAGTATCCCGAACTTACTCTTCTCATACCCCGTCTGGTATTAAAATTCTTTGGTAAGCATCACCTACTCAATTAATCCTTTTATACTACTTTAGTTTGTTCAATCATTCACACTTATCGAGCATAAATAGTTCTTTCCAGTCTTCCATGATAGCTTGTAAGCACTTCCTTGCGGTTCCTATGACCTTAACTATCCTCCATTTACCGTTCTTCTTGTATGGATTGCGGGTGTTTATGACTTAAGACCTGTTATAATTTTCGAGGTTACCCCGGACTCTTGAGTCCACCACACTGTTCTAACATACACATGCTCCTTAATCGGTGTTGTTTGTAATAATTCCTTCAAAACTCTGTTGATTATGTTTCAGGGCTTCAATCCTTTTAATACTGGCGTGGTGATTTCTTTCAGAATCCTATCTCTTCAAAGAAGACAAAACGTCTCCCGGCTTGTGAAGTCTACCTTTCGTTCTTACATTAAGTTGTAAGTCTTCATTCCATGTTAATTATGACATAGTCAATATTTCCTTAGCTAGTAGGTAATCAGTTGCTCACAACAATCCTTTTATACTTCTTTAGTTCAAAGTACATTCCACCCTTCCGCGTCTTATGGGCTAACTCCATATCTCTTGTCCGATTGTGTCATTCTCTATACCCTTAGTTGTCTAAGAAGATGAAGGAATTCTAGACTCACCTTGGTCCGGAAACAGTCAGAGTCGAGAGAGTAGCAACTCCAGCGTTTTTCCCTGGATAGCCTCTCCTTCCAAACTGCTGTTGCGGCTCCTCAAGTGCTGCTGTTGTTGGCTGCGTTCTCGCTTTTCTTCTGCGCCTGAGGCTTCGGTTGTGCGTATGCAGAGAGGTATGGTGTCGTGTGAAGGCGGAACAGAAGGAGTAAAGAGGGCGTTCAATACGGGAGTTATAGTTCTCGTAACTCCTGAGCGTTTGCTCTCCTAGGTTGGCTGGATGGGGGCTGTACGGGCTGCCAGAAGGCTGCTAAAGGCTCGTAAACAGGTTGGCTGCTGTGCGAGGATGGCTGGGCGACAGAAGGTCCGTGTGGGCTAGAGGGTTATGGGTAGCTGGGCCATCATAGCAAAGGGATGGGCTGAAAAAAAAATACAACTAGGGTTTCATATAAATGTATCATTTATATGAAACTCGTCATGGCCTTGTCAGGCCATGACGAGTTTGTCACAGATTTTTTGGGCTTTGTCATGGCCTCGTCTCAGCTTCATCATGATCTCGTAACAGCTTTTCATGATCTCGTCTAAAGTCATCGATAAGAATGAATTATAATAACTAGGGTTTCATATAAATGTATCATTTTATGTGAATTAAATTCTACATAAATTAATACATAATTATAAGAATTAGAGCTTGATATAATTTTATCATTTTATGTGAATTAAATTCTACATAAAATAATAAAATTTGTGAAGGAAGAAATACTAGATAGAATGGGAAACCGTCAACGGCTCGAAGTCCGATTTGATTCGGAATTAAACGCAATAAAAATTCTGGATATTACATCATGTGTGTTGCCAGCGATTACGCCGTTGGAGCGGTCTTAGGACATAAAGACGGACGGGCTTCACATGTGATCCATTATGCATCTAGAAACTCAATGGAGCGCAAAGGAATTACTCTACCACCGAGAAGGAAATGTTAGCGGTGGTTTTTGCCCTTGAGAAATTTAGACAGTATCTACTTGGGGTAAAGCTAATTATCTTCACTGACCATGCAACTCTTAGGTACCTCATTACGAAGAAGGAATCAAAACCACGATTCATTCGATGGGTGCTCCTTCTAAGTGAGTTTAACCTAGAGATACGGGACAAGAAGGGGGCTGAGAACTTGGTGGCCGATCATTTGAGAAGGCTAGTAAAGGAAGAGGAGGATCCAAGAAAAGGAAAAGAGATAGCTGGAAGTTTTCCAGACGATAGATTTTACACAACTTTCTGTTGTGTAATCGCCCCCTTGCCTCACACCTCTCGCCCCTACGGCCAGCCACCCCTGCGACTCAGTCTAGGCGCCCTTGCGGAATTGTCGATAGAGGTTTGTCATAAGCTTCAGTCTTTTAAGCCTTGGTTTGCTGACATTGTGAACTTCATTGTCAGGAAGGAGTATCTCCAGACTTCACCAAGGCGCAACGAGAGAAGGTCAAGGCTGAAGCTCGACATTACGTTTGGGACGATCCTTACCTTTGGAAGCATTGTAGTGACCAGGTGATCCGCCGTTGCATTCCGCATAATGAGGTACAATCCGTCCTAACTTTCTGTCATTCTGAAGCATGTGGGGGACACTTTGGGGCAAACAAAACTGCAAGAAAAGTTTTGGATGCCGGTTTCTTTTGGCCACACATTTTTAGAGACGCTTTTGCGTTTTGCAAAGTGTGTGATAGATGCCAAAGGGTAGGAAATATTTCAAGGAGACATGAAATGCCTCAATCCTCTCTTATATTTTGCGAAATATTTGACTTTTGGAGGATTGATTTAATGAGGCCGTTTCCTACTTCATTCGGGCACACCTATATTTTGCTTGCGGTGGACTATGTTTCCAAGTGGTGGAAGCAAAGGCCACAAAAACTGATGATTCAAAAGTGGTTGCAGCTTTTCATAAGGAAAACATTTTTGCACGATTTGGAATTCCGAAAGCCTTAATCAGCGATATGGGGCCCCATTTCTGGAACAAGACGTTCACGGCTCTCCTTAAAAAATACCACGTCCACCAGTGAGTGTCCACAGCTTATCATCCACAAACAAATGACCAAGTTGAGGTATTCAACCGGGAAATAAAGACCATCCTTGAAAAGACGGTCTCTCCCGGACGGACTGATTGGAGTGCAAGGCTAAACGACGCTCTATGGGCATATCGGACAGGCTACAAAACTCCTATCGGGATGTCTCCTTTCAGGCTCGTGTTTGGGAAAGCTTGCCACCTTCCGGTGGAGCTAGAGCACAAAGCTTGGTGGGAGGTAAAGAAGTGCAATATGAACATAGAGGAAGTGGGAGAATTCCGGAAACTCCAATTGCAAGAGTTGGAGGAATTAAGGTTAGATGCATATGACCATGCCACTGCATACAAAGGCAAGACTAAAGCATGGCATGACCGAAACATTCTCCGGAAAGACTTCAAGGTAGGTAATAAGGTATTTCTCTTTCAATCACGTTTGAAACTCTTTGCACGTAAGCTGTGTTCAAGATGGACAGGGCCGTTCATGGTAGCTGAAGTATACCCTCACAGAGCTGTGGATCTTTATGATCCCCAAACGCACAAGGTGTTCAAGGTAAACGGACAAAGGCTAAATCCTTACCTTGAAGGAGTAAAGAACGATCTAGTTGATGAGATAGTGCTGGAGGAAGCACACTCAGAGAATTAGAGCCCTTACGTCGAGCCAACGACGAAAAACAAAGGCGCTGCTCGGGATGCAACCCGAAGGAATAAGAAGAGGAGCCTCTGTCAAGAAAACCGCCCCTGTGGATCAATGTCCCCGCCCGAGCGGTGACACCCACGCCCAGCGCCGCCCTTCGTAAGGAAGTCACCACCCCCGCAGTGACTTCCTTACACCCCTGCGGCGGCCACACTTGACACTCACCCTCAGCGCCACCCCCGGCACTGAGCCTGCGTGAGTCCTCTCCCTTGTCACCACCCCCGCGTTGACAAGCCCCCGCCCCTGCGGGTTTACCCAGAAAAGAAAAAAATAGAAATCACAACACATTTCCCTACACCTACCCCACCCACCCACACTCTCTCTCCTCACCAACTACAACCACATATGCCTCGCACCTTCCCTCTCTCAAGCTGCAACGCCCCTGCGCCCCCAAAAAACCCTCACAAGCCACCATATGAATCCGCCCCTGCGCCACCTCCGATGACCAGCAAACACCCTTGCGACGCCCCTGCGCCACCCTATCTAGCCCCTACCACCACCTTGCTCACTCTGCAACTCTCTCACCCTACTACACCCTTCACAACTACCTCCAACAAAACTCCACTACGCAAACATCTCCAACGACGCCTCCACCAACAAAGCAGCGCCGGAACGGCCCCAGCACCACCACCGTCGCAGTTTTCCATAATCGCCCTCTGCACTTCTCCCGTCCCTGCGCCTGCAAACTGCCGCAACTGCGTCTCACTGCCCCTACGCCTCTTCAGCCGCCCCTACGGTAAACACAACAAAGGGTTCTTCTTTCTTCCCTATTTTTGAAAGTTGCTAATTCTTTTGCCTAATCAACTACAAGAATGTAACCACAAAGAAAGTACAAGATGTTGGAAGCTGAGAAGGAGAGGTATAGGATCGTATAAGATCGGGTTGTTTACGCAACTCGGTTTTTACATGTTCCTACCTTGGAGAAGCTAGGCATGCTGGAGAGCATGCAGTCCTTTCTAGCCAATGCTGGGCTCGGAGACTTCCTACAGAAGAGTGCTCCAACGTATCCCGAGCTCAACAGACAGTTCATAGCCACCTTCACCATGGAGAAGGAGGATCACGTGTGTAATGGACTCACTTTCAAGTTCAACAAGGAGAAATACACACTTGATAACTACCAACTACAGGAGGCCTTAGGGGTGACTCTCAACCCCTCCGAGAACTGGTGGTAGTCAGTCCCAACGCCGGACCTGTGTGAGTTCTGGCACGTAGCTACCGGATTTGAGTTTCATGCAGGGGGTGAGTACTCCAACAAACTCACTCACCCTAGCTTGAGGCTCCTCTCCAAGCTCCTCATAAGTGTCTTCTGTGGACACAAAGAGGAGAACAAGGTCGCCCTCAAGGACCTCCCACTATTATACTCTTGTCTTCCAATGAACGAGAAGGTGATGGATTGGCCGTCCCTCTTCCAATGAACAAGGTCGCCCTCAAGGGACATTGTTGGTGGTGGGGTGATCTTCTTGATCGCCTCACAGGTTATGGATCTTTCCAACCTAGAGGATGGGTTGGAGGCACCTCTCTATACATAGGGGATGTTGAGGAGGTGCAAGCTCCTCCGACGGGACGGGGAGAACCTATTTTGGATCTCCCTGCAGATGAGAGCCACCTCACTTACCTCACTCGGCCTTTACCATTCGGGGATGAGCTCTCCGAGCTCTGCATCCCGGCAGATCCCTTCGTACCGAGGAGGCCGCTACTAGCCACTGTGGAGAGGCATGCTACGAGTTCCAGCCGGGCTCACCATGAGGAGAACATGCCCATCCCCGACAACGAGGAGATGCCTATTGTACCACCGGAGAAGGATCCGGATCTTGCGAGCCTGCAGGCTCAGATGGCGGCCTTGACCACCCAACATCAGGCATGGCAGACCGAGTACCAACGGACCATGCTTGAGCAGTAGCAGAGCTGGCAGACGAGTTTTTCCACCTCCATGACCTCCCACTTCGACCAGAGGCAGGAGGCTTGGCAGACGGCCCAACAGCAGCAGCTGGAGGCTCAGTAGTTGGCTTGGCAAGCCAGCTTTGAGCCTTTTTTGGCCGTCGGATGGAGGCTCAACAGACCCGCATTGAGGACATCTACCGCCGGCAGGAGCACTTCTTCATCCACTTCCCGTACCCATTGGAGGAGGGTCCGTATGGTACAGCCGGACCATCCCACTAGAGGTATCTTTTCTCATCCCTTTCCCACATTTATATTTCCTTCATTTTCCACTTTGAGGACAAAGTGTACTTCAAGTATGGGGGAAGGACATATCATTGCATGTACAGTCTTTGAGTTGTTTTGAGTATGTATGCATTGAGTCTTTTGTAGTTTGAATTCAGTTTCAAATTCAGTAAAAAAATATATAGCCAAAGAAAATGAAAAAAGGCATGAAAATCTTTGGATAAACCGAAAACCCGAAAGGGCAGTTTAAGCAAAAAGAAGGTAGTCCGACCAACCTTAGGTTGGTGCAAAATTGGACTTGAGGGATGTGAGTTCAAAGTGAGATCATCAAAGAAAAGAAGAAGAGTGGCAAGGTGAAAACCCGAAAGGGCACCTTGGCAAAATGAGGGACACCGAGTGCAGGTTTCCCTTCCGGCGTTTGGCGACATAAGAAGGGGAGTCATAAGGAGGTTGTCCGGGTAGGTCACTCTTGGAGCGAGAAGGATGGTAGTGTTTCTCACCTTTTTTCTCACATTTTCTCTCTTTTTCCTTCTTTCTTTCTTGGTTTTTCTTTCATTTTCATTGACTTTTCTGCTTGCCTATGCTTCTTGAGGCCTATGAGTCTAGTTTGGTGTCATTTGTTTTACTTGGGGTGAGTAAAAGGTCTAAGTATGGGGGAGTTTGATAGGTGATGGAATCACTATCATTGAGGTTAGTTTTTAGAGTCTTTTTATTACATTTGTGTCGATTTATGCTACTAACTCCTTGGTCCAAAAGTCGAAGACTGAAAGAAGATAAACAAGGAGTTATAAGCACTTAGGAGTGAAGACCGTTCACGAAGCAAAGCTTTTGTTGCTTCACCGCCCCCACGGAGCAGTGTCACCCCCCTGCGGGTGACACCATACTCTGGAGCGCAGCCTACGCCTTCGTGTGCGCCAGGAACGAAGACTGTCACCGCATCTGTGTCAACCCTTGGCGCCCCTACGGTGACTTGCCCTGAAGAAGCGAAGACCAACGCCCCCGCGCCTCTGCCTGCGCCTCAACATGGGAGTTGGAAGATGAAGAGTCAATGTCAGCGCCCCCGCATTGACACTAGGACGCCCCGGCGGCTCGGCATCAGAAACGACAAGAAGTTGAACAGTCAGACGTTTGAAGAGCATTAAAGATCCGCCCCTACAAAATGGCCTAGCGGCCCCTGCAGCCATGAAGAAGATCAAGCGTTTTCGCCTGCACCGCTCTTGCGGATCTGAAGGCCGCCCCTACGGTTCAACGACAGAAGCTTTACTCCGACTGTTTACACCACCTTTATGGCATTAAAGGTGGTTGTTTTGGGCCGGCCATTTACTCCTATTTAGTGTCATTTGTAGTATAAATAGTCCTTGGCTGATTGCTAGAATCATCCACTTTTCATCCTATTTAGAATCCACTTTTTTCCATTAAAACTATCTTGCTACCTTTGAAATGAGTTGCTAACTCCCTTGCTACATTGGGTTGGTTTGAAGCTGCATTGTTACTTTGGTTGTAAGTTCTTTCTAATATAAGTTTTCATTCAGTAATACTTTGTTTTCCTTGATCTCCATTGTCTAATTGCATATTTTACTATCACTTGAGATTGATCACCTTAGGTTCTAAAGTGCATGCAAAGAACTAGGATTAATAGATTCCGGGTTCGAGTCTTTAATCTAGTAGTAAACTTTAAGTAATAACGGGTTGTAATTGCTTAAAATAAAAGGAGCACAAATATAAAGATAAGTTTAACGGTTTTAATCTTTTCTTTATATCCCTTAGTCTTTGTTTGAAAGCTAACTTGTTCATTGTTCTTGTAAGTTTACGGAACACTAACCTATTAAGTTGTGTTGATGCCGGTTGGCTCAACACATATATATGATTGAGACAGGAGATTACATGAAAACTTGTAAAAAGGAACTCACCAAAGTAGCAATCGCATGCTAAGAATCAACCTAGTGTAGATTCACCCATCATTGTCTTACTTGTTGTGTTACTTGTTTTCATAAGTTTTGTGTGCATCAATTCAATCAAACCCCCCCTTGTTACTTGTTTCTATAATCAATAACTGAATTTAATAAAAATACTAAACTCTCTTGGGTTCGACCCTTACTTAACTACTATACTCATTCTAGTGCTAAGTCGGGATTATATTGTGATAAGATAAAAACGACCATAGAGAAAAGTCTTGTCAAAGATATATTTTACATTTATGATGAAGAGGAATCAAGGGAAATAGTAAGATCGATTTTGCTCAAATATCCGCTTGAAAAGGTCATAACGTGATAACCTATTCTTTCTTAGGATCCCGTGACCGCGTCGGTTCTTGCCCGCAGGCGCGGTCCACCGTGGATGCGGCACTGTAGGACCGCGTTAGCGGCATAGCAGTCACAAACGTCTTCTTTGACCTTTTACTTTCCGTTTTCTTACCCTATAAGTCTTTTACTCTTTCATCTAAATGAGGGTTTTACCTTCTCTCTAGAACTCCTTCTTCCTCCCACATTCTTCTTCTCCTTCCTTCTCTTGATTTTCTTCTTCTTGGTTCATCTTTTATCTTCTTCAAGAATTGGAGTACACATGATGATGATGTTTTGTTGATGGTTGTTGTGGAAGGTTGAGAACCTGTAGCTTGAGTTCTCATTAGATTTGGATAGAGAAGTGGTGATCGTTTCCCTTCTCTTTTCCTTGTTCTTCTTATTTCTTCCTTTCTTCCTATTTCCTTGTGATTTCAACAAGGTTTGATCTTGTGATGAGTTTAAGGATGTTTTGGATATGTGTTTATATGTATATGTGAAGGTTATAGTGCATATGATTGACTCCCTATGGTGGAGACTTTTTTGGAGAGAGTGGATCTATAGAACAACTCTTTGAAGTTGTCCTCTATCAAGAAACCACCACCGCGGTTTGCCATCGCCGCCCTATGGCTAGAGTTTGTCACTGCCCCTGTGGCGTCTCCTTCCCGTTGTCCGGCTTGTTACCGCCCCCGTGTCTCTTCCTTCTTGTGGGTGCGTTTTTCTTCAAAACTTACCAAGTGTTGGTATATTCTAATCCTTTTCAGAACTTACCAAGTGTTGGTATGTGCTAATCCTTTTCTTGTCTTTTGTTTGGGTTTAGAGGCATGCTAGGATGTATGAATGAGAGTATGTTGATGATATCATTATGATAATGTATGACCTGATGAGGCTCATAAGGTTTAGTTTGATATTCAAGGTTTATACAATGTTTATGATCTGTATGTATCCCTTGGGTCTAGGTTTGATCCTTTTAGTGATGATATGAAGATTGATATATGTTATATGCCTGTTATTAGGCAATGCTCATTCCTACGGGAATTGGAGAGTTGATTGTGGTTGAGGTGATATTGGGATTCAGGTAAGTCCGTAGGAATTACTTAGCTGCATTCTTGTATTGGATGTATGTGTGAGTGGTGATTGTTATGTGCTTTATAGCATGCGATATTAATTATTACCGACGTATGATTGGCCGCCTTGAAGCAGGGGGTGATAACCTTTATCATTTCTCCGTAGTGAGTCTGAGAGGTTAGGTGAGGTCAGGCCAGGCCTGGTATACGGGAAGGGTACTTTTCCACTCAAACGTATACGGGGACAGCGCCCGTTTTCCACTCATAGATGGCTATAGTACCTAAAGCTCACTTTCCTATTTTAATATGCAATAATTCACATAAATTAAAGACCAATCAAATAATAAAAGTTCAATATAGCATATTCGACATTAAAAGTACAATATAGCATATTACATTAGTTTAAGTCATTGTGAACAATCCACCAAAAAAAAAGTCATTGTTAACAACACAAATTGAAACATATTTAAACGTTTTAACTTGGATTTCTTCTTGAACGACTTCTTCAGCGGCGGACTCTCTTTGACCTTCTCCAATAGACTCATTTTGATGAACACTTGTTCCACCCTACAAAACCAAAATTCTCTACATTAACATCAAAATATGATATTCAAGCATTTGTCAACAACAATATTAACAACACTACACATTAATATCATTATCACTAAACCAAGTACCAAGTACCAGTTATCCACAAGTGTTCGGGAGTTTCTGTGCACGAGAGACACTACTAAGCATTAGACTAACCACAAAACCCAATAAACAACACTACGAAAACCAAGCGAATTCAAACCTAAAATTAGTAGCCTAGTTACTTTTTTCGTACACTAAGACAATAAAATTAGTAGCCTCATGAAGAACTTAGAAATCAAAACATTTAAGCAACTTCTTTAAGCAACATCTAGTTCCACAATCAATCCACGACTTGTCTAAAGGCATTGTGCGTAATACTGATTACACCTATATATTGACAAACATATATAAACTTGACATGTAAAAGTAATAAAAAAGTTGGGCTATTTCAAAATTGAAAATATTCATGTGGGATACTTCAAAGCTACATGTCAAAGCTGGTTTTAATAGCAGTAGATAGTGTTATGATGATATATTATGATAGCAAAGGTAGCTAATGATCTGTCAGTTTCATATATTTTAAAATAAAACTACTATTTGTAAAATAAATATATACTTTTAGTAATTGAGGCTGACTTGACATTCATTTTAGAAATGTGTAAAGTAAATTTTATCTTAATCCAGACTCCAGAGACAGCAGCATACTTCTGTAGCCACTGGCTTATACATGTCCTCTTACTTCAACAAGTTGGTGAATTTTATTACATTTAAACAACTGATTTAGACTTTGAATCCTTGTGGTTAATGCATAACTCCGGGTTTTTTTAAACCTCCCAGTGCCAGTAACTACTTCCAATTAAAGATTACACTTTATCGGCAACAGTAACCACTTTATCTTGCTGTCAAAGCTAATTTATCTCTTGCCAATTTACAGCCTGAGTACTCTTCATAAAAACTAATTCTATTTGATTTCACATTTAGTGCCTAGCTGTCTACTTGTTCATCCACTCTATTATATCATCATATATAATAAGAATATAGTTAGAACCATCTAGTTGAAAACTACAATTTACACAGAATTGCTTGTAGTAGGCTATAAGAGCAAGAAACTAATCTTGGAGGTTAATAGAGTTGTTGTTAATTAGTGAAAGTCTTTGCTTGTAGTAGGCTTATTGCGCATAAATAACAGGACACCTTTCTCAATTCTAATCCACGACTTGTAGTAGTCTTTGACTCATCACTTGCTCATTAAATTTACTACTTCATTCTCAGGTGCTACCCTTCTCATCAAACTGCTGCATTTCATTTATGATATTTACTGTTCTATTACCCTTTTCCCTTAAATTACCCATCTTGCCCATACTTTTCAAATTTCAGGTTTTCTCATCTCCTTCCCGTGCACTAACAGTGACTCATTATTCACTACACATGGAGATTATGAAGGCCACAAACGAAAAACGGTAAAAAAAAAAAAAGCCTTGACAGTGGTGGTGTGTTGTTGTCTTGGGAAGGCAACAAACGGAAACAAGTGCAGGGTCATGACAGTAGTGTATATGAAGGCCATAAACTACAAAAATAAGACTGAGCAAAGTAGAAAAGCACAGTTAAGCCAAAACAGTTCAACAGTCAAAAACAAAATCATGTCAAAAGAAAATCAGTTCAACAGAAACATTTCAAAAAGTTCAACAATTTGCTGTCATAATTTGTATCTCTACTGATTAACCCTTCATTGTACACCCTTTCTGTGAGCTGAGTTCATTTCACATTTGCATCAACATTCAACAGGTACTTAATGCTCTATTAACTCTAACTACCACAAAATGACCAAACAAGGGCTTGCATCAACATAAACTAGCTGAGTTTAGTCAAAACCCAATGTATTTCATTACCTCTAGGATACCACCGCACTCACATGCACTTGATACTGCTAACACCGACCAAATTTTGAGGGAAAATACTATCCAAGTTTGGCATATACTTCTGCAAGGATAACCATGTCTTATTCAATAGTTTGCAAATACAAGGTCATCTTCAATAAACTCTTTTCCCTACTATTAATCTCAGACAAAAGAAGCCACAATATCAACCGATAAACTGCCAAGTTTCACTCAAAATAGAATAGCAAGAATGAAAAAACAATAGTAGCCAACCATTTTCTTCCATTTTTATTCATAGGAGAATGATGATATTACATTACAGAGTTGTGTTTATAAGCTCTAACTCTACTCATTGAAATCCCTAATAATAGGTCTTTCTCTTGCAACCCAACATTGATATTTGACTTTTCACACGAACTGCAGAACTTGGTAGAAAGTGATGCTTGGGCTCTTGTTGTTGAAAATGCACTTGGGAAGCTTCTCAATGCTTTTATTGTGATAGATCATAAAGATTCTTTAACTTTTAGAGATTGTGCTCGTGAAGCACATTACAATCAAGTACCCGTTTTCATATATGATTTTTCACGACAAAAGTGAGTTGGAATTTTATATTTGACCTAGTGTTTTAATTGTGATGAATGTGTTGGTGGACATGGTAACTTAACTCTTCAGGCCCACTTTTCAATATCTTCTATAGACAACTGTATAGTTATGTCCTGGATATACTAACCACACTATGTTTCCCTTTTCAACTTTTTGGCATTACATTAAAATGCTACTGAAACTAAGTGTGTGCTGAAGAAACTTCATACTTCTTTGTACTGCCTTTACATGTGGTCATATGATATTTATCATACATAACTACTCTACCGGAGTGCTTGGAAAATAAGAGCTGGATATGATGAAATTTTAGCATATTGATGCCTGGTTAATAAGATATTTCCATTTTCCCTTACTTCCAAGCTGTCACTTTTGAGGCATGTAAATATAGACTCATGATTGATACTTAATACCTAATGTTATATCAGAACAGGGATTTAAGGGTTTCCATGGAATGGGAAAAGTGTGATTGTAGAAGATGATACGGTATCAATTACTTCACTAAACAAACCTAAACAAGGATGTAAACACCTAATCCCTCCTCAATACTAGCATATCAAAACAGAATACTAAATTGATTAGATACATCAGATTTTGTCACATTTCCCCTAAATATTTGTAGGAAGCAAAGGATTGATAGAAAATCGAGAAGAAAGAAAGATATCGAGAGGAAGATGGTAAACCTGAAAGAGGAGATTGATGGTAAACCTGAAAGAGGAGATTGATGGTAAACTGCAGAACTTGGTAGAAACCTGAAAGAGCAAGATGAGAACCGAGTACAGAAGCTCGAAAGAGAGCTCAAGGAGCAATCAAATGAGTAGAAAGAGGCGAAGAAGAGACGAAGACGAGTACCTTCGATCTAGGAGCAGCAATGGTGGAAGGAGCCCTATGGAAGAGGCGTAGAAGAGGCGTGGAAGGAGCCTTGTGGAAGAGCCTTCGATCTAGGGCTAATATCAAATTTTGGTTTTTTAATTTGAGCGCAGATCTGGGACTTTGCGACGGTAAGTAAGAGCCGTCGCAATGCCGTCGCAAATAGTGTTCATTGGCGTCGGTAAAAACCTTCCCGATGCAAACCTCTGTCGCAAAATTAATTATTTGCGACGGTAATGATATCGCCGTCGCAAAATAAAAGACCTTATTTATCGCCGTCGCCATGCCGTCGCAAACATTGCTCATTGGCGTCGGTAAACCCTTCCCGACGCAAACCTCCGTCGCAAGGCTAATTATTTTTTGTAGTGAGAAAGGGGTTTGAGTTTTCAAAAAAAGATTTCATTTTAAACCCTGTTCATAGTTGATTTGGGATAGAACGTACGGGAAGTCATCTTTCCTTCCATGGATCTCAGCAGTTTAGTCGTATATATATATATATATATATATATATATATATATATATATATATATATATATATATATATATATATCGTGTAATCATAAGAACAATCTTAGACCGTCGAATGGTGAATATTAAGGGTCGAGATTTAGAGTAGATATCATAATTAACAATAATTACGAATAATAATAATTATGAATAATCCATTCAACCAACAATAACTACGAATAATACATTAAACGATATGACACCTTCGTAACAAAACTAATAATAATTACAAATTTGTTCTTATGATTACATGATAAGCCTGTTCTCATATGATCTATATTATATATATATATATGCTAGACTGTGTGTATTTGGACTTGGCTATTATGTACATATGATATTAGTTATCGTTATACATTAGATATGTGTATACCACTAATGGTTCGGACTACAACAACATTTGCAATAGGAAGGGGTAGAGGTAGACCCCATCTTCATCTAGTAGTTATAGGTCAGGGACAAGTTCTCATTGTTGATCCGCCTGTAGTGGAGGATAGACCCGAGGAGGTTGTTGAGAGTGTCATTCTTGAGGTTGGGAACAAGATGGCGGTGAAACAAAGATCTCAACAAATACAGTCAGCCGATTCAGATCACGTCTCGATGAGGGGACCATAGTTCCATGCTTATATCCGTCGAATTTAGGAGGCTAGCAGGGCAGGTAGACGTGCCCCCGATTTGCCAACACATGTTGGATCATTTGAGATGTCCCGAGTAGATAAATAGGTGCCTCTCACACCGACACGAGTTATTGAGGTTGTTAGGGTTTAAGAGGAGCTGAGAGGACCGTGACCTGATTCCTGGTTGAAGAATTTTCACCAAATGGGAGTACCCCCTTTCGCTGGAAAGGTGGGTTTAGAGGTCTAGTTTTAGATTTGGCATGTGGACTCAGCCCTTGAGTCTATTAGATGCCCAAAGGATAGACAGATAGAGTTAGTACAACTCTATTCCGTGATCTAGCCCAACATTGGTGTAGGATCATGCAGAGTAGAGTTATCAGCTATGACTAGATGAGGAGTATGATTAGAGAGCGATTCTACCCTGCCTCACTGAGGAAGGACAAACTGCAAGATTTTATGGAGGCTGGTTTCGAGGAAGTTCTTGTATCTGAGGCGATCAGGAGGTTCCAAGAGGAGTTGGTATTACTGGTCCAGCTGCACCTCTAGAGGACCAGCATGTTCATTTGTTCTCTAACAGATAGAGGGAGAGTATTCATTCCTACATGGCGGGCTTCCACTGTGATTCCCTAATCGATTATAAGGACAGAGCCTTGGCATATGAGCGAGAGTGAGTTAGGCATATGAGGGCTTCTCTGACCGGAGGGGCTGAGAAGAGACAAAGGATTGGTCAGACCAGTGGTGGTGTTGGAGCAGCAGATTCGAGGCGGAGCCAAAGACGCTAGATTTACCCCTCCACCGCACATGTTACGGATAGAGGACGGTACTGCATCAATTGCGGTGATTCTGGACATATGCAGCCTGAGTGTCCGCGTCCGCCGGTGACTTGCTTCTCATGTGGCAAGCCAGGTAATCGCGTTGTTTATTGCCGTTAGGTCAAGTATTCATGTCAGCAGGGTTCTTCCTCTCCTAGTGTTTTTAGAGGCGGTCATAGGACGTCTTCGTATTAGTCACATGGGTAGTAGCAGCGAGCCTCAAATCATTCTGCTACTCAAGGTTCTCTACCAGCGCTAAGTAGGGGCGAATTCCTTGGCAGAGGTACCACCGATACTAGGAGAGCACATGCTTGCGTTTTTTAGTTGCAGAGTGTTGAGGAGCCGCTAGCACCAGCTATTACAAGTACCATTCGTATTAATGGTTTACCTTTTAGAGTGCTTTTTGATACGGGTGCTACGCACTCATTTATTTCCGGTGCTTGCGTTGAGCATTGGGCTCTAGATACGGTAGAGGGGATACTCTTTATTATAGGATTACCGGATGGTAGTAGGGTCAGAGGTACCCGTGAGATACATGGTTATCCCATATATTTAGGGACTCGTGTTTTGTTGGTAGACTTCTTTGTCATGCCATTAGAACATGAAGAAGTCCTTTTAGGTATGGATTGGATGGACCGCCTTGGTGTGGTCTTTGATGTTGGTAGACGGACCTTGTTGGTCATGACCGCAACACGTCAGATTGAGGTTTTCCGACCTTGGGACCTTGGGAAATCTTGTTCAGTCATCAGCGTAATCCGAGCGGCGAGGTTGATTGTACAGGGTTGCGAGGCCTTTGGTGTTATGCAAGGAAGGAAGGTGAGAGTCCAACTTTACAGGATATTCCCGTTGTGTGCGAGTTCACCAACATTTTTTATGAGCCATCCAGCTTACCGCCATAGCGGAGCATGGATTTCTGCATTGAATTAGAACTTAGGACGAGAAAGATCTTGAAGGCACCGTATCTGTAAGAACCTAGTTGTTGAGTTGCTGAGAGAGTGTGCAGAGGGCCAGGATTATGCCTGAGTCACCCCTGCGTGACCCAAAGGGCGCCCCTGCGCCTAGCCTGGACCGCATCTGCGACTCAAAGGATCCGCCCCCGCGGCTCTGTGTGCTATAGCCGTCTTCTTTGACTTCTTTGACCCGTGCTTTACCTTTTACCTCTGTATTTATATCTTTATCTCTTACCTTGATGAGGGTTTACCTTTCTCAGACTTCTCTCTCTCTCTCCTTATGCAAATCTTCTCCTCTCCTCTTCCTTGGATCATCTTTGATCTCCTTTTAGTTTGTGTGTGAGATAGTGAGTTCTTGCTTAGCTTTGATGATGTTTATGGTTGCTGAGCCTTGTGAGCCAACTTGAGGACGTTTGGTGAGGTTGTGAGCTTTTGGATCTTCAGCTTGGTAAGCTTTCATGGCTTCCATCTCCTTCCTCTTCTTCTTTGCATCTTCTTGTCTCTTTTTCCTTCCTTTCCTTAGTCTAGCATAGACTCCTTAGGATTGGATCTTGTTTTAGCCAAGTTTGCATCTTCGAAAGCTTGGTAAGCTTTCGAAGGAAGAAGCGAAGAAAGAGCTGTGTGGTGTCTTCTGCACACCAGCCGCCCCTGCGCCACCTTACAGCCGCCCCTGCGCCGGCTTGTGCACCGCCCCTGCGCCACCAGTGAGCCGCCCCTGCGCCCACTTGCACCAGCTTGGTGTTTCCCTTGGTTCTGCAAGTGTGTGTTGCTTTTAGGCCTTCCTTAGGGTGCCTTTGTTCCCTCCTTTCCTAGTGTGAGTGCTTAGGATCATGCTAGATTTATGAGGTTAGGTTTTGATGAGGTTATGATCGGTGTATGCCTTGTTCGGCTTTTGAGTTTCTTTAGGTTGTGAGTGAGGTTGAGGTTGATCCTTAGGATCCCTTTAGGTCTAGCTGTGACCCTTATGTTGCTAGGAGTTTGATATATCTCCTTATTCCTTGTTTATAGGCTGTGTTGTCCCTCCAGTGTAGAGGTGATTGTTAGCATGAAATATTGCGATATTCTAGGCACTTTTTCTAGTTGTTTTTCACCCATTATAGTGTTCATTGATAAGGCATGGAAGCAATTGTTAGCTAGTTTGTCTATATTGTCGATATAGAGGTCTACATAAGCTTTGTGTTGATTATAGGTGAATAAGAGATAAAACCGAACTATTTGAGAGAGAAAGGAGAAGATTTGAGCACATCCAAGGATTGAGGACACATCAAAGAAGCCAAGGGAGATGCTAGGATGAGGAATGGCATGACACTAAGGAAACTACAAGCAATTTACACTTCCACACTCTAAAATACGGTCGTAGAGAAGTCCACGCCCAAAACCACGGCCATTGATCTTGGCAACATGAACGTGGAGTATTCCAGAGAGTTACACGGTATAAAGTACAGTCGTGGAAATTGTGAAGAACCATAATCCACTTCCACGCTCTAAACCACGACCGTGGAACTCCATGAAACCGTGATTTAGGCGATCTTTTGACGAATAAAATATTGACACATTATTTAAGCATATGGGCCGGAAGGTTCTTTGATCCTTCCTTATAAAAAGGCTGGAGGAGGGAGAATTCGGCACCTTCGCTTACGCTCAATTACACGTGCCTAGGGTTTCATTGGACGTGCGAAGAATTTGCATTTTTGCAACGGAGATTTATGAAGGCTTGAAGATTTGGAAGTTGTGTGTGGCGGAAGTTGCGCCAGTTATTCCTAGGTTTGATTAGAAGACGGATTGACATCCCGTTCTTCGTTCTTATCAAGGATAGTTATTGGTTTGTGTTTATTTCAAATCTGATATACATTATTACTCTTGTTTGTGGATTTGAGATTGATTTGAGATTTATTGAAGCTTTTCGAAAGTTTTCATCTTTCATTCTTCTTAATCTTGAATTTGATATTATAATGACTGTTATTGGCTAAAACCCTTTAGCAATTCTAAGGTGATGGGTTGATAGTTGTGGCTTAGATGATGATAGATCGATCGTAAACAGATTGGACCCTAAGAGTTAGAGAGATTCGCCGACGAACAAAAACCATGGCCTGTTCTTGAGGTTCCACGGCCGTGGAACTCAAGATCTACCCGTAATTTGTACCAGTTTACGAACTTTGCTTTTACTTTGATCCAAAGTTAAAGATTAGCTTTCACTTAGTCTTGGCTTGCCTTTTCTAAGTAGTAGTGAAGCCTCAACAACCTCTACTTCGATTTCGAGTGTCACAACCTTAATCGGTTTAGTTAGTCTTGATCCTTGGGTTACAAGTTTGGGTATTTGAGATTAATTCTTGTCCATAGATCCTTTCTATACTGAAGCCTCAACAACCTTTATAGAGAGTGTCTTTAGATAAGTCATATAAAGCCTTGGAACTTCACTGTACATTGCTTTACCTTAGCATACCTTTGCACCTCTTAACTCTGTCCTTAGTTCTTTAGTATATCTTGAATCGATTGCCACAATTAGACACCTGGATCTTTAGGGTTGTTGTTTTCCCAATATATTTGCAAAGCTTCACTCTTTTACTTGCTTGAGAACTTTATAATTTAGTTTGTTCCCCCCAAATCCCTGTGTTCGACACGCTGGAATTCTTGCTTAACTACGTCGATCCGTACACTGCGGGTTCGCTTGCTTGATTTCTAGTTTTATAAATTTAAGACTTATTTGCACGCACGCTAAGTGGCGAACATGTTTTTGGCGCCGTGGCCGGGGATTTTGTTTAGGCCGAATTCGGTTACCGGTTGTCAAGCTTGGGAGCTTGCTCTTGTTATTTGATATCTCTTTTGAGTGATATTTGCAGGTTACTTTAGGTTTATGCACAGGTCTAGGAACAACAAGGACCTCTTACCTCTTGATCAAGAACTTGAGAAGACTTTGAGGAAGAAACTCAAAGAAAGAAAGATGGCCGAAGAAAAGGAGCGGGATTATCAAACAGAGTTAGCGGAATCCGAAGCTCAACTTAGATGGAGCGAGAAGACTCGCAAGGAAGAATCGGATCGTCATCAATCGAAAATTGATGAACTAGCGGATATGATGTTTCAAATGAGGCTGGAATTGAGCGACCTCAAGAAGAAGGAAAGAAGGAAACTAACAAGATCGGTTAGAGCCAACTCATCCGATGAGGATAGCGACTCCTCCATGCCATCTCTTGAAGATCTTAACCCGACGGTCAACATGAATCAATTTAATCCAAGAAAAAGACCGGCTGCAAATTATCGTGTCCCGGCTGGGGGTGCGAGAGCCGCTCGTGTAGAAGAAGAGACAAGAACTCTTGGCCAAAGGATGGATCCAATTCAGCAACCACGCCGTCTAGGTGTGAACTTTGATGCTGATGATATGCAAGGGTTTAGCTTCAACCCACAAGTTATTACCATCGTTCGCCAAAGTCATTTTGGAGGAAAGAATAGCGAGTCTCCACATCAACATTTACAGAATTTTGAGATCTTAATGGAGACAATGAAGCCAAAGAACGCAACCACCAACAACTACAAGATCAAGCCATTCTTCTTCTCTTTGAAAGGAAAGCTTTATCTTGGTATCAAGCTCTTCCAAATGGAAGACTCAACACATGGGAGGATCTTTCTTTGGAGTTCCTCACCAAATTCTTCCCGCCATCCAAAACGGCGGAGTTGAGAGGTAAGATTAATGCGTTTTCTATGAGATCTAACGAAAGTTTGTTTCAATCTTGAGAAAGATTTCAGGATTTACTATTGGATTGCCCACACCATGGCCTTTCCAAGTTGGAGCTATTGGAGATATACTATAAGGGGCTGGATATGGAAACACAATTCAAGCTCCAATCCCTTTCATGTGGTACATTCATGGACATGAGGGAAGATGACGCTTGGGACTTCATTGAGAAGCAAGCCCGAGTCATTGAGAAGTATTCTCACCAGAAAGTAGAAGCAAATCAGGTGGAGCAAGGAGCAAAGCTAACAGAAGCCGCTCAAACTCAAATCTTTTCTCTCAACTCCGAGATTAAAGAATTGAAGGAAGTCATTAAAACCAACTTCCCAAAGCAAAAGGGGCAAGATGTGGGTTATTTGGGAAACACCAATAACCACAATGGAAATGAGAATACAAACCGCAACAACAACCGGAACAATTGGAACAACAACAACAACAACCGGAATAACAATTGGAACAACAATAGGGGTTCAAACAACAACAATTGGCGTTCCAACCAACAACACAATTCCGGTAATTCTTATCCCAATTCAGGAAATTCACTAACTTCACCTTCTTCTTCTTCCATTCCTTTGAAAAGTCAGGAACAAGCATCCAATAGTGGAAGCACTTCGGGGAAGGAGAAGCCCGATCCCATGTTAGAAACAATTTTGGGAAAGCTTCAAGGATTGGAGAATCACATCATTAAGGTCGATGATCACATTACTAAGGTTGATAAAGCCCAAAAGGTTTTAGAAAACCAAATGTTTAGCAATGGTGAGGAAGTTCCTAGGAATCAAGGAAAACTTCCAGGAAAGATGGAGGATAACCCAAAAGGAAGGGTGATGGCTATCACAACTAGGAGCGGAGCAACAACCACTGACCCGCAGCCTAAGTTTGTGGAAATTTCCGTCGAGAAGGAGAAAGAGAAGGGGAAGGACAAGGAAGACAACTACATTCCTCCTCCAGCTTATGGGAAGTTCTTAAAGGAGATCCTCTCTAACAAGCAATTCGGTAGGTTTATTGAACTCATGAGCAAACTGTATATTAATATACCTTTCATTGATGCAATTGTAGGTATGCCAGCTTATGGGAAGTTCTTAAAGGAGATCCTCTCTAATAAGAGGAAATTAGAGGATTTTGGAGAGGTCAAGATGAGTTCAGATTCGTCGGATCTCATCAAGACAATGAAGGAAAAGATGCCCCCAAAGCTGAAGGATCCGGGGTCGTTTTGTATTCCCATAGGAGTGGGAGATATCATATATGATGCATTATGTGATTTAGGCACAAGCGTGAGCATCATTCCGCTTGCCTTATGTAGGAAGATCAGTTTAGGCGAACCTAAACCGGTGAAGATGACGTTATACATGGCGGATCGATCCATAACTCGTCCCGTTGGTATAGTTGAAGACGTCCCGCTCAAGCTTGGTAAGTTCTATGTTCCTATAGATTTTGTTGTGCTTGACAATCCTGCAGATAGTCCGGTCCCGATCATACTCGGAAGACCATTTCTTGCAACATCCGGTTGTATGGTTGATTGCAAGAATGCAAGACTCGCTTTCGACATAGGAGAAGAAAAAGTAGAGTTCGTTCTCTCCACTTTGGTGAAGGAACCAACTTTTGAAGAGGATATATTTAACATCCATGACGAAGAGCTATCTAGAGAGGAGGTAAGTTTGATTCTCTTCAAAGATCCCTTGCAAAAGGTGATCTCTATAAGCATTATGGATATAGGGGAAGAAGAGGAATGCAATGAGGAAATTGAAGCTTTAGAGAAGCAAAAAGAAGTGTATGAAGAAGAGTTTGAGAAACTCTACGATGGGTCAGAAAACGTGAGAAATCACGGTCAGTCGTGCTATTCCACGGCCGTGGAATCCACCAACATGACCGTAATCATCTATTCAAAGGACTCTAGTAAGTTACACGGACAAAACCACGGCCGTGGAACAAATAGAGGCACCATAATTGATTTCCACGCCCAAAACCACGGCCGTGGAGGAAACAGGGGAGCCGTAATTTTGGGTGAATTTGAAGGAAATTGTGTTTTCTCCGCCACTTCTCTTGATTCTTCTCCAACAACTTCTACATCCTCAGACACTTCTAAGGAAACATTGGACACTCCTCAAGAGCCATTATAAAGTCCTATAGTGATGGAATTGAAGCCATTTCCCGCACATCTAAGGTACGCATTTGTAGGACCTAATTCTATCTTTCCGGTAATCGTTAGTTCCGATTTGAGTATAGATGAACATAGTAAGCTTATGGTTGTTCTTAAGAAACATAGGAAAGCCTTAGGGTATACTATAGAGGATCTAGTAGGAATCAAACCTTCACTATGCATGCATAAGATCCTAATGGAAGAAGACTTTAGAACTTCGCGACAACCTCAAAGGCGGTTAAATCCGACCATGAAGGAGGTTGTCAAGAAGGAAATTCTTAAACTACTTGATGCAGGTATCATCTACCCTATCTCCAATAGCAAGTGGGTGAGTCCCGTACAGGTGGTTCCAAAGAAGGGAGGGATGACGGTCATTACCAACAGGAATAATGAGCTCATTCCTACGTGAACCGTTACAGGATGGAGGATGTGCATAGACTACCGCAAGCTAAACAACGCAACGAGGAAGGATCACTTCCCACTACCCTTCATCGACCAAATTCTTGAGAGGTTAGCATAACACTAACACTTTTGCTATCTTGACGGTTATAGTGGTTTCTTTCAGATCCCGATACATCCGGACGATCAAGAGAAGACCACATTCACGTGCCCTTGGGGTACATTTGCTTATAGGAGAATGCCGTTTTGGCTTTGCAATGCCCCAACGACCTTTCAAAGGTGCATGATGGCTATCTTCTCGGAGTACATAGAGGAGATCATGGAGGTTTTTATGGATGATTTTTCTGTTTATGGTTCCTCTTTCGATAATTGTCTTTCTAACCTTGCTCTTGTGCTACAAAGGTGTGAAGACACTAACCTAGTTCTTAATTGGGAGAAGTGTCAATTTATGGTGAAAGAAGGCATTGTATTAGGACACTTAATCTCTAGTAGAGGGATTGAAGTGGATAAGGCTAAGATAGAGACTATAGAAAAGCTTCCTCCTCCAAATTCGGTGAAAGGAATAAGAAGTTTTCTAGGACATGCTAGATTTTATAGACACATTATAAAGGATTTCTCTAAGATATCAAAGCCGCTTACTAATCTATTGACGAAGGATGTAGTTTTTTATTTTTCGCAGAAATGCTTAGATGCGTTTAATAAGATTCGGGAAGCTCTAATCTCAGCCCCGATTATACAACTTCCGGATTGGAATCTTCCATTCGAGGTTATGTGTGACGCAAGTGACATGGTTATAGGAGCTGTGCTTGGGCAAAAGAAGGAAGGCCGTACGCACGCTATCTACTACGCTAACAAGACGTTAGATGAAGCGCATCTCAACTACGCCACTACCGAGAAAGAATTTTTAGCAATTGTATATGCATTTGAAAAGTTTTGCTCTTATCTTGTAGGTGCAAAGATGATTGTTTACACGGATCATGCTGCGATCCAGTATTTGCTTGCAAAGAAGGATGCGAAACCAAGGCTAATTAGATGGATTCTTCTCCTACAAGAATTCGATCTAGAGATCCGTGACAAGAAGGGTTCGGATAAATTCTGTTGCGGATCATTTGAGTCGTCTACCACATCTTGAGGACGACAATCTATCTATAGATGACTCCTTTCCGGACGAGCATTTACATATCATAGAGGAGTGCATCGACGTGATCACCAAAGGTAATGAACCATAGTTTGCTGATTTTGTTAACTATTTGGTTTGTCAGGAGATACCGCCCGGACTATCCTACGCACAAAGAAAGAAGTTCTTTAAGGATGTTTGGGAATACTTTTGGAATGAACCTCTCCTCTTTAAGAGAGGTCCGGATGGCATTATTCGGCAATGTGTGCCGGAAGATGAGATGCAAAGTGTCATCCGTCATTGTCATTCACTACCTTGTGGAGGACACGCTAGTTCGAACAAGACTAGCGCTAAGGTATTGCAATTTGGATTATTTTGGCCTACTTTATTTAAAGATGTGCAAACCTTTGTTTCCTGCTGCGATGCTTGTCAAAGAACAGGGAACATATCTAGGAGAAACGAGATGCCTCTTAACAACATTCAAGAGGTGGAGATCTTTGACGTTTGGGGAGTAGACTTCATGGGACCTTTCCCATCATCTTGTGGAAACCAATACATACTTTTAGCCGTAGATTATGTTTCGAGATGGGTTTAGCAATTGCCTCTCCTACTAATGATGTCATGGTTGTGGTTAAGTTCTTTAACAATACCATTTTCCCACGATTTGGGACACCACGCACTATCATTAGTGATGGAGGTTTTCACTTCATTGCCCGACAATTCGAAGCTCTATTAGCTAAGTATGGGGTGACTCACAAGATCGCCACCCCTTATCATCCACAAACTAGTGGACAAGTGGAGATCTCGAACCGGGTGATTAAAGGAATTCTAGAGAAGACGGTTTCAAGGACAAGGAAGGATTGGTCTTTGAAGCTAGATGTGTCATTATGGGCATACCAGACTGCGTATAAGACTCCCATAGGTACGATGCCATACAAACTTGTGTATGGGAAGTCTTGTCACTTGCCGGTAGAATTGGAGCATAAGGCATATTGGGCAATAAAGTGGCTGAACTTCGGCATGAAGGAGACGGGAGAGAAGCGTCTCTTGGACCTTAACGAGCTTGAAGAACTTCGCTTGAACGCCTATGAAAACGCCAAGATTTATAAAGAAAGAGCAAAGCATTGGCATGATAAGAATATCATTCCAAAGGACCTTAACGAAGGAGATCAAGTTCTCCTCTTCAATTCAAGACTTCGTCTCTTTCCAGGTAAGCTTAAACTCATTGGACTGGACCTTATCTAATCAAACGTGTTTTCCCCATGGTGCAGTTGAAGTATGGGGTCAAAAGGGCGGAAGCTTTAAGGTGAACGATCAACGACTCAAGAAGTACTCACCTGAACTCCAAGCTGAAGAGTCCGCACCTACCGCACTTGAATAGGTGTAAGTACGGTCAAGAAGTACTCACATGAGACCTTCAATGGTCGTTTTCCTAGTGGCGTGTACGCCAAAAATTTTTGGGAGGACATTGCCATGATATATGCTAGCGAGGACCGCTGGCAACCTGCTGATACCAAGGCTAAGTTGATCTACCACTTAGCCTTGAAGATATCCCACCGAGTAGTTTCTGAGTGTCTCTTCCCTAGGATTGAGACTCCTCAAAAGATCAAGACTGATGAGTTATTTTTGTTGTACTGTATGTTGCATGGTAGGCCTGCTGACTGTGCCACCCTCTTAGCTTATACCATGAGTAAGCTAAAGAACAAGAGGGCCGGCAATATCGGATATGGTGGGATGGTCACCCACATTGCTAGACAGCTGGGTATCGACTTCTCTGCGTGCACTAGGATAGCGGCTAGACCTTTAGGACTTCAGAGCTTCATGACTAGAGGTATGATCTTTCCTAGGCATAGAGGTCCAACTACCGCTGACATGCCTTGGGAGGATAGAGGAGGTAGAGGTGTTACATGGCTTCCCGAGTACTCCATTATGGTTGGACGCCATAACTGGAAGGAGACATTCACTGCTATGCATGCGAATAGATTGGTAGCACCTCCATACGTTCCCTAGAGATGCCAGCTGTAGATGAGGAGGAGATGAGAGGGGATGACAGTTTTGAGGGAGGAGGTGAGGAGCACGACTTTGGCAGTTTTCTGGATCAGCCGGACACATTTTCCGACCTCCCTAGGCAGTCTCCCCGCCCTGCTAGACCTTCTGGTTCTTCCTCCCGCCGTGCTAGCGTGAGTGAGAGGCCGACATGGATGGCGACCCCTCCCGATTGGTATAGCACACAGCCGGAGTGGATGGGAGCTCCACCGACTTGGCATGCACAGCCACCACCTGCACCAACACCATCAGATGCACCAACTTGGTACAGTCAGGCGCCGGAGTGGTACGAGCAGCTACCGGAGTGGGCCACCGACCTTTCCAGGAGAGTCGGTGCTTTGGAGATCCGGCAGGACGCTAGGGATGCACGAGCCGATGCGCATGATAGGATGATGAGGGACATCTACCGCCAGCAGTTTGGGTGGAACTTCGACTCCAACTTCTTCCCGTTTCCACCACTACCAGCTCCTCAGTGATGACCATGGATGATCGTAGCATTAGCCGCTCCACCGCCGTCTTGTGAGTTCATTTTCTTTCTTTCTTTTCTTTATTTCTTTTTGAACATTAGGGACAATGTTTGTCTCAAGTATGGGGTGGGGTGTGACTATCGTTTGTAATAACTCTACTCACTTTTGCTTGCTTTGATTGAGAACATAGTCACACGTTTTATTCCATTGTCACACATTTCATTATCGCATTGCATGAAAAAGCTTTTGAAAAACCCATAAAAATTGAAAAATTTTGAAAATTTTGTGCTTCTAAGAATTGAGATGATTTCTACGATAATCACTACTTGTGAATTGAGTTTTTGATGACAATTGTATGCCTAAACAAATAATGAATTGAAAAGAAATTGAATGTGTTGATTATTCCTCTCTTGAAACTTTCATAATGTGAAGAGTTTTATCTAAATCATATTGAGAAATCAAGGTTGAAATCACATGATAAATTCTTATACTTCTTATTGAAATGATTAAGGCAATTCGATTTTCTTTCTTCTTTCTTTGATCATTTAGCCCCTCAATGAAATAATGGCCTCCCTTACCTATCCGGGAATTTGGAGCAGTTGAATTTTGGCATGTTTGATGTGGGAAGGCCATGAAATCAATATTTTGCATTCAAAGAATAGAAAAAAAGTTATAGGTTTGGGGAAGTCAATCATGACAAGGAGTAACTCGGCACCATTCACATAGCCGGGTGTTTGTGTCTTGCCAAAGTCGGATTGAGCAATATTCCTAACGGATTATGGTATGTGCATCAAGGGTTTGAGGCATCTTGCAAAATTGACAAACGCCAATCTCCTAGGCTTCGGTTTTTGTGCACCTCTGTCCATAACTCTAAAAGTAAAGTCAAAAAATGATGTAAAAAAGAAGAGAGCAAAGCTCTAAGTTGAAAGTGTTTCAAAACCGCAAGAGAAAAAGAAAAGAGTTAGTTGTCCACTTTTCCGGATTCATGCACCACATTCCTTATAGTTTCCACTTCCTTTCCGCATTCTAGACCTTATTTGAAAGTCCTTAAGATCAAGAGAGTGTTATATGACTTGGTGATCTAAATTGAAGTTTCTTATGATTGATTTTGATAATGTTTGAAGGTTATGATGCTTACATTGAAGTTTGATCAATTCACGATGTTTCTTCCCTCTTTATTCTTTGGTTATGTATATGAACGTCTCATGAATGAATGAAGCAAGGTTTGAGAATGATCAATTGACTAGAAGCACATTTACCTAAAAGATGTTTTGTTTTGAGATTGCATGCATATTTCATTCTAACTTAAGTTTTAAAACTTTTGAAAGACCTTGCATGGGGACAAGCAAGTGGCAAGTATGGGGTATTTTGTTAGCATAAAATATTGCGATATTCTAGGCACTTTTTCTAGTTGTTTTTCATCCATTGTAGTGTTAATTGATAAGGCATGTAAGCAATTGTTAGCTAGTTTGTCTATATTGTCGATATAGAGGTCTACATAAGCTTTGTGTTGATTATAGGTGAATAAGAGCTAAAATCGAAACAATTGTGAGAGAAAGGAGAATATTTGAGCACATCCAAAGATTGAGGACACATCAAAGAAGCCAAGGGAGATGCTAGGATGAGGAATGTCACGACACTAAGGAAACTACAAGCAATTTACACTTCCACGCTCTAAAATACGGTCGTAGAGAAGTCCACGCCCAAAACCACGGCCGTGTATCTTTGCAACATGAAGGTGGAGTATTCCAGAGAGTTACACGGTATAAAGTACGGTCGTGGAAATTGTGAAGAACCGTAGTCCACTTCCACGCTCTAAACCACGGCCGTGGAACTCCATGAAACCGTGATTTAGGCGATATTTTGACGAATAAAATATTGACACTTTATTTACGCATATGGGCCGGACGGTTATTTGATCCTTCCTTATAAAAGGGCTAGAGGAGGGAGAATTCGGCACCTTCGCTTACGCTCGCTTACACGTGCCTAGGGTTTCATTGGACGTGCGGAGAATTTGCATTTTTGCAACGGAGATTTATGAAGGCTTGAAGATTTGGAAGTTGTGTGTGGCGGAAGTTGCGCCATTTATTCCTAGGTTTGATTAGAAGACGGATTGACATCCCGTTCTTCGTTCTTATCAAGGATAGTTATTGGTTTGTGTTTATTCCAAATCTGATATACATTATTACTCTTGTTTGTGGATTTGAGATTGATTTGAGATTTATTGAAGGTTTTCGAAGGTTTTCATCTTTCATTCTTCTTAATCTTGAATTTGATATTATAATGACTGTTATTGGCTAAAACGCTTTAGCAATTCTAAGGTGAAGGGTTGATAATTGTGGCTTAGATGATGATAGATCGATCGTAAACAGATTGGACCCTGAGAGTTAGAAAGATTCGCCGACGAACAAAAACCACGGTCTGTTCTTGAGGTTCCACGGCCGTGGAACTCAAAATCTACCCGTAATTTGTACCAGTTTACGAACTTTGCTTTTACTTTGATCCAAAGTTAAAGATTAGCTTTAACTTAGTCTTGACTTGCCTTTTCTAAGTAGTAGTGAAGCCTCAACAACCTCTACTTCGATTTCGAGTGTCACAACCTTAATCGGTTTAGTTTATCTTGATCCTTAGGTTAAAAGTTTGGGTATTTGAGATTAATTCTTGTTCATAGATCCTTTCTATACTGAAGCCTCAACAACCTTTATAGAGAGTGTCCTTAGATAAGTCATATAAAGCCTTGGAACTTCACTGTACATTGCTTTACCTTAGCATACCTTTGCAACTCTTAACTCTGTCCTTAGTTCTTTAGTATATCTTGAATCGATTTCCACAATTAGACACCTGGATCTTTAGGGTTGCTGTTTTCCCAATATATTTGCAAAGCTTCACTCTTTTACTTGCTTGCCAACTTTATAATTGAATTTGTTCCCCCCAAATCCTTGTGTTCGATACTCTGGAATTCTTGCTTAACTACGTCGATTCGTACATTGCGGGTTCGCTTGCTTGATTTCTAGTTTTATAAATTTAAGACTTATTTGCACGCACGCTAAATGGCGAACAGTGATTGTGGTTGAGTTGTGATCAAGGTTGAGGTAAGTCCGTAGGACTTACTTAGCTGCCATCCTTATATTGGGTGTTTGCATGAGTGGTGTGTGCTTTGTATGTTTGCTATGATAGCATGTGATGTCGTATTTACTGACCTATGTTTTATTGATTGCCCTGTATGCGTGGATGTGATAACCTTTCCCTTTCATCCCGCCGTGGAGTCTGTGAGGTTCTCTTGTGTCATGTCAGACCGGTTTACAGGAAGGGCGCATTCCACTCCCACAAGGTACACAGATTGTGTGACGGATACTAGTACGGCTGGCTAGCAGGCTTAAAGGCGGAGATGTATCGGTTCTCGTGTCACATAGTTTAATATATAATATATCTATACGATTTTAGTGAATGACCATTATATTGAGATGATTAAATGGGTGAATGAGTTGAAGCATGCTGATGTGTTTATCTTTTCTTACTTGTGATTGTGCTTATGCATTAATCTATATATGTGTTTGGATAGCTAATGGTTTATTACCATGTTGTAGATGCCCCTCATGATAGGCATGATGTTGCGTGATCTAGTAGGGTGGCAGGCCGAGGACGTCTCACACATAGGTTGTGTGGGCTTTTTGGGTTTGTTATATTTCCCTTCTGCGTGAGGATGGTCTTTTGTTACCTCCTGTGTGAGGGTGTTATGTTTCATACTCGGATATGTTGTTTTACCTTTTGGGTTGTATGGTTGTACAATTTTATACAGTTTTATGTATTTGTTTTTATATCTATCAATGCCATGTTGTAAGGTCCAGTGAACTTGTTGTCAGGCTAGGGTCAGAATCCAATGTGAGATCCTAGCCCAATGTAGTACTCCGAGTCCCGTGGATTCGGGGTATTACAGAGTTGGTATCAGAGCCTTAGGTTGACAAAAATGGCACTTGTTACCTGCAATGAGGTCTAGTAGGTTAAATAAACAGAACCCATATGAGCTTTGACGTTTTTAAAGGTTTTGGGTTAGATGTACGAGAAGTTGCCACTTGATAGCATGAATTATTGTCTATATTTCTGGATCTGTTTAGACGTTTTATCTTCAATAATCTCCATGTTTGGATGTATATTATGTGATTATATTGTCGTTTCATCTACCTTTGCGGGAATCGAGGTCAACACCAAGTTTCGTTGTAATCGTAGGTAAAATGGCACGTTTTGCATCAAAATGGAGCTAAAGGAGCTAAGGAGTCATTGAAGCTACATTCAGGAGCTTAAGGAAGAATCCAGGAATCATGGAAATGGATTGAAGATTTACTTTGGATCAGATTTGAGAGATTTCACATTCAGTTATGATTCACCTCAGTTAGCTACAGTACCATCTCGACCGAGGTGATCCAGAAGAGCTGCTCGAGCGAGGCGAACACCTTGGACGCGGCGAGATATATTTTATTCTTGGCTGAGATCTTTTATTTTTGGAAAGAGGATCTTATATTTTTAGGCTGGATTCCTGGAAGGAAGAAGATAATTTAGCCTATATATTTTACCTATTTTTATGGGAAAATATCATTCTAAGATATCTTATCTTTGGGAGGGAATTTTCCTATAAAAAGGGTCGGATTTTCCACAAATCCGATCGTGCTATAACACCGGCATACGTGCTTAGAGGCCGCATACAACCCGCTACCACCACTACATCTGGGAGATTTGAAGAACCTTTTTAAAGGTTGAAGGAAGATTGAAGGAAGGAAGTTGATAGTTTGATAGCTTTTGTGAAGGGTTTTGTAAGACTCACTTAGATTCCCTTCTTTGTTGATTGTCTTGTTGGATTGTGATCCAAGGAACGCTTGTTTATTTTATAATTGATTCAGTTATTGAAGCCTTGTTCGTAAGGTTTTTGTGTTTAATTATTCACTTTCTTCCCATATATTTGATTATTGCTTTCATGATGATGAGTGGCTAATTTCTTTGTGTGATTCTAGGGTAATTGGCTGAAGGTTGTGGGAAAAACAATGATAGAATAATATTAATCACAGTAGGACACTGAAAGCTCGAGTCTTTATCCTTAACCCTGGAACATCTCGCTCAGTCGATGAACATCTCGGCCGGGGTGGAATTCGTCTGACCGAGGTGACCTTTCTGATCCGAAACTGAGAGTTAAGTGTTAGAGTTTGCCAAATCCTATTCTTATTACACCTTTGCTGGTTCAATGCAAGCATAGGATGAGACTTACCCGGTAATTCCTTTGTTTGTTTACCTAAGATCATAAGTGTAGGTAATAAAGGTTTATCCTTTATTGGGGGTTTGAGTGTGCTTTCATCCCATCTTTGTGAGTTAGCCTGAGACTTACCCGGTAAAGGTTGATTCTATTCCCTTAGGTGGAGTTTTAGTTTGAGGGTATAGTTCTTTTCCCTTAATTCCTTGAGAATTACCCGGTAATAGGAGTTATGGTTTGGGATTAGTGAGTAGTGAGACTTACCCGGTGATCTATTCCACTTTAGTAACACCTTCCCTTTGCAAAATCTCAGCTTTGTCCACTTATCTTTAGATCTTGAGTTTGAACTACAACTAGATGCTTTAATCCCTAGAATTGCATATTTCCTTAATTGACTTTTTATCATCTTTGATTGTGTTAATCGCTTTTGTGGTTAGTAATTACATTGACAACCTATACCTGCTTTGTTTCACTAAGTCCCTGTGATCGACCCTTGGAATTTCTTGCTTTTTACTACGATTGACCCGTACACTGCAGGTTCGCATCCTTGTTTTAAGCTTACATCTAGGGTTATAAATTTAAAGCTTGCACACACCGTTTGGAGCGAACAAGTTTTTGGCTCCGTTGCCGAGGACTTAGTCTAGACCGAGCCGGCTGCGGTTGGCTTTCGGGGCGCTTGCGCCTGTCTCTACTAACCACTCTACTTGAGTGACTTTCACAAGTTCTTTTTCTTAGGTTTATGCAAAGAACCCGCGCTGGGAAGGAAATTGTTCCCTACGATCCCGAACCAGAAAAGACATACAGAAGACGCTTGAAAGAAGCGAAGATGGCCAACCAAGACAATCGCGATCTTGAGGCCGAATTGAAGGAGGCGTTAGAACAACTACACCTCACTAAAGAAGAGCTGAGACTGGAGAGGGAAGAAACTCCCACAAGGACTGAGGCGATCGAAGTAGATAAGGCGGCTTTACGAGACCAGTATCTACCTCGACCGAACCCAGATCCTCGACCGAGGCAAGACCTTGCTCCAGATCCTCGACCGAGGTAGAATCCAGTACCTGTTGCCCATGCCGAGATACTACCACCTCGGATGCCAGTCCGAGATGTTCTTTTTGCTGGTATTCCACAAACCCTAGGGCAGAGGATGAACCCTAATCAACAATTGAGGCGTCCAGGAGTCAACCTAGGTGATCCAGCGGACCATGATTATGAGCTTCGACCGCATGTTCTTTTCATGATTCGCTAATGCCAGTTTGGAGGGCTAGAGAGGGAATCTCCACATCAACATCTACAAAACTATGAGATCTTGATGGAGACCTTGAGACCTTCAAGAATAGAAAACAACAACTACAAGCTAAGGCCTTTCTACTTCTCATTGAAAGATAGAACTCTTACTTGGTATCAATCTCTTCCTCCAGGAAAAATCAATACTTGAGAGGAGATGACGACGGAATTCTTGACTAAATTCTTTCCCCCCTCTAAAACCGCTGAAATGAGAGGGAAGATTAATGCATTCATCATGAAGGACAAGGAGAGCTTGTCCAAGTCATGGGAGAGATTTAAAGACATTCTTTTGGATTGCCCACATCATGGGATTCTAAAGATAGAGTTGTTGTAGATATACTTCAAGGGACTGGACGGAAACACCCAGTTCAACCTTCAACTACTATGCGCCGGCACGTTCATGGACATGCCAATTGACGAAGCTTGGGAGTTCATAGAGAAGCAAGCTTTGCACATGGAGAAATACTCCCACCAAGGAGCTGAAGGTGGAGTTAAAAGAGTCCACTTTCAAGACGCTCCACCTAACAATGATCAACTCACTTCTTTGAAGAATGATGTGAAACAATTAAAGGAACTCTTAGTTGCTCAAACCAAGAAGGAAGATAAAGGATCAAGGAACAACAATAGTTACCGGAACAACAACAACGGTTCCCGGAACAACAACTACAACAACAATTGAAGATCCAACAACAATAATTGGAGAGCAAACAACCAAAATTCGGGTAACCCTTACTCTAACTCCAATTCAAATGAATCCACTAATCTTTTCCTCTCTTCTTCTTCTTCTTCTACTCCATTGAAGAGCCAGGAACAAGGATCGAGTTTGTCCCAGCCAGAAAAGAAAGATGTGGTGCTGGAGGCCATCTTGATCAAGCTCAACTCTATGGAGACATCCATGACTTCATTTTGGAAGGCACAAAAAGCCTTAGAACAACAATTCTTTAACAAGGAGAATGAAGCGCCAAGAGATTCAGGGAAGCTTCCAGCAAGGACGGAAAGCAACCCTAAAGGACAAATCATTGCAATAACGACAAGGAGTGGACTGAAGACAACAGACCCATTGCCTCGGTCGATGCCAGTACAGACGAAGACCACCTCGGTCCAGGTACAGTCGAAGAACACTTCGGCCGAGATGCCAACCGAGGTGGAGCCACATAAAGCGGAAGAGAAAACTGAAGTTTATATTCCACCTCCTACATATAAACCACCACTTCCATTCCCCCAGTCAAGGGCTAGAGCACATCTAGACAAGCACTTTGGTAAGTTCCTTGACTTGATGAATAAACTACATATTAATATCCTTTTCCTTGATCCGATTCTAGGGATGCCCGCCTATGGGAAGTTCTTGAAAGAGATTCTATCAAGGAAGAGGAAGTTGGAAGACTTTGGTGAAGTAAGGATGACATCAAAATCCTCGGAGCTTATTCAAATCATGAAGGAGAAGATGCCACCCAAGTTGAGAGATCCCGGCTCATTTTGCATTCCCATTCAAGTTGGGGATGTCACTTGTGAAGCCTTATGTGATCTAGGAGCCAACGTGAGCATCATCCCGTTGGAGCTATGTGTTAAGGTCGGACTTGGAGAGCCCAAGCCGGTGAAGATACGGTTATACATGGCGGACCGCTCCATTACCCATCCCGTGGGCATTTTGGAAGATGTTCCGGTCAAGTTAGGTAACTTCTATTTACCTATAGACTTTGTGGTGCTTGACATTCCCGCAGATTATCCCGTTCCTATCATTCTCGGGAGACCATTTCTAGCAACTTCGGGTTGCAATGTGGATTGCAAGAACGCCAAGCTAAAATTCAACATTGGTGGAGATGAAGTGGAATTCGCATTACTCGCGGCTATGAAGGGAGAGCAGCTAGGAGACGATATCTTCAACATCTATGATGAAGAAGAATCAAGAGAATTGGTGAGCTGTATCCTTATTAAAGATCCACTTGAAAAAGTTATTAGCTTTAGCTTAATGGAGGAAGGTATAGATGCTTCTTGTGATGCAGATATACGGAGCTTAAAGGCGCTGGAAGAAGATCCAGGAGCTAAAATTGAAAAGCTAATCCAGGAGAAGAAGATCTCCAGTTTCGGTTCCAGTTGCAGTACCTCGACCGAGGCACTTTCTGGACCAAGCGAGGTGACTGAAGAACATCTCGGTCAACCTCTCTGGACCTCAACCGAGGTTGAAAGCGAGGTGATGTGAACTAAGACTTCTGAAAATCCAGTTCTTCAATCTACTCCACTAGAAGGAGGAAGCAAGGATCCCCCTCAGAAAGCACCCCTAGTTGTGGAGCTTAAACAACTCCCAGGTCACTTGAGGTATGTCTTTCTTGGACCGGATTCTACTTATCCCGTTATTGTTAGTGCTTCCCTCTCCGAATCTGAATTATCTAAACTAATGCATGTCCTAAGGAAGCATCAAAATTCTTTGGGTTATACTATTGATGATCTTATTTGCATTGCCTTCTTTCTGCATGGATAGAATACTAATGGAGGACGATCATAAGACTTCACGGGAACCTCAAAGACGGTCAAATCCGATCATGAAAGAGGTTGTGAAGAAAGAAATTCTTAAGTTGTTGGATGCAGGTATCATATTTCCTATCTCGGACAGCAAGTGGGTTAGCCTAGTACATGTAGTTCCGATGAAAGAAGGGATGACCATTGTGACGAATAAGAACAACGAGTTGATCCCAACTAGGACCGTCACGGGCTGGAGGGTTTGCATCGACTATAGGAAGCTGAACGTGCCCACTCGGAAGGAACATTTTCCAGTTCCCTTCATTGATCAAATGCTCGAACGGTTGGCCCAGCATTCACACTTCTGCTATTTAGACGGCTATAGTGGTTTCTTCCAGATTCCTATCCATCCGGATGATCAAGAGAAGACCACTTTCACTTGTCCATGGGGGACATTCGCTTATAGGAGGATGCCATTTGGATTATGCAATGCACCCGCTACCTTCCAGCGATGAATGATGGCTATCTTTTCCGAGTATATAGAGGAGATCATGGAGGTATTTATGGATTATTTTTCAGTATATGGTTCCTCTTTTGATGATTGCCTATCTAACCTTTCTCTAGTGCTACAAAGATGTGAAGACACTAATCTTGTTTTAAATTGGGAGAAGTGTCACTTTATGGTTAATGAAGGCATTGTGCTATGACACCTCGTTTCTAATTGAGGTATTGAGGTCGATTGCGTTAAGATCGAGACCATTGAGAATCTCCCTCCCCCTTGTTTTGTTAAAGGTGTGAGGAGTTTTCTCGGGCATGCAGGTTTCTACAGGAGATTCATCAAGGACTTCTCGAAGATTTCTAAACCACTAACTAACCTCTTGAATAAAGATGTTGTTTTTGAGTTTTCGCAGGACTGTCTTGATGCATTTTACAAGATTAAGGAAGCGTTGATATCCGCTCCCATTATCCAACCTCCGGATTGGACCTTGCCCTTTGAGATCATGTGTGATGCAAGTGATGTGGCGGTAGGAGCGGTGCTTGGACAAAAAAAGGATGGGCGGACCATCGCCATTTACTACGCTAGCAAGACGCTAGATGAAGCCCAACGTAACTACGCCACCACCGAGAAAGAGCTATTGGCGGTTGTATATGCTTTCGAGAAGTTTCGTTCTTACTTAGTAGGGCGAAAGTCATTGTCTACACCGACCATGCATCCATTCGTTACTTGCTTGCTAAGAAGGATGCCAAGCCACACCTTATTCGATGGATTCTCTTGCTTCAAGAGTTTGACCTAGAGATCCGCGATAAGAAGGGATCCGAAAATTCTGTTGCGGATCACCTCAGCCGGCTACCTTCCTCTTGACGCGAGAAGAACGACCCACCCATAGACGATTCATTCCCCAATGAGCACTTGCACTTGTTGGAACGTTTGATAGACTTACTTATCTCACCCCATGAAGAAGGTGAAGTATGGGGTTAGGATACCTCCCATCACGTTTAGAGATGCCGTACGGTCCAGCTAGCGACCTTAAATCAAGCGCTTCTTGGGAGGCAACCCAAGGTATTGCTTTCTTTTCCCTTTTTCTAGTTTAGCTTTAGATAGTTTGCTTTTGCTTTGCTTCGTTTTGTTTTTGGCATCCTAGATAGACAACAGGTGACATCTAAGGAAGGAATACAACCCACGAGCAAAACTGGAAGGACAGAAGTTCGAGAATTTGAGAAGACGGAGTTTGACTGAGACACATCTCGGTTGCTGTCACAGCACCTCGACCGAGATGATTCTTGAGCAACCTAGGCGACTAGGGTTTCTGAAGATCCACCTTGGTCCATAGCACCTCAGTCCAGTCGAGACCATCTCGACCGAGGTGACAACAGTTGTAGAAACGGGTATAAAAGGGGGCTGAGATTTCTCTCTCCTCCCTTTACCTTCTTCTCGACCGCAGCGCAATCCTCACCTTGCTCCTTCGTTCTTTGCTCGTTTTCGACGATTATCGCTTCCAAACTGCAAGGAAAGGGTAGAGGATCGATTTGCAACCATCAATCTACAGCAAAAACGAACCGAATTGAGCAAATCTAGGGTAAAATCGAAAAAACCCTAACTCCCTCTTCTTCCACTTATTCCTTTCGATTTTGGCTTTGGTTGCCCCTGCATTCTGCTGAAAAAGGATTAAGTACCCCATAGGAACCTTTGGTAGTGATTTTGGGTGAAAGAACTGGATTTTTGAGAGTTGCGATCGAACAGTTTTTCGCCTCGGTCTAGTCGGCCTGCACCTCGGCCGAGGTGTTCTTGAGACTTGTCAGAGAGACCGAGGTCGTCTGACAGATTGCAGAATATGAGTTCTGACAGGCATCTTGTGTTGAGAGACAGATCTTCTCCTTCTCCTTCTTCTTCTTCACGCCGTTCTAGACCGGTGATCCATGAGCATCACCGGGTCGACTATGACCGCATAGCGGCCCGTCCAGTGGTTGCACCACGCTTCGTGGACATCTCTGCTTTTGATTGTCTCTATGTGGATGAGGACTTGAGGCGGATGATATCTGCTGTGGCGCTAGAGCAGTTCACTAAGATCCGAGCTCCGGCCTACCTTGAGCCGATCTTGGAGTTTGTCAACTCCGTCACCTACTTGCCCACCGAGCGCGCCATCAAGTACCGGTCGATGAACCGGAATTATTTAGTTCCCCTGGACCAGTGGCGGGATATCTTTGGCTTCCCGGCCCCTACTGCTGCTGAATTTCCCTCTCGAGCTGTAGCTCGAGAGTTCTGGGGACAGATTGCTCATGTGGTTGAGCACACAGACAAATGGAGACCTGGAGATTCTAGGGAGCGGATTATATTCCATTTGGCCTTTAGACTTGCTCACAGGATCTTTAGCGAGACACTTCTGACGCGTACTGAGATGCCCCAGAAGATCAGACAGGGTGAGCTTCTGAGTCTGTACTGCATGGTGACCGGAGGAGTTCCGGACTTTGGGATGATGCTGGCGGAGGATCTGCACAAGTTCAAGGCAAAGGCAAAGGGAGATATCTGCTGCGGAGGGATAATGACTCATATAGCGAGTTACATGGACTTGGATTTGAGCGCATGCACTATGGTGGCGGCTACCAAGCCACTCGGGCTTCAGGAGATGATCACCCGGAGGATACTAGTTCCTCGTGGTCTTACTACGCCATATGTGGCGATGCCCTGGGAGCAGACTGCACCCCAGGGTATTAGGTGGTCAGCTCAGTTATCCGTGTATGATCCGCATTACTAGCAGACTGCATGGATCCCGCTGATGGAGGACGCCAGAGAGGCAGCAACAGCAGCTCAGGGGCCAGCTGAGGAGGATGAGGCTGAGGAGGATGATGATGGTGATGATGAGGATGGTGGTGCTCCCATGGATACGGGCACATATACAACTGGGACTAGTGCGCCGGTCATTGATTTAGATGACGACGAGACTGAGGAGGAGCTAGCTGCAGCACGAGCACGTCCCGCTAGGCGTAGGTTTGTGGAAGTCCCCGTCGAAAAAGAGAAGGAAAAGGGGAAGGAGAAGGAAGACATCTACATTCCTCCTCCAGCTTACAAACCTCCCCTACCATTCCCACAATCTAGAGCAAGAGCGCGTCTAGACAAGCAATTCGGTAAGTTTATTGAACTCATGAGCAAACTGCATATTAATATACCTTTCATTGATGCAATTTGATAACACGATTTATAACATAGTTTTAGGTATACATTTAGATAGAATTCTCGCTCATTCATGCATGATCTAGCATCAGTTCAAGACGTTTTGCACCCAATTCACGTATTTTGTCGAGATAGACGTCTTCACGGACTTGTGTGCGTTTTGTAGGTATTTCGGGAAGTTTAGGAGCTTAAACGGTGCGTTTGAAGGTCGTTCATTTAGATGACACACCCTCGGACCCATTAGGACACAAGCCAAGGGCTGAGGAGGACTCATGGAACCTTGCCAACACAAGCCATCCACCAAATCTCAGCTTAATGATCCAAGGCGAAGTTTCTGCATAGAATCACGGTTCCCTGACGAACCACGGCCGTGGAAATGACCGTGGATTTTGCCAGATTCTCGTGACAGCTGTGCCACGACTCTCATGGCCAGCTCATGCACAATTTGTTATAAAAGTGGTCCTTGATGGGTTGTTTGAGGCAGCTGGGTAGCTTGGGAGCAGCTCATCCATTATCCATTTCTTTAACAAATATATTCTCCAAAGAAGAAGATTTTTTCTAGGAAGGAAAGTGCCAAAGAGAAGAAGAAAAGTCCAATTGAAGAGGAGAGAAGAACACACACCATAGCTTTCTTGTATTTCGGATTTCATTTCTAGAGTTTTGTGAACCCTTGAACCTTCTTTGGAAGGGTTGTAAGTTGCTCTAATTCTAATTTCAGATTGGTTTGCTTTTGAAGTTCACTTGTTCATCTCTTTTCTTTCATCATCTTGCAAATGAATGTTATGATTTCATGTTTGTTTATTTCGATTTCCATTATGAATGTTGTAGGCTAAATTGATGTGATTCTGGGGTAAGGAAAGGATGGTTATGGCCGGAACTATGATAGGACGGACTAAGATTTACCTTTGGATGATTTTTGCTTATGAACGTAGCTGCTGTTAGAAATCACGGGTAGTTCTTGTAGAACCACGGTCATGGTTTCTGTAGAACAAACCGTGATTCTTCCTGGTTCGAAGGATCTTACCTTAGATCTATAAAATGTTGAAACCCTAAGTTTTTGCCGAGTTTAACCTACCCTAGGGTGTCCTAGTGTAGTGACTAAGTGTTAGGAGAGACTTACCCGGTAATCCTTGCCCTTAGAATCTAAAATAGCAAACCTTAGGTAATGGTGAGCCTAATAAGCCGCCATTGGATTAAATGTGCTAGGATAGTTAATTAGGACTTCCCTTTCCAAGACTTACCCGGTAAGGATAGGTTTGATCCCCAATTAACAAATTCCGGTTTGTGTAGAATTCCTATCCTTAGGTTCTTAGAGACTTACCCGGTAATAAGACCTTAGGTGTGGACTAGTTGGACCATGAGACCTACCCGGTAATTGATCCCAAAGTTAGATACATTTAAATCCCAACATAACATAGTCAATCCAAGGAATGAATAGATAACTTGAGTTCTATGCCATAACCGGAACTTCCGACCCCTAGAATCCGTCTTCTTTTCTTTCCTTGATCATTATCTTATTTGGTTTGTTTATTTGTGCTGATTTTTGGTTTAGTTTGATTGCTTACTTTGCATAAATTGTGATCTTTGATTGATCATCAAAAACCGACAAAAACAATTGAGATTTTCATTCCTTGTTTCTTTCTTTTCTCACCTTAGATTTTCACTAAACTAAATCACAAAACCGAATCAATTTCACCTTAGTCTTTGTGTTCGACCTCGGAATACTATCCATACTACAAACGTTCCGTACACTGCGGGTGCGCTAGGAGTTAGGATAAATATAACGAGTATAAATTTAAGGCTTATTGCGTAGACACTTTTTAGCGTGACAAGTTTTTGGCGCCGTTGCCGGGGACTAGGTCTAGATTGAGTCTATTTTGTGATTGTTTCTAGTGTAGATCTTTCTTGTTGCTTTTGATCTCTCTTTTGTTTGTGTCTTTGCTTTTCAGGACATCTATTACTCTTTAGGTGTATGCGAAGATCTCGTGGCAAGGATTTAGCTCCATTCGATCCCGAACCGGAGAAAACCCTTCGATCTAGATCTAAGAACATCCGAAAAGAGAAAGAGATGGCCGGTAGAAATCTTCAAGCTGAGTTAGATGAAGCCTTAAAGCAAATAAGGCTAAGAGATGAACTCTTGGAGGAAGAAAGGAGACTTGCCAATGAGAGGCAAGAGGAAACAAGGAGGGAGATTGAGGAGATTAGGCAAGCCCTTGGACAAGGAGAGCTTAATCGCCGACAACCTCCACCACCTCCACCACAACCGCAGCCGGCGGCCAATGTTAGGGTTGTTCCCATTGCTATTGAGGAGCCACAAACCCTAGGGAGACGTATGGATCCGGCACAAAGAGCACACCGACCGGGTGTGAATCTAGGAGATCCCGCAACCCACAACTATGAGCTCCGCCCTCAAGTTCTACAAATGATCCGGCACAATCAATTTGGAGGGATGGAAGGAGAGTCTCCTCATCAACACTTGATGAATTATGAGATCTTGATGGAGACTCTTAGGCCGCCAAGATTGGAGAGCAACAACCATAAGCTTAGGGCTTTTTCCTTCTCTCTTAAGGATAAAGCCTTGGCTTGGTATCAATCTATTCCACAAGGGCGAGTTGGTACTTGGGAGGAGATGACAACCGAGTTCTTGACCAAGTTCTTCCCAACTTCCAAGACCACCGAATTAAGAGGGAAGATCAATGCCTTCGTGATGAGGGATAGAGAAAGTTTGTTCAAGTCTTGGGAGAGATTCAAAGACCTTCTCCTAGATTGTCCACACCATGGCATACCGAAAATTGAGCTATTGGAAATCTACTTCAAAGGACTTGATGAAGATAGCCAATTCAAGCTTCAATCTCTTTCCGGTGGGACATTTATGGAGAAACATGTAGATGATGCTTGGGAGTTTGTGGAGAAGCAAGCTCTAGTGATTGAGAAGTACTCTCATAGGAAGAGTGAAGGAAGAAAGGCGGGAGCATATGAGGTGAGCGAAGTCACCATGAGCAATTTCAAACTTGACGCCATCAACAACGAGTTGAAATCCTTGAGAGAGTTGTGTACTACAACCTTGAAGAGCCAAGCAACTCCTCAAGTGCTTCCACAAGCTAGCTTGTCTTCCAAGGAGGAGGATGTGAATTATATGGGAAGGGGCAACTTCAATAATTACCAAGGCCCAAGAAATTTCAACAACAACCGGCAATTCAACAATTACCGGCCCAACCACAACCATCCCGGATTTTCTTACTCTAACCCGGATGGAGCCTTGAACCCTCCCACCTCCACAAGCACAACTCCACCACAAAGAGCTTCACAAGAACCTCCACCCGGTTTTTCTCAACCTTCAAAGGATAGAACCGAAGTCATGTTTGAGCAATTGCTAGGAAGGTTGAGTGGACTTGAGAGCACCGTGACTTCAATCTCTAAGGCTCAAAAGGTCTTGGAGGCACAAGTCTTTCAAAAGGCGGGTGAAGCACATAGAGACCCGGGAAAGCTTCCGGGAAGAACCGAAGACAACCCAAGAGGCCAAGTGTTGGCTATCACAACAAGGAGCGGGTTGAGCATGAAGGATCCTTTGCCCAAGGACCAAGCTAAAGGAAAGCAAGTAGTGGTAGAAGAGGGAAGAAAGCAAGAAGATGGAGGCAAAAGCAAAGATGTAGAGCCAACCTATGTGGCACCACCTCCATACAAGCCACCACTACCGTTCCCACAATCAAGAGCAAGAGCTCGTTTGGACAATCACTTTGGTAAGTTCCTTGAACTAATGTCCAAGTTACATATTAACATTCCGTTCATGGATGCCATCTTAGGAATGCCGGCATATGGTAAGTTCTTGAAGGAAATACTCTCCAACAAAAGGAAGTTGGAGGAGTATGGGGAGATTAGGATGACCAAGAGATCCTCGGAATTGATCCAAACCATGAAGGAGGAGATGCCTCCCAAGCTAAGGGATCCGGGCTCTTTTTGCGTCCCAATAGGAGTGGGAATTGTGAAGTACGAGGCCTTTTGTGATCTTGGGGCGAGTGTAAGCATCATACCGCTTGCACTTAGCAACAAGGTCGGGCTAGGAGAGCCAAAGCCGGTCAAGATGACCCTCTATATGGCGGACCGTTCTATCACTCATCCGGTTGGGATTCTAGAGGACATTCCGGTACAGCTAGGAGGATTCTACGTGCCTATTGACTTTGTAGTGTTGGACATTCCGGCGGATTATCCGGTTCCCATCATCCTAGGAAGACCTTTCCTAGCCACCTCCGGGTGCTTAGTGGACTGCAAGAACGGGACTCTCTCCTTCAACATTGGAGAGGAGAACATCAAGTTCAAGCTGTCCACAATGATGAAAGGGCCAACCCTTGATGAAGATATCTTCAACATAGTCGAGCAAGAAGAATCTAGAGAAGTTGTGAGCTCGATCTTGATCAAGGATCCTTTGGAAAAGGTTCTCACCTTAAGTATGATGGAGGAAGGCATCGAGGAGGATTGCAATGAAGAGATCAAGGCCTTGAAGGCATTGGAAGAGGAGCCAAGAGTTGGATTTGAGAGCCACGAAGAGGTGGTGAACAGCTGCAAGTTCCACGGTCGAGATTTAGGTTCCATGGCCGTCAAACTCTCTGGACAACTCCGAGAAGCAAGCTTGGCAAGAACCACGGCCGTGGAAGATGAGCAACCCGTGTTTCCAACCGTGGTTTTCCCTAAATCAGCTCTTGATGATGATCAAGCTTCTAGGAGCCTTGTAGAATCTTCATTTGCTTTGGATTCATCTCATCCAACCCTATTTGGATCATCTTCAACCGATAGAGGTCCTCCCTCACTTGAACTTAAACCCCTCCCCTCTCATTTAAAGTATGCATTTCTTGGTGATAATTCTACATATCCTGTGATTGTTAATGCATGCATGAGTGATGATGAACTCGCTAAATTGCTGCATGAACTAAGATTGCATAGGAAAGCCATTGGTTATACTATTGATGATTTGGTTGGCATTAAACCATCTTTGTGCATGCATAAGATAATGATGGAAGATAACCACAAGCCCTCTATTGAACATCAAAGGAGATTGAATCCTATAATGAAAGAGGTGGTCAAAAAGGAAATCATTAAGTTGCTAGATGCGGGAATTATCTACCCTATCTCGGATAGTAAGTGGGTTAGTCCCGTTCATGTAGTGCCTAAGAAGGGTGGAATGACGGTAGTAAATAATGAGAACAATGAACTAATACCAACTAGGACGGTCACGGGATGGAGGATGTGTATAGATTATAGAAAGTTAAACATGGCCTCTAGGAAAGATCACTTCCCCCTCCCCTTCATTGACCAAATGCTAGAAAGGTTAGCTCAACACTCTCATTTTTGCTATTTAGATGGGTATAGTGGATTCTTCCAAATCCCTATCCACCCCGATGACCAAGAGAAAACGACTTTTACATGTCCATGGGGTACCTTTGCATATAGGAGAATGCCATTTGGGTTGTGTAATGCACCCGCCACCTTCCAAAGGTGCATGATGGCTATCTTTTCGGAATACATAGAAAATATCATGTAAGTATTCATGGATGATTTCTCTGTTTATGGTTCTTCTTTTGATGATTGCTTGGCTAACCTGTCATTAGTATTGCAAAGATGTGAGGAGACAAATCTTGTCTCAAATTGGGAAAAATGCCACTTCATGGTAAGTGAAGGGATTGTGTTAGGACACTTGGTGTCTAACCGTGGCATTGAAGTTGATAGGGCTAAGATCGAAACGATAGAGAAGTTGCCACCACCTACCTCGGTGAAGGGGGTAAGGAGTTTCTTAGGGCATGCCAGTTTTTACTGGAGGTTTATTCAAGACTTCTCTAAAATTTCTAAGCCTCTCACTAACCTACTAATGAAAGATGTTGATTTTGTCTTTTCCAAGGATTGTCTTGAAGCTTTTTGTAGGTTGAAGAACGCCTTGATCTCCGCACCTATCATGTAACCCCCAGATTGGAGTCTACCATTTGAGATCATGTGCGATGCAAGCGATGTGGCCGTTGGGGCCGTTTTAGGGCAAAGGAAAGAAGGGCGTACTCATGCTATTTATTATGCTAGCAAGACGCTAGATGATGCCCAACTCAATTATGCTACTACCGAGAAGGAGTTGTTAGCGGTGGTGTATGCATTTGAGAAGTTCCGCTCATACCTTGTTGGAGCGAAGGTCATAGTTTATACGGATCATGCGGCGATCCGTTATCTACTTACAAAGAAGGATGCCAAACCAAGGTTGATTCGGTGGATCCTTATTCTTCAAGAGTTTGATTTGGAGATACGAGATAAGAAGGGATCCGAGAACTCCGTGGCGGATCACCTTAGTAGACTCCCACCCTTGGAGCTTGGCAAAGACAACATCCCGATAGATGATTCATTCAGGGACGAACAATTGCAAATGGTGGAAGAATGCTTGTTCCACGTGGCTAGAGGAAGTGAGCCATGGTATGCCGACATTGTGAATTACTTGGTGTGTGAGGAAGTGCCTCCCGGATTAACATATGCACAAAGGAAGAAGTTCTTCAACGATGTATGGCATTACTATTGGAGTGAGCCCCTTCTATTCAAGAGAGGCCCGGATGGGGTGCTTATAAGATGCATACCGGAGGATGAAATGGAGAGTGTGATCCGGCATTGTCACTCCTTACCATGCGGAGGCCATGCTAGCTCACACAAGACGTGTGCAAAGGTATTGCAATCCGGTTTTTATTGGCCTAACTTGTTTAGAGATGTGCAAAGTTTTGTAGCGGCATGTGATGCTTGCCAAAGGACGGGCAACATCTCAAGGAGGAATGAAATGCCCTTGAATAACATCCAAGAAGTTGAGATTTTTGATGTGTGGGGTGTAGACTTCATGGGACCATTCCCTTCTTCATGTGGCAATCTCTTCATCCTATTGGCGGTGGATTATGTGTCAAGATGGGTAGAGGCCATCGCCTCTCCTACGAATGATGCCAAGGTGGTAGTGCGATTCTTCAACCGGGTGATCTTCCCTAGGTTTGGAACACCAAGGGTAATCATTAGTGATGGAGCGAAGCACTTCACAAATAGGAACTTTGGAGCACTTTTGGCCAAGTATGGGGTGACTCATAAGGTGGCAACACCTTACCATCCCCAAACTAGTGGTCAAGTGGAGATCTCCAACCGAGAGATCAAGGTCATCCTCGAGAAGACGGTGTCTAGGACAAGGAAGGATTGGGCTATGAAGCTCAATGACGCACTATGGGCATATAGAACTGCCTTCAAAACACCAATTGGAACCACTCCCTACAAGTTGATCTATGGCAAGTCTTGCCATCTCCCGGTGGAAATGGAGCATAGAGCTTATTGGGCCATTAAGTGGCTAAATTTTGACCTCAAGGAAGCGGGAGAAAAGAGGTTGCTTGATATCAATGCCCTTGAGGAGCTCCGGTTGGAAGCTTATGAGAATGCCCGGATCTACAAGGAGAGAACCAAAAGGTGGCATGACAAGAGGATCATTCCAAAGGAGTTGAGTGAAGGAGATCTTGTCCTTCTCTTCAACTCAAGGCTAAGGCTCTTTCACGGAAAGCTCAATTCAAGATGGACCGGGCCATATGTGGTGAAGAAGATCTTTCCCCACGGAGCAATTGAAATAGGAGGGGAGCATTGTGGAGATTTCAAGGTCAATGGGCATCGCTTGAAGAAGTATATTCCGGGAGCCCCGATAGACATGATTGCCCCGCTTCACCTTGAATAGACGCTCTCGATTTTGGTCAAGCTAATGACCTTAAAGAAGCGCTTGGTGGGAGGCAACCCATCGGTAACATTTTTTTTCCTTTTCATTTTATTTTTGCTTAGATTTTTCTGTTTTTGTGTGCTTTGTGTGTGTTTTGCCTATTTTCGTATGTGTGCTAGAGCATTAATGGCGTTGGAAGCCTTTCTTGGAAATGAAAATGATGATGATGAAACCCTCACCAATTATGGGTGGAGCGGACGCGGAACTTGGACGGCTAGCGGTGCCTAGCGCGGGTTTCGAAGCTTGAAGGATGCTTAGAGCTCTCTACCATGGTTGAAAGGATCATCCAACATCAATTCACTTGAGAATTCCCAAATACCATAGCAAACACTTTTACATTGTGAGAACCTTCTTTCACTCTCTTTACTTGTATACCACATTAGGGACAATGTGTTTCTAAGTATGGGGTGGGGTTTGTATGATCCTTTGCATGATGAGCATCAAGAATAGTTTAAAATCTTTACATATCTTGCATTGTACATACTTAAAACGAAAATCCCATAAAAATCAGAAAATTTTATAAAATTTTTTTGTGCTTTCTAGGCTTGGATATGACCCTAATGATGAAACTTGTCTTGTGATTGGCTATGGATGGCCTTATGTGTTGAATTGATAAATGCATATGTGGACTTGAACTACTTCTTTTAAATTCCATGAATAACTTGTGATCATGATGTTTGCCTAGAATGGATTGAGTATTGAAAGTCGAAATTACATGATAGTTCTTGCATACCATCTAGGAATGAATGAGGCATTTCATCTTTCTCTACTTCTCATCTTGATCATGATTGCTTAAGCACCTCAATTGATAAAAAATCGACCTCCTTTAAACCCATCCGGGAATAGGAGCATGCTAGTGTGTTGAAATGTGTGAAAAGCAAGTGAAGGGTGAAGATATGATGAAAAGAATGTCGTGAATGAAATGCTGAAATTATTGTGGAAGTGTAGCCAAAATATAGGTTTGCGGGCGTTGGTTTAAATGACAAGTAACTAGGTACACTTCACATAATCGGGTGTTGGTGCCTTGCAAAAGTCAAATGAACCAATAGCCCTAACGAGCTTTGATATGTGTGCCCGGTGTGGATGCACCTCGAAAAAGAGAAAAAGCCCGAGGATGGCTAATCACCGAGGTTTCGGCTATTGTACACCAATGCCATTGTCTCAAAAATGAGTTAAAGAAAAAGAAAAGAAAGCAAGATAGGGAAAATATACACTTGGGGGAAGTTGATCGAGGACAAGGAAGTGAAGTTAGTTCCATTCCCGGATTAGCATCACATACCTAGAAAATTCCCCGCCCAATTGCAACGTTTCTTGGCCTTTTATGTCACAAGCCCTTATGACCTACTTGCATGTTTGTAAGACTTAGTAATCTAGATTGAATAAACTCTTGATCTTCTTGACATCTTCATCCTCACATCTCATGCATGCTTTTGAGTTAAGTACAATTGTCTTTCCATGCCCTTATTGTTTGATACATAATTGCTTATCCAATTGCCATTTATCATGACTATGAAGGTGATCCAATAGTAGAAGCACAAAACCCATAAAGATTTTGCCATTTTTCTGCATACATAAATCATGTCATCTCTTAGTCTATAGTTGGGAATTTGCTCGGGGACGAGCAAACCTTAAGTATGGGGTATTTTGATAACACGATTTATAACATAGTTTTAGGTATACATTTAGATAGAATTCTCGCTCATTCATGCATGATCTAGCATCAGTTCAAGACGTTTTGCACCCAATTCACGTATTTTGTCGAGATAGACGTCTACACGGACTTGTGCGCGTTTTGTAGGTATTTCGGGAAGTTTAGGAGCTTAAACGGTGCGTTTGAAGGTCGTTCATTTAGATGACACAACCTCGGACCCATTAGGACACAAGCCAAGGGCTGAGGAGGACTCATGGAACCTTGCCAACACAAGCCATCCACCAAATCTCAGCTTAATGATCCAAAGCGAAGTTTCTGCATAGAATCACGGTTCCCTGACGAACCACGGCCGTGGAAATGACCGTGGATTTTGCCAGATTCTCGTGACAGCTGTGCCACGACTCTCATGGCCAGCTCATGCACAATTTGTTATAAAAGTGGTCCTTGATGGGTTGTTTGAGGCAGCTGGGTAGCTTGGGAGCAGCTCATCCATTATCCATTTCTTTAACAAATATATTCTCCAAAGAAGAAGATTTTTTCTAGGAAGGAAAGTGCCAAAGAGAAGAAGAAAAGTCCAATTGAAGAGGAGAGAAGAACACACACCATAGCTTTCTTGTATTTCGGATTTCATTTCTAGAGTTTTGTGAACCCTTGAACCTTCTTTGGAAGGGTTGTAAGTTGCTCTAATTCTAATTTCATATTGGTTTGCTTTTGAAGTTCACTTGTTCATCTCTTTTCTTTCATCATCTTGCAAATGAATGTTATGATTTCATGATTGTTTGTTTCGATTTCCATTATGAATGTTGTAGGCTAAATTGATGTGATTCTGGGGTAAGGAAAGGATGGTTATGGCCGGAACTATGATAGGACGGACATAGATTTACCTTTGGATGATTTTTGCTTATGAACGTAGCTGCTGTTAGAAATCACGGGTAGTTCTTGTAGAACCACTGTCGTGGTTTCTGTAGAACAAACCGTGATTCTTCCTGGATCGAAGGATCTTACCTTAGATCTATAAAATGTTGAAACCCTAAGTTTTTGCTGAGTTTAACCTACCCTAGGGTGTCCTAGTGTAGTGACTAAGTGTTAGGAGAGACTTACCCGGTAATCCTTGCCCTTAGAATCTAAAATAGCAAACCTTAGGTAATGGTGAGCCTAATAAGCCGCCATTGGATTAAATGTGCTAGGATAGTTAATTAGGACTTCCCTTTCCAAGACTTACCCGGTAAGCATAGGTTAGATCCCCAATTAACAAATTCCGGTTTGTGTAGAATTCCTATCCTTAGGTTCTTAGAGACTTACCCGGTAATAAGACCTTAGGTGTGGACTAGTTGGACCATGAGACCTACCCGGTAATTGATCCCAAAGTTAGATACATTTAAATCCCAACATAACATAGTCAATCCAAGGAATGAATAAATAACTTGAGTTCTATGCCATAACCGGAACTTCCGACCCCTAGAATCCGTCTTCTTTTCTTTCCTTGATCATTATCTTATTTGGTTTGTTTATTTGTGCTGATTTTTGGTTTAGTTTGATTGCTTACTTTGCATAAATTGTGATCTTTGATTGATCACCAAAAACCGACAAAAACAATTGAGATTTTCATTCCTTGTTTCTTTCTTTTCTCACCTTAGATTTTTACTAAACTAAATCACAAAACCGAATCAATTTCACCTTAGTCTTTGTGTTCGACCTCGGAATACTATCCATACTACAAACGTCCCGTACACTGCGGGTGCGCTAGGAGTTAGGATAAATATAACGAGTATAAATTTAAGGCTTATTGCGTAGACACTTTTTAACGTGACAAGTTTTTGGCGCCGTTGCCGGGGACTAGGTCTAGATTGAGTCTATTTTGTGATTGTTTCTAGTGTAGATCTTTCTTGTTGCTTTTGATCTCTCTTTTGTTTGTGTCTTTGCTTTTCAGGACATCTATTACTCTTTAGGTGTATGCGAAGATCTCGTGGCAAGGATTTAGCTCCATTCGATCCCGAACCGGAGAAAACCCTTCGATCTAGATCTAAGAACATCCGAAAAGAGAAAGAGATGGCCGGTAGAAATCTTCAAGCTGAGTTAGATGAAGCCTTAAAGCAAATAAGGCTAAGAGATGAACTCTTGGAGGAAGAAAGGAGACTTGCCAATGAGAGGCAAGAGGAAACAAGGAGGGAGATTGAGGAGATTAGGCAAGCCCTTGTACAAGGAGAGCTTAATCGCCGACAACCTCCACCACCTCCACCACAACCGCAGCCGGCGGCCAATGTTAGGGTTGTTCCCATTGCTATTGAGGAGCCACAAACCCTAGGGAGACATATGGATCCGGCACAAAGAGCACACCGACCGGGTGTGAATCTAGGAGATCCCGCAACCCACAACTATGAGCTCCGCCCTCAAGTTCTACAAATGATCCGGCACAATCAATTTGGAGGGATGGAAGGAGAGTCTCCTCATCAACACTTGATGAATTATGAGATCTTGATGGAGACTCTTAGGCCGCCAAGATTGGAGAGCAACAACCATAAGCTTAGGGCTTTTTCCTTCTCTCTTAAGGATAAAGCCTTGGCTTGGTATCAATCTATTCCACAAGGGCGAGTTGGTACTTGGGAGGAGATGACAACCGAGTTCTTGACCAAGTTCTTCCCACCTTCCAAGACCACCGAATTAAGAGGGAAGATCAATGCCTTCGTGATGAGGGATAGAGAAAGTTTGTTCAAGTCTTGGTAGAGATTCAAAGACCTTCTCCTAGATTGTCCACACCATGGCATACCGAAAATTGAGCTATTGGAAATCTACTTCAAAGGACTTGATGAAGATAGCCAATTCAAGCTTCAATCTCTTTCCGGTGGGACATTTATGGAGAAACATGTAGATGATGCTTGGGAGTTTGTGGAGAAGCAAGCTCTAGTGATTGAGAAGTACTCTCATAGGAAGAGTGAAGGAAGAAAGGCGGGAGCATATGAGGTGAGCGAAGTCACCATGAGCAATTTCAAACTTGACGCCATCAACAACGAGTTGAAATCCTTGAGAGAGTTGTTTACTACAACCTTGAAGAGCCAAGCAACTCCTCAAGTGCTTCCACAAGCTAGCTTGTCTTCCAAGGAGGAGGATGTGAATTATATGGGAAGGGGCAACTTCAATAATTACCAAGGCCCAAGAAATTTCAACAACAACCGGCAATTCAACAATTACCGGCCCAACCACAACCATCCCAGATTTTCTTACTCTAACCCGGATGAAGCCTTGAACCCTCCCACCTCCACAAGCACAACTCCACCACAAAGAGCTTCACAAGAACCTCCACCCGGTTTTTCTCAACCTTTAAAGGATAGAACCGAAGTCATGTTTGAGCAATTGCTAGGAAGGTTGAGTGGACTTGAGAACACCGTGACTTCAATCTCTAAGGCTCAAAAGGTCTTGGAGGCACAAGTCTTTCAAAAGGAGGGTGAAGCACATAGAGACCCGGGAAAGCTTCCGGGAAGAACCGAAGACAACCCAAGAGGCCAAGTGTTGGCTATCACAACAAGGAGCGGGTTGAGCATGAAGGATCCTTTGCCCAAGGACCAAGCTAAAGGAAAGCAAGTAGTGGTATAAGAGGGAAGAAAGCAAGAAGATGGAGGCAAAAGCAAAGATATAGAGCCAACCTATGTGGCACCACCTCCATACAAGCCACCACTACCGTTCCCACAATCAAGAGCAAGAGCTCGTTTGGACAATCACTTTGGTAACTTTGAAGTTCACTTGTTCATCTCTTTTCTTTCATCATCTTGCAAATGAATGTTATGATTTCATGTTTGTTTATTTCGATTTCCATTATGAATGTTGTAGGCTAAATTGATGTGATTCTGGGGTAAGGAAAGGATGGTTATGGCCGGAACTATGATAGGACGGACTTAGATTTACCTTTGGATGATTTTTGCTTATGAACGTAGCTGCTGTTAGAAATCACGGGTAGTTCTTGTAGAACCACGGTCGTGGTTTCTGTAGAACAAACCGTGATTCTTCCTGGTTCGAAGGATCTTACCTTAGATCTATAAAATGTTGAAACCCTAAGTTTTTGCTGAGTTTAACCTACCCTAGGGTGTCCTAGTGTAGTGACTAAGTGTTAGGAGAGACTTACCTGGTAATCCTTGCCCTTAGAATCTAAAATAGCAAACGTTAGGTAATGGTGAGCCTAATAAGCCGCCATTGGATTAAATGTGCTAGGATAGTTAATTAGGACTTCCCTTTCCAAGACTTACCAGGTAAGGATAGGTTAGATCCCCAATTAACAAATTCCGGTTTGTGTAGAATTCCTATCCTTAGGTTCTTAGAGACTTACCCGGTAATAAGACCTTAGGTGTGGACTAGTTGGACCATGAGACCTACCCGGTAATTGATCCCAAAGTTAGATACATTTAAATCCCAACATAACATAGTCAATCCAAGGAATGAATAGATAACTTGAGTTCTATGCCATAACCGGAACTTCCGACCCCTAGAATCCGTCTTCTTTTCTTTCCTTGATCATTATCTTATTTGGTTTGTTTATTTGTGCTGATTTTTGGTTTAGTTTGATTGCTTACTTTGCATAAATTGTGATCTTTGATTGATCACCAAAAACCGACAAAAACAATTGAGATTTTCATTCCTTGTTTCTTTCTTTTCTCACCTTAGATTTTCACTAAACTAAATCACAAAACCGAATCAATTTCACCTTAGTCTTTGTGTTCGACCTCGGAATACTATCCATACTACAAACGTCCCGTACACTGCGGGTGCGCTAGGAGTTAGGATAAATATAACGAGTATAAATTTAAGGCTTATTGCGTAGACACTTTTTATCGTGACACAATTGTAGGTATGCCAGCTTATGGGAAGTTCTTAAAGGAGATCCTCTCTAACAAGAGAAAATTAGAAGACTTTGGAGAAGTCAAAATTAGTTCGGATTCGTCGGATCTCATTAAGACAATGAAGGAAAAGATGCCCCCAAAGATGAAGGATACAGGGTTATTTTGTGTTCCCATAGGAGTGGGAGATGTCACATATGATGCATTATGTGTTTTAGGAGCAAGCGTTAGCATCATTCCCCTTGCCTTTTGCAGGAAGATCGGTTTAGGCGAATCTAAACCGGTGAAGATGACGTTATACATGGCGATTGATCCATAACTCGTCCCGTCGGTATAGTTGAAGACGTCCCGGTCAAGCTTGGTAAGTTCTATGTTCCAATAGATTTTTTTGTGCTTGACATTCCTGCAGATAGTCCGGTCCCGAACATACTCGGAAGACCGTTTCTTGCAACATCCGGTTGTATGGTTGATTGCAAAAATGCTAGATTCGCCTTCGACATAGAAGAGGAAAAGGCAGAGTTCGTTCTTTCCACTTTGAGGAAAGAACCAGCTTTTAAAGAGGACATATTCCACATCCATGACGAAGAGTTATCTAGAGAGGAAGTAAGTTCGATTCTCTTCAAAGATCCCTTGCAAAAGGTGATCACTATGAGCATTATGGACATAGGGGAAGAAGAGGAATGAAATGAGGAAATTGAAGCTTTAGAGAAGCAAAAGGAAGTGTATGAAGAAGAGTTTGAAAAACTCTACGATGGGTCAGAGAACGTGAGGAATCACGGTCAGTCATGCTATTCCACGGCCGTGGTTTCCACCAACATGACCGTAATTAGCTATTCAGAGGACTCCAGTAAGTTACACAGCCAAAACCACGGCCGTGGAACAAACAAAGGTGCCGTTATTGACTTCCACGCCCAAAACCACGGTCGTGGAGGAAACAGAGGTGCCGTAATTTTGGAAAAACCTGAGGATAATTATGTTCTTTCTACCACTTCTCTTGATTCTTCTCCAACAACTTCTATACCCTTAGAAATTTATAAGGAAGCATTGTCTTTTCTGTTTATGGTTCCTCTTTCAATAATTGTCTTTCTAACCTTTCTCTAGTGTTACAAAGGTGCGAAAACCCTAACCTAGTTCTTAATTGGGAAAAGTGTCAATTTATGGTGAAAGAAGGCATTGTATTAGGACACTTAATCTCTAGTAGAGGGATTGAAGTAGATAAGGCTAAGATAGAGACTATAGAAAAGCTCCATCCTCCATCTTCGGTGAAGGGGATAAGAAGCTTTCTAGGCTATGATGGATTTTATAGACGCTTCATAAAGGATTTCTCTAAGATATCAAAACCGCTTACTAATCTATTGATGAGGGATGTAGTTTTTGATTTCTCGCAGGAGTGTTTAGATGCGTTTCATAAGATTCGGGAAGCTCTAATCTCAACCCCGATCATTCAACCTCCAGATTGGATCCTTCCATTCGAGGTTATGTGTGATGCAAGTGACGTAGCTATAGGAGTTGTGCTTGGGCAAAAGAAGGAAGGACGAACCCACGCTATCTACTATGCTAGCAAGACGCTAGATGAAGCGCATCTTAACTACGCCACTACCGAAAAAGAATTTCTAGCAATTGTATATGTGTTTGAAAAGTTTCGTTCTTATCTTGTAGGTGCAAAGGTGATTGTATACACGGATCATGCTGCGATCCGGTATCTACATGCAAAGAAGGATGCGAAACCAAGGCTAATTAGATGGATTCTTCTCCTACAAGAATTCGATCTAGAGATCCGTGGCATGGAAGGTTCAGAAAATTCTGTTGCGGATCATTTGAGTTGTCTACCACATCTAGAGGACGAAAATCTACCCATAGATGACTCCTTTCCGTACGAACATTTACATATCATAGAGGAGTGCATCGACAAGATCACTAAAGGTAATAAACCATGGTTTGTTGATTTTGTTAACTATTTGGTTTGCCAGGAATTACCTCCCGGATTATCCTATGCACAAAGAATGAAGTTTTTTAAGGATGTTCGGGAATACTTTTGGAATGAACCTCTCCTCTTTAAGAGAGGTCCTGACGGCATCATTCGACAATGTGTGCCGGAAGACGAGATACAAAGTGTCATCCGTCATTGTCATTCACTACCTTGTGGAGGACACGCTAGCTCGAACAAGACTAGCGCTAAGGTATTGCAATCTGGATTATTTTGGCCCACTTTATTTAAAGATGTGCAAACCTTTGTTTCCTGCTGCGATGCTTGTCAAAGAACAGGGAACATATCTAGGAGAAACGAAATGCCTCTTAATAACATTCAGGAGGTAGAGATCTTTGACGTTTGGGGAGTAGACTTCATGGAACCTTTACCATCATCTTTTGGAAACCAATACATACTTCTAGCTGTAGATTATGTTTCGAGATGGGTTGAAGCAATTGCCTCTCTTACTAATGATGCCATGGTTGTGGTTAAGTTCTTTAATAAGACCATTTTCCCACAATTTAGGACACCACGGACTATCATTAGTGATGGAGGCTTTCACTTCATTGCCCGACGATTCGAAGCTCTACTAGCTAAGTATGGGGTAACTCACAAGATCGCCACCCCTTACCATCCACAAACGAGTGGACAAGTGGAGATTTCAAACCGGGAGATTAAAGGAATCCTAGAAAAGACGGTTTCAAGGACAAGGAATGATTGGTCTTTGAAGATAGATGATGAATTGTGGGCATACCAGACTGCATATAAGACTCCCATAGGAACGGCACCATACAACCTTGTGTATGGGAAGTCTTGTCACTTGCCGGTAGAGCTGGAACATAAGGAGTATTGGGCAATAAAGTGGTTGAACTTCAGCATAAAGGAAGCAGACGAGAAGCGCCTCTTGGACCTTAACGAGCTGGAAGAACTTCGCTTAAACGCCTACGAAAACGCCAAGATCTATAAAGAAAGAGCGAACCGTTGGCATGATAAGCATATCATTCCAAAAGACCTCAAAGAAGGAGATCAAGTTCTCCTCTTCAATTCAAGACTTCGTCTCTTCCCAAGTAAGTTTAAATCTTATTGGACCGGACCTTATCTAATCAAATGTGTTTTTCCCCATGGTGCAGTTGAAGTATGGGGTGAAAAGGGTGGAAGCTTCAAGGTGAACGCTGTTACGCTAAAAAGTGTGCACGCAATAAGCCTTAAATTTATACTTGTTATAATTATCCTAACTTCTAGCGCACCCGCAGTGTACGAGACGTATGTAGAAAGATAAGTATTCCAAGGTCGAACACAAAGACTAAGGTGAAATCGATTCTAGATGTGATTGAGTTTAGCAAAGATCTAAGTCTATAGAAAAGAAGGAAACAAAGAAAGGGAAAAATCTCAATTGTTTTTGTCGGTTTTAGGTGATCAAATCAAAGATCACAACTCATGCAAGCAACCAAATCAAACTAAACCAAAAATCAGCACAAATAAACAAATCGAACAAGATATTGATCAAGGGAAAAGAAAGATGGATTCTAGGGGTGGGAAATTCCGGTTATGGCATGGATCTCAAGTTATCTATTCATTCTTTGGATTGATTATGATATGTTGGGATTAAGTGTTTCTAATTTGGGAATCAATCACCGGGTTGGTCTCATGATCCAACTAATCCACACCTAAGGTCTTATTACCGGGTAAGTCTCTAAGAACCTAAGGATAGGAATTTAACACAAACCGGATTGTTTAATTAGGGATCTAACCTATCCTTACCGGGTAAGTCTCGGAAAGGGAAGTCCTAATCAACTATCCTAGCACATTTAATCCAATGGCGGCTTACTAGGCTCACCATTACCTAAGGTTTTGCTATTTTAGATTCTAAGGGCAAGGATTACCGGGTAAGTCTCTCCTAACACTTAGTCACTACACTAGGACACCCTAGGGTAGGTTAAACTCAGCAAAAACTTAGGGTTTCAACAATTTTATGAATCTAAGGTAAGATCCTTCGAACCAGGGAAAATCACGGTTTGTTCTACAGAAACCACGACCGTGGTTCTACAAGAACTGCCCGTGATTTCTAATAGTAGCTACGTTCATAAGCAAAAATCATCCAAAGATAAATCTAAGTCCGTCCTATCATGGATCTAGCCATAACCATCCTTTCCTTACCCTAGAATCACATCAATTTAGCCTACAACATTCATCATGGAAATCAAAACAATCAAACATAGAATCATAACCTCCATTGCAAGAATATGAAAGAAAAGAGATGAACAATGAACTTCAAGAACAAACAAATCCGAAAATGGGATTAGAACAACTTACAACCCTTCCAAAAGAAGGTTTCAAGAGTTTACAAAGTTCTAGAATAGAATCCGAAATATAAGAAAACAATGGTGTGTTCTTCTCTCCTCTTCAATGGAACCTTTCTTCTTCTCCTTGCACTTTCCTTCCTAGAAAAATCCTTCTTCCTTGAGAATATATTTTGTTAGAGAAATGGATAATGGATGAGATGCTCCCAAACTACCCAAGCTGCCTCAAACAACCCATCAAGGACCACTTTTATAACAAATTGTGCATGAGCTGGCCATGAGAGTCGTGGCACAGCTGTCACGAGAATCTGGCGAAAACTACGGTCATCTCCACGGCCGTGGTTCTTCAGAGAACCGTGATTCTGTGCAGAAACTTCGCTTTGGATCATTAGGCTCTGGTTTGGTGCATGACTTGTGTTGGAAAGTTTCCATGAGTCCTCCTCAGCCCTTGGCTTGTATTCCAATGAATCTGGAAGTGTGTCATCTAAATGAACGACCCTCAAACGCATCATTTTGGCTCTAAACTTCCCGAAATACCTACAAAACGCACACAAGTCCGTGTAGACGTCTATCTCGACAAAATACGTGAATTGGGTGCAAAACGTCTTGAACTAATGCTAGATCATGCATGAATGAGCGAGAATTCTATCTAAATGTGCACCTAAAACTATGCTATAAATCGTGTTATCAAAATACCCCATACTTAAGGTTTGCTCGTTCCCGAGCAAATTCCCAACTATAGACTAAGAGATGACATGATTTATGTATGCAGAAAAATGGCAAAATCTTTTTGGTTTTGTGCTTCTACTATTGGATCACCTTCATAGTCATGATCAATGGCAATTGGATAAGCAATTATGTATCAAACAATAACAGCATGGAAAGACAATTGTACTTAACTCAAAAGCATGCATGAGATGGGAGGACGGAGATGTCAAGAAGATCAAGAGTCTATCCAATCTAGATTACTAAGTCTTACAAACATGCAAGTAGGTCATAAGGGCTTGTGACATAAAAGGCTAAGAAACGTTGTTATTTGGGAGGGGAATTTTCTAGGTATGTGATGCTAATCCGGGAATGGAACTAACTTCACTTCCTTGTCCTCGATCAACTTCCCCCAAGTGTATATTTTTCCCTATCTTGCTTTCTTTTCTTTTTCTTTAACTCATTTTTGAGACAATGGCATTGGTGTACAATAGCCGAAACCTCGGTGATTAGCCATCCTCGGGCTTTTTCTCTTTTTCGAGGTGCATGCACACCGGGCACACATACCAAAGCTCGTTAGGGCTATTGGCTCATTTGAATTTGGCAAGGCACCAACACCCGATTATGTGAAGTGTACCGAGTTACTTGTCATTTAAACCAACGCCCCCAAACCTATTTTGGCTACACTTCCACAATAATTTCAGCATTTCATTCACGACATTCTTTTCATTACATCTTCACCCCGCACTTGCTTTTACACATTCAAACACACTAGCATGCTCCTATTCCCGGATGGGTTTGAAAGGAGGTTCGATTTTATATCAATTGAGGTGCTCAAGCAATCATGATCAAGATGAGAAGTAGAGAAAGATGAAATGCCTCATTCATTCCTAGATGGTATGCAAGAACTATCATGTAATTTCGACTTTCAATACTCAATCCATTCTAGACAATCATCATGATCTCAAGTCATTCATGGAATTCAAGAGAAGTAGTTCAAGTCCACATATGCATTTATCAATTCAACACATAAGGCCATTCATAGCCAATCACAAGACAAGTTTCATCATTAGGATCATATCCAAGCCTAGAAAGCACAAAAATTTTTTAAAATTTTCTGATTTTTTTGGAATTTTTGGTTTAAGTATGTAAAATGCAAGACATGTGCAAATATTAACCTATCCTAGATGCTCATCATGCAAAGGATCATGCGAACCCCACCCCATACTTAGAAACACATTGTCCCTAATGTGTAAATGAAGTAGAGAGAGTGAAAGAAGGTTCTCACAATGTAAAAGTGTTTGCTATGGTATTTTGGGAATTTTCAAGGGAATTGATGTTGGATGATCCTTTCAACCATGGTAGAGAGCTCTAAGCATCCTTCAAGCTTTGAAACCCGCGCTAGGCACCGCTAGCCGTCCAAGTTCCGCGTCCGCTCCACCCATAATTGCTGAGGGTTTCATCATCATCATTTCCAAGAAAGGCTTCCAATGCTACTAATGTTCTAGCACACATAAAACACACACAAAGCACACAAAAACAGAAAAATCTTAGGAAAAATAAAAATGAGAAATGTTACCGATGTGTTGCCTCCCACCAAGCGCTTCTTTAAGGTCATTAGCTTGACCAAACTTGGGAGCGTCTAAGCAAGGTGAAGCGGGGCAATCATGTCTATCGGGGCTCCCGGAATATACTTCTTCAAGCGATGCCCATTCACCTTGAAATTTCCACAATGCTCCCCTCATATCTCAATGGCTCCATGGGGAAAGATCTTCTTCACCACATATGGCCCGGTCCATCTTGATTTGAGCTTTCCGGGAAGTCTTAGCCTTGAGTTGAAGAGAAGGACAAGATCTCCTTCACTCAACTCCTTTGGGATAATCCTTTTGTCATGCCACCTTTTAGTTCTCTCCTTGTAAATCCGGGCATTCTCATAAGCTTCCAATCGGAGCTCCTCAAGGGCATTGATATCAAGCAATCTCTTCTCTCCCGCCTCCTTGAGGTCAAAATTTAGCCACTTAATGGCCCAATAAGGTCTATGCTCCATTTCCACCGGAAGATGGCAAGACTTGCCATAGACCAACTTGTAGGGAGTGGTGCTAATAGGTGTCTTGAAGGCGGTTCTATATGCCCATACTGCGTCATTTAGCTTCATAGCCCAATCCTTCCTTGTTCTAGACACCGTCTTCTCGAGGATGGCCTTGATTTCTCGGTTGGAGATCTCCACTTGGCCACTAGTTTGGGGATGGTAAGGTGTTGCCACCTTGTGAGTCACCCCATACTTGGCCAAAAGTGCTCCAAAATTCCTATTTGTGAAGTGCTTCCCTCCATCACTAATGACCACCCTTGGTGTTCCAAACCTAGGGAAGATCACTCGGTTGAAGAACCGCACCACAACCTTGGCATCATTTGTAGGAGAGGCGATTGCCTCTACCCATCTTGACACATAGTCCACCGCCAATAGGATGAAGAGATTGCCACATGAAGAAGGGAACGGTCCCATGAAGTCTACACCCCACACATCAAAAATCTCAACTTCTTGGATGTTATTCAAGGGCATTTCATTCCTCTTTGAAATGTTTCCCGTTCTTTGGCAAGCATCACATGCCGCTACAAAACTTTGCACATCTCTAAACAAGTTAGGCCAATAAAAACCGGATTGCAATACCTTGGCACACGTTTTGTGTGAGCTAGCATGGCCTCCACATGAAAAGGAGTGACAATGCCGGATCACACTCTCCACCTCATCCTCCGGTATGCACCTTCTTAGCACCCCATCCGGGCCTCTCTTGAATAGAAGTGGCTCACTCCAATAGTAATGCCTTACATCGTTGAAGAACTTCTTCCTTTGCGAATATGAAAATCCGGGAGGCACTTCCTCACACACCAAATAATTCACAATGTCGGCATACCATGGCTCACTTCCTCTAGCCACTTGGGAAAAACACTCTTCCACCAATTGCAATTGTTCATCCCGGAATGAATCATCTATCGGGATGTTGTCTTTCTCTAGCTTCAATGGTGGGAGTCTACTAAGGTGATCCGCCACCGAGTTCTCGGATCCCTTCTTATCTCGTATCTCCAAATCAAACTCTTGAAGAAGAAGGATCCACCGAATCAACCTTGGTTTGGCATCCTTCTTTGTAAGTAGATAACGGATCGCAGCATGATCCGTATAAACTATGACCTTCGCTCCAACAAGGTACGAGCGGAATTTCTCAAATGCGTACACCACCGCTAACAACTCCTTCTCGGTAGTAGCATAATTGAGTTGGGCATCATCTAGCGTCTTGCTAGCGTAGTAAATAGCATGAGTGCGCCCGTCTTTCCTTTGCCCCAAAACGGCCCCAATGGACACATCACTTGCATCGCACATGATCTCAAATGGTAGACTCCAATCCGGAGGTTGCATGATAGGTGCGGAGGTCAAGGCGTTCTTCAACCTACAAAAAGCTTCTAGACAATCCTTGGAAAAGACAAAATCAACATCCTTCATTAGTAGGTTAGTGAGAGGCTTAGAGATTTTAGAGAAATCTTGAATGAACCTCCGGTAAAAACCGGCATGCCCTAAGAAACTCCTTACCCCCTTCACCGAGGTAGGTGGTGGCAACTTCTCTATCGTTTCAATCTTAGCCCTATCAACCTCAATGCCACGGTTAGACACCAAGTGTCCTAACACAATCCCTTCACTTACCATGAAGTGGCATTTCTCCCAATTTAAGACAAGATTTGTCTCCTCACATCTTTGCAATACTAATGACAAGTTAGCCAAACAATCATCAAAAGAAGAACCATAAACAGAGAAATCATCCATGAATACTTCCATGATATTTTCTATGTATTCCGAAAAGATAGCCATCATACACCTTTGAAAGGTGGCGGGTGCATTACACAACCCAAATGGCATTCTCCTATATGCAAAGGTACCCCATGGACATGTAAAAGTCGTTTTCTCTTGGTCATCGGGGTGGATAGGGATTTGGAAGAATCCACTATACCCATCTAAATAGCAAAAATGAGAGTGTTGAGCTAACCTTTCTAGCATTTGGTCAATGAAGGGGAGAGGGAAGTGATCTTTCCTAGAGGCCATGTTTAACTTCCTATAATCTATACACATCCTCCATCCCGTGACCGTCCTAGTTGGTATTAGTTCATTATTCTCGTTGGTTACTACTGTCATCCCACCCTTCTTAGGCACTACATGAACGAGGCTAACCCACTTACTATCCGAGATAGGGTAGATAAATCCCGCATCTAGCAACTTAATGATTTCTTTTTTGACCACCTCTTTCATTATAGGGTTCAATCTTCTTTGATGTTCTATAGAGGGTTTGTGGTTATATTCCATCATTATCTTATGCATGCACAAAGATGGCTTAATGCCAACCAAATCATCAATAGTATAACCAATGGCCTTCCTATGCAATCTTAATTCATGTAGCAATTTAGCAAGTTCATCATCACTCAAGCATGCATTAACAATCACAGGATATGTAGAATTTTCACCAAGGAATGCATACTTTAAATGAGAGGGGAGTGGTTTAAGTTCAAGTGAGGGAGGACCTTTATCGGTTGAAGATGATCCAAATAAGGTTGGATGAGATGAATCCAAAGCAAATGAAGACTCCCCTTGGCTCCTAGAAGCTTGATCATCATTAAGAGCTGATTCAGGGGAAACCACGGTTGGAATCATGGGTTGCTCAACTTCCACGGCCGTGGTTCCTTCCAGGCTTGCTTCTCGGAGTTGTCCAGAGAGTTTGACGGCCGTGGTTCTTAAATCTCGACCGTGGAACTTGCAGCTGTTCACCACCTCTTCGTGGCTCTCAAATCCAACTCTTGGCTCCTCTTCCAATGCCTCCAAGGCCTTGATCTCTTCATTGCAATCCTCCTCAATGTCTTCCTCCATCATACTCAAAGTAAGAACCTTCTCCAAGGGGTCCTTGATCAAGATCGAGCTTACAATTTCTCTAGATTCTTCTTGCTCGACTATGTTGAAGATATCTTCATCAAGGGTTGGCCCTTTCATCATTGTGGACAGCTTGAACTTGATGTTCTCCTCTCCAATGTTGAAGGAGAGAGTCCCGTTCTTGCAATCCACTAAACATCCGGATGTGGCTAGGAAAGGTCTTCCTAGGATGATGGGAACCGGGTAATCCGCCGGAATGTCCAACACTACAAAGTCGATGGGTACATAGAATCCTCCCAATTGCACCGGAATGTCCTCTAGAATCCCAACCGGATGAGTAATAGAGCGGTCCGCCATATAGAGGGTCATCTTGACCGGCTTTGGCTCTCCTAGCCCGACCTTGTTGCTAAGTGGAAGCGGTATGATGCTTACAGTTGCCCCTAGATCACAAAGGGCCTCGTACTTCACGTCTCCTACTCCAATTGGAACGCAAAAAGATCCCGGATCTCTTAGCTTGGGAGGCATTTCCTCCTTCGTCGTTTGGATCAACTCCGAGGATCTCTTGGTCATCCTAATCTCCCCATACTCCTCCAACTTCCTTTTGTTGGAGAGTATTTCCTTCAAGAACTTTCCGTATGCCGGCATTCCTAAGATGGCATCCATGAACGGAATGTTAATATGTAACTTGGACATTAGTTCAAGGAACTTACCAAAGTGATTGTCCAAACGAGCTCTTGCTCTTGATTGTGGGAACGGTAGTGGTGGCTTGTATGGAGGCGGCGCCACATAGGTTGGCTCTACATCTTCGTTCTTCCCTCCATCTTCTTGCTTTCTTCCCTCTTCTACCACTACTTGCTTCCCTTTAGCTTGGTCCTTGGGCAAAGGATCCTTCATACTCAACCCACTCCTCGTTGTGATAGCCAAAACTTGGCCTCTTGGGTTGTCTTCGGTTCTTCCGGGAAGCTTTCCCGGATCTCTATGTGCCTCACCCGCCTTTTGAAAGACTTGTGCTTCCAAGACCTTTTGAGCCTTAGAAATTGAAGTAACGGTGCTCTCAAGTCCACTCAACCTTCCTAGCAATTGCTCAAACATGACTTCGGTCCTATCCTTTGAAGGTTGAGGAAAACCGGGTGGAGGTTCTTGTGAAGCTCTTTGTGGTGGAGTTGTGCTTGTGGAGGTGGAAGGGTTCAAGGCTCCATCCGGGTTAGAGTAAGAAAATCCGGGATGGTTGTGGTTTGGCCGGTAATTATTGAATTGCCGGTTGTTGTTGAAATTTCTTGGGCCTTGGTAATTGTTGAAGTTGCCCCTTCCCATGTAATTGACATCTTCCTCCTTGGAAGACAAGTTTGCTTGTGGAAGTACTTGAGGAGTTGTTTGGCTCTTCAAGGTTGTAGTGCACAACTCTCTCAAGGATTTCAATTCGTTGTTGATGGCGTCAAGCTTGAAATTGCTCATGGTGACTTCACTCACCTCATACGCTCCCGCCTTCCTTCCTTCACTCTTCCTATGAGAGTACTTCTCAATCACTAGAGCTTGCTTCTCCACAAACTCCCAAGCATCATCTACATGCTTCTCCATAAATGTCCCACCGGAAAGGGATTGAAGCTTGAATTGACTATCTTCATCAAGTCCTTTGAAGTAGATTTCCAATAGCTCAATTTTCGGTATGCCATGGTGTGGACAATCTAGGAGAAGGTCTTTGAATCTCTCCCAAGACTTGAACAAACTTTCTCTATCCCTCATCACGAAGGCATTGATCTTCCCTCTTAACTCGGTGGTCTTGGAAGGTGGGAAGAACTTGGTCAAGAACTCGGTTGTCATCTCCTCCCAAGTACCAACTCGTCCTTGTGGAATAGATTGATACCAAGCTAAGGCTTTGTCCTTAAGAGAGAAGGAAAAAGCCCTTAGCTTATGGTTGTTGCTCTCCAATCTTGGTGGTCTAAGAGTCTCCATCAAGATCTCATAATTCATCAAGTGTTGATGAGTAGACTCTCCTTCCATCCCTCCAAATTGATTGTGCCGGATCATTTGTAGAAGTTGAGGGCGGAGCTCATAGTTGTGGGTTGCGGGATCTCCTAGATTCACACCCGGTCGGTGTGCTCTTTGTGCCGGATCCATGCGTCTTCCTAGGGTTTGTGGCTCCTCAATAGCAATGGGAACAACCCTAACATTAGCCGCCGGTTGCGGTTGTGGTGGAGGTGGTGGAGGTTGTCGGCGATAAAGCTCTCCTTGAACAAGGGCTTGCCTAATCTCTTCAATCTCCCTCCTAGATTCTTCTTGCCTCTCATTGGCAAGTCTCCTTTCTTCCTCCAAGAGCTCATCTCTTAGCCTTATTTGCTCTAAGGCTTCATTCAATTCAGCTAGGAGATTTCTACCGGCCATCTCTCCCTCTTTTCGGATGTTCTTAGATCTAGATCGAAGGGTTTTCTCCGGTTCGGGATCGAATGGAGCTAAATCCTTGCCACGAGATCTTCGCATACACCTAAAGAGAAATAGATGTCCTGAAAAGCAAAGACACAAACCAAAAAGAAATCAAAAGAAACAAGAAAGATCTACACTAGAAACAATCACAAAATAGACTCAATCTAGACCTAGTCCCCGGCAACGGCGCCAAAAACTTGTTAAACTAAAAAGTGTGCACGCAATAAGCCTTAAATTTATACTTGTTATAATTATCCTAACTTCTAGCGCACCCGCAGTGTACGGGACGTATGTAGAAAGATAAGTATTCCAAGGTCAAACACAAAGACTAAGGTGAAATCGATTCTAGATGTGATTGAGTTTAGCAAAGATCTAAGTCTATAGAAAAGAAGGAAACAAAGAAAGGGAAAAATCTCAATTGTTTTTGTCGGTTTTAGGTGATCAAATCAAAGATCACAACTCATGCAAGCAACCAAATCAAACTAAACCAAAAATCAGCACAAATAAACAAATCGAACAAGATATTGATCAAGGGAAAAGAAAGATGGATTCAAGGGTTCGGAAATTCCGGTTATGGCATGGATCTCAAGTTATCTATTCATTCTTTGGATTGATTATGATATGTTGGGATTAAGTGTTTCTAATTTGGGAATCAATCACCGGGTCTCATGATCCAACTAATCCACACCTAAGGTCTTATTACCGGGTAAGTCTCTAAGAACCTAAGGATAGGAATTTAACACAAACCGGATTGTTTAATTAGGGATCTAACCTATCCTTACCGGGTAAGTCTCGGAAAGGGAAGTCCTAATCAACTATCCTAGCACATTTAATCCAATGGCGGCTTACTAGGCTCACCATTACCTAACGTTTTGCTATTTTAGATTCTAAGGGCAAGGATTACCGGGTAAGTCTCTCCTAACACTTAGTCACTACACTAGGACACCCTAGGGTAGGTTAAACTCAGCAAAAACTTAGGGTTTCAACAATTTTATGAATCTAAGGTAAGATCCTTCGAACCAGGGAAAATCACGGTTTGTTCTACAGAAACCACGACCGTGGTTCTACAAGAACTGCCCGTGATTTCTAACAGTAGCTACGTTCATAAGCAAAAATCATCCAAAGATAAATCTATGTCCGTCCTATCATGGATCTAGCCATAACCATCCTTTCCTTACCCTAGAATCACATCAATTTAGCCTACAACATTCATCATGGAAATCAAAACAATCAAACATAGAATCATAACCTCCATTGCAAGAATATGAAAGAAAAGAGATGAACAATGAACTTCAAGAACAAACAAATCCGAAAATGGGATTAGAACAACTTACAACCCTTCCAAAAGAAGGTTTCAAGAGTTCACAAAGCTCTAGAATAGAATCCGAAATATAAGAAAACAATGGTGTGTTCTTCTCTCCTCTTCAATGGAACCTTTCTTCTTCTCCTTGCAATTTCCTTCCTAGAAAAATCCTTCTTCCATGAGAATATATTTTGTTAGAGAAATGGATAATGGATGAGCTGCTCCCAAACTACCCCAGCTGCCTCAAACAACCCATCAAGGACCACTTTTATAACAAATTGTGCATGAGCTGGCCATGAGAGTCGTGGCACAGCTGTCACGAGAATCTGGCAAAAACTACGGTCATCTCCACGGCTGTGGTTCTTCAGAGAACCGTGATTCTGTGCAGAAACTTCGCTTTGGATCATTAGGCTGTGGTTTGGTGCATGACTTGTGTTGGCAAGGTTCCATGAGTCCTCCTCAGCCCTTGGCTTGTATTCCAATGAATCCGGAAGTGTGTCATCTAAATGAACGACCCTCAAACGCATCGTTTTGGCTCTAAACTTCCCGAAATACCTACAAAACGCACACAAGTCCGTGTAGACGTCTATCTCGACAAAATACGTGAATTGGGTGCAAAACGTCTTGAACTAATGCCAGATCATGCATGAATGAGCGAGAATTCTATCTAAATGTGCACCTAAAACTATGCTATAAATCGTGTTATCAAACGCTCAATGACTCAAGAAGTACTCACCGGAACTCCAAGATGAAAAGTTCGCACCTACCACACTCGAATAAGTGCAAGTACGGTCTATCTACGGACCTTAAACAAACGCTTCTTGGGAGGCAACCCAAGGTATTGCACTTATGTTTTTGTTTGTCATTCGTAGATTAGATTAGTTTAGACGTTTTGTTTTGTTTTGCCTTCGATACCTCCTGGTATGTTGTGTTGTTGGATGTAGGAACAATGGAATAGGCAAGAGAGAGGAAAAAGTTGAAGGAAATTGACAAAACATGGATTTTGGCACATTACAGAGAGTTCCACGCCCTAAACCACGGTCGTGGAAGCTACAGTGACCGTAATTTGCAAAAATCTGAGAAAAATCACCAAAACCACGGTTCCGTACATTTCCACGGTCGTCGAAACCCCCGAGTGACTGTGATTTTCAAAAAAATTTACGGGCACTATATAAACCACGTTCCTTCACAAAAACACCACAAACACTTCTCTTCCACGCCCCAAACGCCGTAAATCATCCCCATCTCGCATTTCTTCGTTCGGTAATCGTTTCGAACGATTCTTGAGACTAAAGTGAAGCAAATTCAACCAGCTACAAGATCCAATCAACAAATCAAGCGAACAATCCTTGAAGAAGACGGAATTTGGATTTTAAGAATCCAAAACCTAGGTTTTCTTCTCTTTCTCTACTTTGTCGATTTGGCTCAATTTTTGCAAAAATTTTTAGGAGAACTGATTTGAATTGGATTGGAATTAGTCTAGGACTGTTGCCTGGTGAATTTGGTGTGACTTGATTGAGTTTTGAGAAATTCAGAGTCGAACCACGGTCTCTGGGCGAACCACGGCCGTGGAATCTGTAGAGCAGGCCGTAATTTTCCCTCTGAAATGGATTTGATTAGGAGAATGTCTACTAGAAGCAAGAAGAGGAAAGGTGATGCTTCCTCCTCCTCCCAAGTACCTCCTAGTGAGCCACCATCACCCCCACCCCCTAGAATTCCAATAATCCATGAGGATTACCTCGATGCATTAGAAAGGATCGAGAAGAGGACGGTCATAGCACCGTGCTACTTAGTTCTTGAGAAGTTAGAGCCACTGAATGTGGTGAATGACCTTACACGGCTTCTAGATAGAGCCGGCTTGATCATCTTCTCCGCTATTAGGGAAGACGCATATGAGGAGATTACTCGAGAGTTTGTGATCTCTTTTGAGCATAGCCATATGGATAGGACAGTTTCCTTTAGGCTGATGGAGGAGAACTACGAGTTCTCGATCTTAGAGTTCGGAGCCTTCTTTGGGTTCCAAGATACCTTCAATGGTCGCTTTCCTAGTGGTGTATACGCTAAGGATTTCTGGGATGACATTGTTATGATCTATGCCAGCGAGGACTGCTGGCAGCCAGCTAACACAAAGGCTAAGCTTATCTATCACTTAGCCTTGAAGATAGACCATAGAGTACTTTCTCAGTGTCTTTTCCCTAGGACCGAGACCCCTCAGAAGATTAAGACAAATGAGTTGTTCCTCCTTTATGCTATGTTACACGATAGACCTGCTGACTATGCTACCCTCTTAGCCTCCACATTGAGTAAGCTCAAGAATACGAGAGCCGGGAACATTGGATATGGTGGTATGGTCACCCACATCGCTAGACAGTTGGGGATAGATTTTTCAGCTTGCACTAGGATAGCGGCGAGACCGTTGGGTCTCCAGAGCCTCGTGACTAGAGGTTTGATCTTTCCTTGACATAGAGGTCCACCTACCGCTGCCATGCCATGGGAGGATAGAGGAGGTAGAGGCATTCCATGGCTCCCCGAGTATTCCATTATGGTTGGACGCCATAATTGGAATCAGATATTCGCTGCTATGAACGCGAATAGGTTAGTAGCACCTCCCTACGTCCCCGATGAGGTACCGGCTGCAGATGAAGAGGAGATAGGAGGAGGTGATGGTTTTGAGGGATTAGGTGAGGAGCAAGACTTTGGCACTTTCCCGGATCAGCCGGCACATTTCCCTGACCCTCCCAGGCATTCACCACGACCAGCTGTTAGCATGAAATATTGTGATATTTTAGGCACGTTTTCTAATCGTATTTGATCCATATTGATAGTCTTTGATTGATCTTTGCGCATATATGAGCTAGTATTGCCTATATTGTCGATATGGATGTCTACACTAGTTCTATGTTGATTATAGGTGATTTGGAGTTATTTCCAAACGAAATCGAGCAAAGGAGAGTTGAGTTGATATGTCCATAGATCGAGGACACTTTTTGGAAGCAAATTTGAGTATTGGATTGAGGAATACACGAATGAAAGCAAGAATCACGGTCTTACCCTAAATTACGGCCGTGGATTGTGAGTCAGAAATCGATGTTCATTCCAGGGGATATTACGGCCGTGGAACAAACCGTGATTGTTTCCACGCCCTAAATTACGGTCGTGGAATCTTCCACGACCGTGATCTTGGCGAATCTTTTCGCCACACTTCGAAGCCATGATCTTTTGAAGAATGGGCCGGGCCGACACCTTGCCCTGCATTATAAAAAGACGGATGAAAGGAGATTTCATTATCATCGCTTAATCCACGCATAGACGGAGAATCACCGCTTAGACCCGTTTTGGCGTTCTTGCACGTTCGCGGAATCTCGCTTAGCAATCGACGCTAAGGATTAACGCTTCTTCATTTGGGAGGCAATTTCGGAGATCTCATTGGAGATCGAAGTTCACAGTTGAAGAGTTGTTCAGATCTCGCACTTTCAGTGGAGATTGTCATTGTGATCTTCGGACTTGTGAAAGATCGAAGTTCTTGAAAGAATTGCAAGAAGATCTCTCTTCTTGATTAGGTTCGAATCGGAAACGGATTGACATCCCGTTTCTCTTCTTTCCTATAGTTGTGATTTGTTTATTCCTTTTTGAATCTTTGAAAAACATTTGTTGGAATCTTGAGATTCCTTTGAAGGTTATTGATAGTTCTTGAAGTTTTCATCTTTTATTCCTTAATTCTTGAATTAATATTAAAATGACCGTTATTGGCTAAAAACTCTTAACAATTCTAAGGTGAAGGGTTGATAGTTGTGGCATAGGTGATGATAGATCGTTCGCAAACAGATTAGACCCTGAGAGTTAGAGAGAATCGTCGACAACCCCAAATTACGGGCAGTTCTTGAGTTCCACGACCGTGGAATCTCAAGATCCAACCGTAATTCCCCTCTAGTTTACGAGCCTGCTTTTACTTTAATCCAAAGTTAAAGATTTGCTTTAACTTAGTTTAGACTTGTCTTCTCTAGGTGGTAGTGAAGCCTCAACAACCTCTACCTCGATTGTGAGCCTCAACAACCTCAATCGGATAAGTTAGTCTTGAACCTTTAGATTACAAGTTTGGGTATTTGACACTAATCCTCGTCTTTAGTTCCTTTCTATATTGAGCCTCAACAACCTGTATAGGGAGTATCTTTTAGGTGAGTCACATAAGGTTTTTGGAACCTCAACCGTACGATTACCTTATATTAGTATACCTTTGCATATCTCTACTCTGTCTTTATATCATTAGTATATCTTGAATCTATTGCCGCAACTGGATACCTGGATCTTTAGGATTGTTGTTTTCCCAATATTTGCAAAACTCCCATATTTATTTGCTTGATAACTTGATATCGAATTTGTTCCCACCCAAATCCCTATGTTCGATACTCTGGAATCCTTGCTTAGCTACCTCGATCCGTACACTGCGGGTTCGCTGCTTGATTCTAGTTTTATAAATTTAAAACTTATTTGCACACACCTCTAGGGGCGAACAAGTTTTTGGCGCCGTTGCCGGGGATTTGGTTCCGGCCGAATTCGGTAACCGGTTGTCAAGCTTGGGAGCTTGCTCTCGTTATTTGATTTTTCTTTGAGTGCATGCACAGGTCTAGGAACACCGAAGATCTCTTACCTCTTGATCAAGAGCTAGAGAAAACCTTGAGACAAAGACGCAAGGAAAAGAAGATGGCTCAAGAAAACGAACGCGATCTTCAAACTGAGTTGACGGAGAAGGAAGCTCAACTCCGATGGAATAAGAATCTCCTCCAGGATGAGATGGATCGTCATCAATCTCAAGTTAACGGTCTACAAGACATGATCGCCCAAATGAAGATAAAGATGAGCGATCTCGAAGATAAGGTGGGCAGAAAGTCCTCGAGAAGGAGAACAAGGTCTAGAAGAAGAAGAAGTCATTCATCCGCCGATGAGAGTGACTCTTCCATGCCACCATTAGAAGAGATTGACCCTACGGTCAATGTGAATCCTTTCAATCCACAAGAAGCTGCAATTCATCGCGCTCCACCTAGGAATGCTAGAGCCGAACGTGTGGATAATGAGCCAAGAACTCTTGGCCAACGAATGGATCCAACACAACAACCACGCCGTTTGGGCGTGAACTTTGAAGCTGAAGATGTACAAGGGTTTAGCTTCAACCCTCAAGTTATTACTCTTGTTCGCCAAAATCAGTTTGGCGGTACAAGTACCGAATCTCCACACCAGCACTTGCAGAACTTTGAGTGCATGATGGAGACGATGAGGCCGAAGAGCGCCACTACCAACAGCTACAAACTTAAACCTTTCTTCTTCTCTTTGAAAGGGAAAGCGCTGTCTTGGTATCAAGCTCTTCCTAATGGGAAACTAGACACGTGGGAAGACCTTTCTGCGGAGTTTCTCACCAAGTTCTTTCCGCCCTCCAAAACGGCGGAACTTAGAGGTAAGATTAATGCTTTTTCTATGAGACCTAACAAGAGTTTGTTTCAATCTTGGGAAAGGTTTCAGGATTTGCTCTTGGATTGCCCTCATCATGGCATATCCAAGCTTGCCTTGCTGGAAATTTACTACAAGGGGCTGGATGCGGGAACGCAATTCAACCTCCAATCCCTCTCATGTGGAACGTTCATGGACATGAGAGAAGATGACGCTTGGGACTTCATTGAGAAGCAAGCAAGAGTCATAGAGAAGTATTCCCACCGAAAGGTGGAAGGAAATCGTGTAGAGCAAGGAGCAAAGCTCACACATGAAGCTCAAAATCAGATTTTCTCCCTCAACAATGAGATCAAAGAGTTGAAGGAGACTATCAAGACCAACTTCCCAAAGCAACAAGGGAAGGATGTTGGTTATTTGGGCAACAACAACAATGGCGGTGATAACACCAACCGCAACAACAACAATAGCCGGAACAATAACCGGAATAACAATTGGAATGGAAACAACAACAACCGGAACAACAACAATTGGAACAACAATCGTGGTTCAAACAACAACAATTGGCGCTCCAATCAACAGAATTCCGGTAACTCCTATCCTTCCAATTCTAATTCGCTAACTCCACCTTCCTCTTCCTCTACTCCTTTGAAAAGCCAGGGCCAATCATCTAATGGAGGAAGCACTTCGGGGAAGGAGAAGCCAGATCCCATGTTGGAAACTATCTTGGGAAAGCTTCAAGGGATGGAGGACCGCTTCACTAAGTTCGATGATCGAGTTTCTAAGATCGACAAAGCTCAAAAGGTTTTAGAAAACCAAATGTTCGATCATGCGGAAGAAGTTCCCAGAAATCCAGGGAAACTTCCAGGAAAGACGGAGGACAACCCTAAGGGAAGGGTAATGGCGATTACAACTAGGAGCGGAGTGACTACCACCGATCCGCAGCCTACGTTCGTTGAAGTCCCCGTAGAGAAGGACAAAGAAAAGGGGAAGGAGAAGGAAGACATCCATGTCCCTCCTGCAGCTTACAAACCTCCCCTACCATTCCCTCAATCTAGAGCGCGAGCGCGCCTAGACAAGCAATTCGGTAAGTTCATAGAACTTATGAGCAAGCTGCATATTAATATACCCTTCATCGATGCCATTGTAGGTATGCCAGCTTATGGCAAGTTTTTGAAGGAGCTTCTCTCTAACAAGAGGAAGCTAGAAGATTTTGGAGAAGTCAAGATGAGTTCGGATTCTTCGGATCTCATCAAGACGATGAAGGAGAAAATGCCCCCAAAGCTGAAAGATCCGGGGTCATTTTGCATTCCCATTGGAGTGGGAGAGGTCACATATGACGCTTTATGTGACTTGGGAGCAAGTGTGAGCATCATACCACTTGCGTTGTGCAGGAAGATCGGTTTAGGCGACCCTAAACCGGTGAAGATGACGTTATACATGGCGGATCGATCCATTACTCGTCCCGTCGGCATTGTAGAAGACGTCCCAGTCAAGCTAGGCAAGTTCTTTGTCCCCATTGATTTTGTCGTGCTTGACATTCCTGCAGATAGTCCGGTCCCGATCATACTCGGAAGACCGTTTCTTGCAACTTCCGGCTGCATGGTCGATTGCAAGAATGGGAGACTCGCTTTTGATATTGGGGAAGAGAAAGTAGAGTTCGTTCTTTCTACTCTAATAAAGGAACCAATCTTCGACGAGGATATCTACAATGTCCAAGACGAAGAAGGTTTATCTAGGGAGGAGGTAAGTGCGATTCTCTTTAACGATCCCCTACAAAAGGTTATCACTATGAGTCTAACCAATGAAGGAGAAGAAGAAGAGTGCAAAGAGGAAATTGAAGCCTTGGAAGCACAAGAAGAGATGCATGAAGTAGAGTTTGAAAAACTCCACGATGAGGCTGAGAATACTAGATTCCACGGTCATACTCTGTATTCCACGACCGTGGATTCCACGACCAAAATCGACCTCCATTCCAGAGGATATTACGGCCGTGGAACACCAGAGGAGGCCGTAATTTTGGCCGTGGAAAAGGGTGATCGACATACTCTTTCCACTTCTTCTAATTCATCTTCAACCCATTCAACATCCTTAGAAACTTCTAAGGAAACGTCGGGAGCTCCTCAAGGATCATTGGAAGCTCCGAAATCAATGGAACTCAAACCACTTCCTACTCATCTAAGGTACGCTTTTCTTGGATCTAATTCTACCTTTCCGGTTATCGTTAGTTCCGAATTAAGCATAGATGAACATGAACAGCTCATGATTGTCCTTAGGAAACATAGAAAAGCCATAGGCTACACTATCGAGGACTTAGTAGGAATTAAACCCTCCCTATGCATGCATAAGATACTAATGGAGGAGGACTTTAGAACTTCAAGACAACCTCAAAGGCGGTTGAATCCGACCATGAAGGAGGTTGTCAAGAAGGAAATTCTTAAACTTCTTGATGCAGGCATCATCTATCCTATCTCCGATAGCAAGTGGGTGAGCCCGGTTCAAGTGGTTCCAAAGAAGGGAGGAATGACGGTCATCACCAATAAGAACAACGAACTCATTCCTACCCGAACTGTGACTGGATGGCGAATGTGCATAGACTACCGCAAGCTCAACAATGCAACGCGGAAGGATCACTTTCCATTGCCATTCATCGATCAAATGCTTGAAAGGTTAGCACAACATTCATATTTTTGCTACCTTGACGGTTATAGTGGCTTCTTTCAGATCCCGATACATCCGGATGATCAAGAGAAGACCACCTTCACGTGCCCTTGGGGTACGTTCGCTTATAGGAGAATGCCGTTCGGGCTTTGCAACGCCCCAGCCACCTTTCAACGGTGCATGATGGCCATCTTCTCCGAATACGTAGAGGAAATCATGGAAGTCTTCATGGACGACTTCTCCGTTTACGGTTCCTCATTTAACGATTGTCTTTCTAACCTTTCTCTTGTTTTGCAAAGATGTGAAGACACTAACCTAGTTCTTAATTGGGAGAAGTGTCAGTTTATGGTTAAGGAAGGAATCGTGTTAGGTCACTTAGTCTCTAGTAGAGGGATAGAGGTAGACAAGGCTAAGATAGAGACCATAGAGAAACTTCCTCCCCCAATTTCGGTGAAAGGGATAAGAAGTTTCCTAGGACATGCTGGATTCTATAGACGTTTCATTCAGGACTTTTCTAAGATATCAAAACCTCTCACTAATCTATTGATGAAGGATGCGGTTTTTGAGTTTTCGCAGGAATGTTTAGATGCGTTTAACACTATTCGGCAGGCTCTAATCTCAGCACCTATTATCCAACCTCCGGATTGGACTCTCCCCTTCGAGATTATGTGCGATGCTAGTGACGTAGCTATTGGAGCTGTCCTTGGGCAACGAAAGGAAGGACGAACCCACGCCATATACTACGCTAGCAAGACGCTAGACGAGGCTCAGCTCAACTACGCCACTACAGAGAAGGAATTTTTAGCCATTGTCTACGCTATTGACAAGTTTCGCTCTTATCTTGTAGGTGCAAAGGTGATTGTCTACACGGATCATGCTGCGATCCGGTACCTTCTTGCCAAGAAAGACGCGAAACCAAGGCTGATTAGATGGATTCTTCTCCTACAAGAATTCGATCTAGAGATCCGCGACAAGAAAGGCTCGGAAAATTCTGTTGCGGATCATTTGAGTCGTCTAACACATCTAGAGGACGACCAATTACCCATTGATGACTCCTTTCCGGACGAACACCTACACATCATAGAGGAGTGCATCAAGGTAATCTCCAAGGGTAACGAACCATGGTTTGCTGATTTCGTTAACTATTTGGTTTGCCAGGAGATACCACCCGGACTATCATATGCGCAAAGGAAGAAGTTCTTCAAGGACGTCCGGGAATACTATTGGAATGAGCCTCTCCTCTTCAAGAGAGGTCCGGATGGAATCATTCGGCGATGTGTGCCGGAAGATGAGATGCAAAGTGTCATCCGCCATTGTCACTCACTACCTTGTGGGGGACACGCTAGTTCAAACAAAACTAGCGCAAAGGTATTGCAATCCGGATTCTATTGGCCTACCTTATTTAAAGATGTGCAATCCTTTGTTTCTTGTTGCGATGCTTGTCAAAGAACAGGCAATATTTCTAGAAGAAACGAGATGCCCCTCAACAACATCCAGGAGGTGGAGATTTTCGACGTTTGGGGAGTCGATTTCATGGGACCATTCCCTTCTTCTTGAGGAAACCAATACATACTATTGGCGGTAGACTACGTTTCTAGATGGGTGGAAGCAATTGCCTCTCCCACAAATGATGCCATGGTGGTGGTTAAGTTCTTCAACAAGACCATCTTTCCGCGATTCGGGACGCCAAGGACGATCATTAGTGATGGAGGTTCTCACTTCATAGCCCGTCGTTTTGAAGCTCTTCTATCCAAGTATGGGGTTACTCACAAGATCGCTACCCCTTACCATCCACAAACGAGTGGACAAGTTGAGATCTCAAATAGGGAGATCAAGGGAATTCTGGAGAAGACGGTTTCAAGGACTAGGAAGGATTGGTCCTTGAAACTAGATGATGCATTGTGGGCATACCGGACTGCATACAAGACTCCCATAGGAACCACACCATACAACCTTGTGTATGGGAAGTCTTGTCACTTGCCGGTACAGCTGGAGCACAAGGCGTTTTGGGCTATCAAGTGGCTGAATTTCGGCATGAAAGAAGCGGGAGAGAAGCGTCTCCTAGACATCAACAAGCTGGATGAACTCCGTTTGAACGCCTACGAAAACGCTAAAATCTACAAGGAAAGAGCAAAGCGTTGGCATGATAAGCATATCATTCCAAAGGACCTGAAAGAAGGAGATCAAGTTCTCCTCTTCAATTCGAGACTTCGCCTCTTTCCAGGTAAGTTAAAATCTCGTTGGACTCGACATTTTCTAATTAAGCGTATTTTCCCCCATGGTGCAGTTGAAGTATGGGGTGAAGCTAGCGGAAGTTTTAAGGTGAACGGCCAACGACTCAAGAAGTATACGCCGGAACTCCAAGCTGAGGAGTTTGCACCTACCGCACTCGAATAGGTACGACATTGGTCTAGCTACGGACCTTAAACAAAGCGCTTCTTGGGAGGCAACCCAAGGTATTGCATTTTCGTTTTTGTTTTCGATTCATAGTTTAGTCTAGAATAGACGTTTTCGCTTTATTTTGCCTCGATTCCTTCCGGTATGTTCGTGTTTTTGGTTGTAGGATCGATGGAAAAGGAGAAAGGAGGGATAATGTCGAAGAGAAGTGACGAAATTTGGACTTTTAAGCTTTACAGAAGGTTCCACGGTCTAAATTACGGTCGTCATAGCTACAGTGGCCGTAATTCTCAAAAGCCTGTGAAAAATCACCAAAATTACGGGTCCGTACATTTCCACGGCCGTGGAATGCCCCGATAGACCGTGATTTTTGAAATTTTGCCTGCGAGTATAAAAGCCACACTTCGTCACAAAATCACCACAATTCATCCCCAATTCCACGCCCTAAATACCGAAAACCCGCAGCCCCTCCCAAATCTTCGTTCTTTAATCGTTTTCAACGATTCTTCGCTCTAAACTGCAGCAAATCCAACCAAGAACAAGATCCAAGCAACAAATCGAAAGGAAAACGATCAACAAACGCGCATTTTGGATTTTTCAATCCAAAAAGGAGGTTATTTCTTTCTCTTCGATTCTAGTGGATTTGGTTCGTTTTTGCCATAGATTTTTAGGAAGAACTGATAAAGATTGGAAGGAATTAGATTAGGGCTGCTTGTTGTGGTGAAATCTGGTGAATTTGCTGAGATTCACAAAAATCTGTGTCGAATCACGGTCTACAGAGGTTCCACGGCCGTGATTCCTGAAGAACAGCCCGTAATTTTGAACAGAAAATGGATTTTGTAAGGAGGATGTCGGGAAGGATTAAGGAAAAGAAAGGGGAGCAAAACAAGAAGAGAAAGGGCAACCCCTCAACCTCTAGGGCACCACCACCTTCATCCCCCTCACCTTCACCTCCATCTTCACCTCCATCCTCACCACCTCACCCTAGCATCCCGACCATACACGAAAACCACCGAGCTGCATTTGAGAGAATAGAGAAGAGGGCAGTGATTGGCCCTAGGTACTTGTTGTTGGAGGATCTACATCCTCTCAACATAGTAGATGACCTTACATGGCTCTTGGATAGAGCCGGTTTGCTTGTCTTCACGAACATTCGTGAAGACGCTTATGAGGAGATCACCCGAGAGGTTGTGACGTCTTTCGAGCACACCCATGTTGATAGAACTGTCTCCTTCCGTCTCATGAACAGAGACTACCATTTGAGCATTGATGAGTTCGGGACCATCTTCGGGTTCCATGAGACCTATAACGGTCGACTTCCTAGAGGCGTTTCCGCCAAGGACTTTTGGGCGGAAGTGGCCATGATCTATGCCGACGAGGACCGTTGGCAACCAGCTGATACCAAGGCTAGATTGATGTACCATCTAGCCTTGAAGATAGCTCACCGTGTTCTTTCGGAGTGTCTCTTTCCTAGGACGGAGACGCCCCAAAAGATCAAGACGGATGAGCTATTCCTTCTCTATGCTATGCTTTATGGATGCCGCGCTGATTGTGCTACTCTTTTGGCGGCGACGATGAGTAAATTGAAGAACAAGTCAAAGGGGAACATTGGGTATGGTGGGATAGTGACCCACATAGCTAGGACATTTGGAGTAGACTTCTCGGCTTGCACACGTATACCGGCAGTTCCATTAGGGCTACATGCCTTTATAGTTAGGGGACTCATCTTCCCCACACATAGAGGTCCGCCTTATGCGGGCATGCCCTGGGAGAGTAGGACAGGCAGGGGTATTGAGTGGCTGCCAGAGTATTCCATTGTGGCGGGACGCCACAATTGGAAGGAGACGTTCGCTGCGATGCATGCGAACAGGCTTGTAGCTCCCCCTTACGTTCCACCGCCGGTAGTAGATGAGGAGGACATGGGAGAGCAGTATGAGAGTGGTGGAGGAGCAGAGCAGGAGTTCGGCACGTTTCCGGATCAGCCGGATGCGGCCCAGGATGTACCTAGGCGCTCTCCACGTCCAGCTAGAGCTTCAGGCTCGTCATCTCGCCGCGCTAGCGTGAGTGAGAGGCCCACGTGGATGACTACACCTCCCACCTGGTACGACACACCCCCTCCTTGGTCCACGACGCAACCAGCAGCACCACCACCACCACCACAGCCAGCACCAGCAGATGCTCCCGCATTCTATGATCACGCCCCGGGATGGTATGAGAGGATGCCGGATTGGGCTACCGGACTTTCAGAGAGAGTCGGAGCATTAGAGATCCGGGCGGATGCTAGAGACGGACGTTTAGACGACCTCGACCACATGATGAGGGACGTCTACCGCCAGCAGTTTGGGCGGTACTATGATCCGAGTTTCTCTCCATTCCCACCTCCACCGGCACCGCAGTGATCGATGACCGGACTGCTCGTTTTAGACATTCCCGCCACCACTTGTGAGTTTCTTTTTCTTTTCTTTCTTTTGTTCTTTCTTGTGAACATTAGGGACAATGTTCGTCCTAAGTATAGGGTGGGATGTACTAAATGTTTGTAATAACTCTACTCTATATGCTGCTTTCATTCCGAGACTATCCTTGCATGTTTATTATGTGTTACACGTTTTATTTTTGCATTGCATGAAAAAGAACTTTAAAAACCCATAAAAATTGAAAAATTTGAAAATTTTGTGCTTCTAATGAATTGAGACGAATTCTATGATAATCACTACTTGCGAATTGAGTTTGATGACGATTGCATGCTTAAAAGGATAGTAAATCGAAAAGAATGCAAATGAATGAATTCTACCTCTTTTACAAGTTTTATAATGTGAAAACGTTACCTAAATCATATTAAGAAATTGAAGTTGAAATCACACTATAAGTTCCTATACTTCTTGTTGAAATGATTAAGGCAATTCGATACTTTATTTCTTCTTTCTTTGATCATCTAGCTCCTCATTGAAATATTAGCCTCCTTTACCTATCCGGGAACTTGGAAAAGTGAATGAAAAAAAGGCATGTTTGATGTGGGAGGGCCATGAGAGCAATTATTTGCAATCAATTGAATAGAAAGAAATTATAGGTTTGGGGAAGTCAATCATAACGATGAGTAACTCGGCACCATTCACATAGCCGGGTGTTTGTGTCTTGCCAAAGTCGGATTGAGCGATATTCCTAGCGGATTATGGTATGTGCGCCAAGGGTTTGAGGCATCTCTTGCAAATTTGAGAAACGCCGATCTCCTAGGCTTCGGTTTTTGTGCACCTCTATCCATAACTCCAAAAGTAAAGTCGAAAAATGAAAAGCAAGAGCGAAGCTCTAAGTGAAGTGTTGCGGGAACCGCATAAGAAGAAGAAGGTAGTAGTCCACTTTCCCGGATTTATGCACCACTTCCCCTTAAAGTTTTCCCTTCCCTTCCATACTCTAGACCTTTTCTTTGAAAGTCCTTAAGATCAAAAGAATGTTATATGGCTTGGTGATCTAAATTGAAGTTCTTATGATTGATTTTGATAAAGTTTGAAGGTTATAATGCTTGTTTGGAAGTTAAATTGATTCATGAGTTTTCTTCGCCTTTTACTCTCTAATTAAGTGTGTGAAAGTTTGAAAAACGATTGAAGCAAGGTTTGAGAATGATCTATTCTTTAGAAATCACATTCACCCAAAAGAAGGTACACATATTTCATCCTAACTCTTGTTTTAAAGCTTTTTGAAAGACCTTGCTTAGGGACAAGCAAGTGTTAAGTATGGGGTTATTTGTTAGCATGAAATATTGTGATATTTTAGGCACGTTTTCTAATCGTATTTGATCCATATTGATAGTCTTTGATTGATCTTTGCGCATATATGAGCTAGTATTGCCTATATTGTCGATATGGATGTCTACACTAGTTCTATGTTGATTATAGGTGATTTGGAGTTATTTCCGAACGAAATCGAGCAAAGGAGAGTTGAGTTGATATGTCCATAGATCGAGGACACTTTTTGGAAGCAAATTTGAGTATTGGATTGAGGAATACACGAATGAAAGCAAGAATCACGGTCTTACCCTAAATTACGGCCGTGGATTGTGAGTCAGAAATCGATGTTCATTCCAGGGGATATTACGGCCGTGGAACAAACCGTGATTGTTTCCACGCCCTAAATTACGGTCGTGGAATCTTCCACGACCGTGATCTTGGCGAATCTTTTCGCCACACTTCGAAGCCTTGATCTTTTGAAGAATGGGCCGGGCCGACACCTTGCCCTGCATTATAAAAAGACGGATGAAAGGAGATTTCATTATCATCGCTTAGCACCGCTTAATCCACGCATAGACGGAGAATCACCGCTTAGACCCGTTTTGGCGTTCTTGCACGTTCGCGGAATCTCGCTTAGCAATCGACGCTAAGGATTAACGCTTCTTCATTTGGGAGGCAATTTCGGAGATCTCATTGGAGATCGAAGTTCGCAGTTGATGAGTTGTTCAGATCTCGCACTTTCAGTGGAGATTGTCATTGTGATCTTCGGACTTGTGAAAGATCGAAGTTCTTGAAAGAATTGCAAGAAGATCTCTCTTCTTGATTAGGTTCGAATCGGAAACGGATTGACATCCCGTTTCTCTTCTTTCCTATAGTTGTGATTTGTTTATTCCTTTTTGAATCTTTGAAAAACATTTGTTGGAATCTTGAGATTCCTTTGAAGGTTATTGATAGTTCTTGAAGTTTTCATCTTTTATTCCTTAATTCTTGAATTAATATTAAAATGACCGTTATTGGCTAAAAACTCTTAACAATTCTAAGGTGAAGGGTTGATAGTTGTGGCATAGGTGATGATAGATCGTTCGCAAACAGATTAGACCCTGAGAGTTAGAGAGAATCGTCGACAACCCCAAATTACGGGCAGTTCTTGAGTTCCACGACCGTGGAATCTCAAGATCCAACCGTAATTCCCCTCTAGTTTACGAGCCTGCTTTTACTTTAATCCAAAGTTAAAGATTTGCTTTAACTTAGTTTAGACTTGTCTTCTCTAGGTGGTAGTGAAGCCTCAACAACCTCTACCTCGATTGTGAGCCTCAACAACCTCAATCGGATAAGTTAGTCTTGAACCTTTAGATTACAAGTTTGGGTATTTGACACTAATCCTCGTCTTTAGTTCCTTTCTATATTGAGCCTCAACAACCTGTATAGGGAGTATCTTTTAGGTGAGTCACATAAGGTTTTTGGAACCTCAACCGTACGATTACCTTATATTAGTATACCTTTGCATATCTCTACTCTGTCTTTATATCATTAGTATATCTTGAATCTATTGCCGCAACTGGATACCTGGATCTTTAGGATTGTTGTTTTCCCAATATTTGCAAAACTCCCATATTTATTTGCTTGATAACTTGATATCGAATTTGTTCCCACCCAAATCCCTGTGTTCGATACTCTGGAATCCTTGCTTAGCTACCTCGATCCGTACACTGCGGGTTCGCTGCTTGATTCTAGTTTTATAAATTTAAAACTTATTTGCACACACCTCTAGGGGCGAACACCAGCCGGACATTCAGGAGCCTCTTCCTCTCGCCTTGCTAGCGTGAGTGAGAGGCCGACATGGATGAATACCCCTCCCGATTGGTATAGATCACAACAGGAGTGGATGGGAGCTCCGCGCACATAGTATGCACAGCCGCCATCGGCACCAGCCCTAGAGGATGCGCCAGCTTGGTACAGCCAGGCACCGGGGTGGTATGAGCAGCTGCCGGACTGGCTACCGACGTCTCTAACAGAGTAGGATATTTGGAGATCCGACAGGTTGCTAGGGACGTACAAGCTGATGAGCATGATAGGATGATGACAGACATCTACCGCCAGCAGTTTGGGCGGAACTTCGACTCCAGCTTCTTCTCGTTTCCACCACCGCCTCCACCTCAGTGATGACCATGCATGATTGACAGTATTAGCCGCTCCACCGCCGTCTTGTGAGTTCTTTTTTCTTTCTTTCTTTTCTTTATTTCTTTTTGAACATTAGGGACAATGTTTGTCTCAAGTATGCGGTGGGGTGTGACTATCGTTTGTAATAACTCTACTCACTTTGCTTGCCTTGATTCGAGAACACTTTGCATGTTTCATTTCATTGTCACACGTTTCGTTATTGCATTGCATGAAAAAACTTTTAAAAACCCATAAAAATTAAAAAATTTAGAAAAGGTTTTGTGCTTCTAAGAACTGAGATGATTTCTATGATAATTACTACTTGTGAATTGAGTTTTTGATGACAATTGTATGCCTAAACGAATAATTAATTGAAAAGGAATTGAATGTGTTGATTATCCTTTCTTGCATGTTTCATAATGTGAAGAGTTTTATCTAAATCATATTAAGAAATCAAGGTTGAAATCACATGATAAGTTCTTATACTTTTTTATGAAATGATTAAGGCAATTCGACCTTTCCTATCCGGGAATTTGGAGGAGTTATGTTTTGGCATGTTTGATGTGGGAGGGTCATGAAATCAATTGTTTGCATTCAAAGAATAGAAATAATAGGTTTGGGGAAGTCAATCATGATGATGAGTAACTCGGCACCATTCACATAGCCGGGTGTTTGTGTCTTGCCAAAGTCGGATTGAGCGATATTCCTAACGGATTATGGTATGTGCATCAAGGGTTTGAGGCATCTCGAAATTGAGAAACTTCGATCTCCTAGGCTTCGGTTTTTGTGCACCGCTGTCCATAACTCCAAAAGTAAAGTCGAAAAATAATGTGAAAAGAAGAGAGCAAAGCTCAAAGTTTATGGTGTTGCAAATCAAAATAAAAAGAAAAGAGTTAGTTGTCACTTTCCCGGATTCATGCACCACATTCCTTATAAATTTTCCCCCCTTCCATATTCTAGACCTTATTTGAAAGTCCTTAAGATCAAAAGAATGTTATTTAGCTTGGTGATCTAAATTGAAGTTTCTTATGCTTGATTTTGATAATACTTGAAGGTCATGATGTTTACATTGAAGTTTAACCAATTCATGATGTTTCTTTCCTCTACATTCTTTGGTTATGTATATGAGCGTTTCAAGAGTGAATGAAGCAAGGTTTGAGAATAATCTATTGACTAGAAGTACATTTACCTAAAAGATGTTTTGTTTTTGAGTTTGCATGCAAATTTCATCCTAACTTATGTTCTAAAGCTTTCGAAAGACCTTGCTTGGGGACAAGCAAGTGGCAAGTATGGGGTATTTTGTTAGCATGAAATATTGCGATATTCTAGGCACTTTTTCTAGTTGTTTTTCATCCATTGTAGTGTTCATTGATAAGGTATTGAAGCATTTGTTAGCTAGTTTGTCTATATTTTCGATATGGAGGTCTACATTAGCTTTGTGTTGATGATAGGTGAATAAGAGCTAAAACCGGACCATTTGAGAGAGATAGGGGAGATTTGAGCACATCCAAGGATTAGGAACACATCAAAGAAGCCAAAGGAGATGCTAGGATGAGGAATGACACGACACAAAGGAAACCATTAGCAATTTACACTTCCACGCCCTAAAATACGGCCGTAGAGAAGTCCACACTCTAAACCACGGCCGTGGATCTTGGCATCATGAGCGTGGAGCATTCCAGAGAGTTACACGGTTTAAAGTATGGTCGTGGAAATCATATGAGACCGTAATCCACTTCCACGCCCTAAACCACGGTCGTGGAACCCCTTGAGACCGTGATTTAGGCGATCTTTTGACGAACTAATTATTGCCACATCATTTACGCAATGGGCCGGACGGTTAATTTATCCTTTCTTATAAAAGGGTCAGAGAAGATAGTTTCGGACATCGACGCTTATCGCTCAGCCTTACTTAGGGTTGCTTTGAGAGAGTTCGAGAAGGACTTAGCGGAAGCGCCGGCAATTTGGATTTCGGAAGATCGTGTGTGGCGGAAGTTGCGCCCTTTTTCTAGGTTTTGTTATTAAAGACGGATTGACATCCCATTCTTCATACTTGCCTTAGATTTTGTGAGGTTTTGTGTTCTATTCCGAATCCATTGAATATTCCGATTTGTGTTTCGGATTTGACATTGCCTTTGAGTTATATTTGACTTTGAGTTATATTTGACTTTGAGTTATATTTGTGAGGTTTTGTGTTCTATTCCGAATCCATTGAATATTCCGATTTGTGTTTCGGATTTGACATTCTTCTTAAATTGATTTGTGATATCATGATAATGGTTATTGACTAAAACCCTTTAGCAATTCTAAGGTGAAGGGTTGATAGTTGTGGCTTAGATGATGATAGATCGATCGTAAATTGATTGGACCCTGAGAGTTAGAGAGATTTCGTCGACGAACCAAGATCACGGTCTGTTCTTGAGCTTCCACGGCCGTGGAACTCTAGAACTACCCGTGATTTACCCTAGTTTACGAACTTTGCTTTTACTTTGATCCAAGGTTAAAGATTAGCTTTAATCTAGTCTAGGTTTGCCCTTTTCTAGGTGGTAGTGTAGCCTCAACAACCTCTACTTCGATTTCGAGTGTCACAACCTTAATCGTTTTAGTGAGTTTTGATCCTTGGGTTACAAGTTTGGGTATTTGAGATTAATTCTTATCCATAGATCCTTTCTATACTGAAGCCTCAACAACCTTTATAGAGAGTGTCTTTAGATAAGTCATATAAGGTCTTGGAACTTCACCGTACATTACCTTACCTTAGCATACTTTTGCAACTCTTAACTATGTCCTTAGTTCTTTAGTATATCTTGAATCGATTGCCGTAATTAGATACCTGGATCTTTAGGGTTGCTGTTTTCCCAATATTAGCAAAGCTTTATACATTTACTTGCTTGACGATTTGCGAACTGAATTTGTTCCCCGCAAATCCCTGAGTTCGATACTCTGGAATTCTTGCTTTACTTCACCGATCCGTACACTGCGGGTTCGCTTGCTTTATTCTAGTTTTATAATTTAAAGCTTATTTGCATGCACGCTAAGTGGCGAACAAGTTTTTGGCGCCATTGCGGGGGATTTGGTTTAGGCCGAATTCGGTTATCGGTTGTCAAGCTTGGGAGCTTTGCTCTTGTTATTTGATATCTCCTTTGAGTTATATTTGCAGGTTACCTTAGGTATATGCGCAGGTCTAGAAACAACAAAGACCTCTTACCTCTTGATCAATAACTTGAGAAGACTTTGAGGAAGAAGCTCAAAGAAAAAAAGATGGCTGAAAACAAGGAGCGGGATCTTCAAGTAGAGTTGGAGGAATCCGAAGTTCAACTTAGATGGATCGAGAAGACACGCAAGGAAAAAAATCGGACCGTCATCATATGCAAATTGATGAGTTCAAGGACATGATGCTTCAAATGAGGTTGGAGATGAGAGATTCCAAGAAGAAGAAGAGGAGGAAACCGGCAAGATCGGTTAGAACCAACTCATCCGATGAGGATAACAACTCTTCCATGCCACCGCTAGAGGACATTGATCCGACGATCAATGTGAATCAGTATAATCCAAGACCGGCTGCCAATTATCGTGTCCCAGCAGGGGGTGCGAGAGTCGCTCGTGTAGATGAAGAGCCAATGACCTCTAAGAAGGAGATCAAGTTCTCCTCTTCAATTCGAGACTTCGGCTCTTTCAAGGTAAGCTTAAATCTCGTTGGATTGGACCTTATCTAATCATACGTGTTTTTTCCCATGGCGTAGTTGATGTATGGGGTGAAAAGAGCGGAAGTTTCAAGGTGAATGGCCAACGTGTTAAGAAGTATTCACCGGAGCTCCCAGTTGAGGAAATCGATCCTATTGTCCTCGAATAAACTCAGGAACGGTCTATCTACGGACCCAAAACAAGCGCTTCTTGGGAGGCAACCCAAGGTATTGCACTTACGTTTTTGTTTTTTCTTTCTTAGATTAGCTTAGTTTAGTTGTTTTGTTTTGTTTTTCCCTCGATACCTCCCGGAATGTTATGTTTTTGGATGTAGGAATAAGGAATGGGCAAAGGAAAGAAGCAAAAGTTTGAAGGAATTGACGAAACATTGGATTTTGGCACACAGCAGAGACTTCCACGCCCTAAAATACGGTCGTGGAAGTAACAAATGGCCGTAATTTCCCAAAATCTGGCATAAATCATCAAAACCACGGGTTCCATACATTTCCACGGCCGTGGAATGCCTCGAGTGACTGTGATTTTAAAAAAAAATTTACGGCCACTATATAAACCACCTTCCTTCACAAAAACACAACCAAAATCCCTTTCCACGCCCAGAACCACGCCCAAGATCGCCGCCACCCTTCCTCATCCCGTAATTCTTTGTTCGGAGTCCGATTCGATCGATTCTTTAGCCTAAAGTGGAGCATTTTCGATTATCTACATGATCCAAGCAACAAACTAAGCCAACAATCCACACTAGAGAAGGAATTTGGATTTTTCAAATCCAAAACCTAGGTTTTACTCCCTTTTCTCTTCTTTGTCAATTTGGTTCAATTTCTTCGCAAGAATTTAGGAGAACTGAACGAAATTGGAATTGAACTTATTCTAGAACAGTGATTGTTGATTTTGGTGTGGATTTGCTGAGATTTGAGATAGACAGACCAAATCCACGGGTTCCGTACGTTTCCACGGCCGTAGAAAATCAAGAACAAACTGTGGTTTTCTCTGTTGTTGAGAAAAATGTTTAGAAGGAAATCCAGTAGGAACAAGAAGAGAAAGGATGATAGTTCCTCATCTTAATAACCCCCTCCTAGAGAACCACCATCACCAACACCTCCTAGAATCCCTAGAATCCATGAGGATTACCTAGGAGCCTTAGAAAAGATTGAAAAGAGGGCAATCATAGGACCTCGATACCTTGTCCTAGAGGAGCTTGAGGAGCTCAATGTTGTGAAATATTTGACTTGGCTCTTGGATAGAGCCGGATTGATCATCTTCTCCGCTATTAGAGAAGATGACTATGAGTAGATAATAAGGGAGTTTGTGACTTCCTTTGAGCATAGCCATGTGAACCGAACGGTCTCTTTTAGGTTGATGGAGGAGAACTATGAGTTCTCCTTAGTTCAGTTTGGAACCTTCTTTGGGCTACATGAGAGTTTCAATGGCAGATTTCCAGGGGGAGTGTATGCTAAGGATTTTTGGGAGGATATAGCCATGATTTATGCTAGTGAGGACCGTTGGCAACCGGCCGACACCAAGGCTAAGCTCATCTACCATTTAGCCTTGAAGATAGCTCATAGAGTCCTTTTGGAGTGTCTTTTCCCTAGGACCGAGACTCCTCAAAAGATCAATACCGATGAGCTCTTCCTCCTCTATTGCATGCCCACCGGTAGATCGGCCAATTGCGTCACCCTCCTTGCCTCCACCATTAGCAAATTGAAGAACAAACGGGCCGGGAACATAGGTTATGGGGGTATGGTGACTCACATAGCCAAACAGTTGGGGATTGACTACTCCGCTTGTACTAGGATATCGGCGAGACCTTTGGGTCTCAACGGGCTTATGACTAGAGGTATTATCTTTCCCCGCCACCAAGCTCCACCTACCGCAACCATACTATGGGAGGAGAGAGGTGGTAGAGGTATCCCATGGATTCCCGAGTACTCCATCATGTTAGGCCGCCAAAATTGGAAGGAGACCTTCGCATCCATGCATGCGAATAGACTTGTAGCCCCTCCATATGTGCCAGATGAGGTCCCAGCTGGAGACGATGATGAGGAGATGGGAAGAGGAGATGAACATGATGTAGGAGGTGTTGAGCATGATTTTGGTACATTTCCGGACCAGCAAGCCGACTTCCCGGAGCCGCCTAGGCGATCTCCCCGACCTTCGAGACCTTCTGGTTCCTCTTCTTCACGCATGGCTAGCGTGAGTGAGAGGCCGACGTGGATGGAGACCCCGCCCGCTTCGTATGGTACGCAGCCATCATGGATGGGAGCTCCTCCTCCATGGTATGATCATCCACCGGTAGCACCGACCCCTCCTCAGGACACACCTTCATGGTATTGCTAGCCGCCTCCTTGGTATTCGCAGCTTCCAGTTGGGCGGATGATCTTTCAAGGAGAGTAGGAGACTTGGAGGTCCGACAGGAGTCACATGACGTAGAGAGCCAGGAGAATGCCCGTATCTTGAGGGATATCTACCGCCAATAGTTTGGGCGGAACTTCAGCTCGGACTTCTATCCATTCCCGCCACCGCCGTCCCAGTGATGATGATGAGATGAGCACCGGTTTGAGCCGCTCCACCGCCATTAGTGAGTTTCCTTTGTTTCTTTTCTTTTCTTTATTTCTTTTGAACATTGATGACAATGTATGTTTCAAGTATGGGGTGGGTTGTGACTATCGTTTGTAATAACTCTACTCACTTTGCTTTGCTTATGACTATGAACACTTGCAGGTTTCCTTTCATTGTCACATGTTTCATTATTTCATTGCATGAAAAAGGCTTTGAAAAACCCATAAAAATTTGAAAATTTTTAAAAGATTTTGTGCTTATAAGATTAGAGATGATTTCTATGATGAAAACTACTTGTGGAATGAGTATGTTGTTTATCCTTTCTTACAAGTTTCATAATGTGAAGATTTTTATCTAAATCATATTGAGAAACGAAGGTTGAAATCACAATATAAATTCTTATACTTCTTTATGAAATGATTAAGGCACCTCGATTTTCTTACTTCTTTCTTTGATCATTTAGCCCCTCAATGAAAATATTTGCCTCCTTTACCTATCCGGGATTTAGGAAGAGTTGATTTTGGAATATTTGATGTGGGAGGGCCATAAAAGCAATTGTTTGAATTCAAAGTGTAGGAAAATATAGGTTTGGGGAAGTCAATCATGACGATGAGTAACTCGGCATCATTCACATAGCCGGGTGTTTGTGTCTTGCCAAAGTCGGATTGAGCGATATGCCTAACGGATTATGGTATGTGCATCAAGTGTTTGAGACATCTCGAAATTGAGAAACGCCAATCTCCTAGACTTCGGTTTTTGTGCACCGTTGTCCATAACTCCAAAAGTAAAGTCAAAAAATTATGTGCAAAAAGTCTAGAGCAAAGCTCTAAGTTGGTGCTTAGTTCGAATGGAGAAAAGAAAAGAGTTTGTGTTGTTCCTTCTTCCCGGATTCATACACCACATTCCATTACAAGTTTCCCACCTCTTTTCCGTATTATTGGAAGTCCTTGAGATCATAAGAGTGTTATTTGACTTGGTGATCTAAATTAAAGTTTCACATGCTTGATTTTGACAATACATGAAGGTTATGATGTTTGTCTTGAAGTTTAGGCAATTTATGAAGTTCCTTTGCTTGCATATTTTGGTTTATATGTATGAACGTTTTCAAGGATGAATGAAGCAAGGTTTGAGGATGATCTACTGATTAGAAGCACATTACCAAAATGATTGTTTTGTTTTGTTTTGCATTCATATTTCATTCTACCATATGTTCTACATTTTTGAAAACTTTGCTTGAGGACAAGCAAGTGACAAGTATGGGGTATTTTGTTAGCATGAAATATGACTATATTTTAGGCACTTGTTTTAGTTGTTTTTCCCTCTTTTATGTGTACATAGATATGAGTTTTAGGCATTTGTGAGCTTATTCACCCACTTTGTCGATATGGAGATCTACACTAGCTTTGTTTTGTTTTTAGGTGAATAAAGGAATGGATTGGAGCAAAATGTGGAAGGAAAGGAGTATTTGATCATGCTTGATGTCAAGGAGATGCTTTGGAGAGGCTAAGGAAGAAGCATGAGTGAAGAACATCAAGAAATAAAGGCTTCCACAAGGATTTGAAGAACCAAGCCCTAAATTACGGCCGTGGACTTGGCAATTGGATTGTGGAAGTGAGTTTGAAGCACAACAAAAAGTTACAAGGCCTATTCCACGGCCGTGGAAATTTGTTCATGACCGTGATTTCCATGATTTTATGACGTGTCATATGTGCCACGTCAGCAACGTCATTGGGCTTTCTCGTAACCCTATTTTGCCCTATAAGAAGGCTTGAGAAAGAAGTTTCGAGGACCTTGGCTTACATCTTCGCTTAGATTGGAGATTTCGGAAGATTGGAGATTGTAAAAGACAAGATTATTGAGATTTTCTTAGGATTTTCACTCTTGTTCGGATTGGCACTCCATTCTTCATTGTTCCCTAAGATCGCTGTGAGGATTCTTATTCCATTTTCTGAATTCATAAACATACTACTTTTTTATTCGGATTCGAGATTGACTTTGATTTGTTATTAAGTTTTCGAGGGTTTTCATCTTTCTTTCTTCTTAAATTGATTTTTGATATCATGATGATGGTTATTGGTTAAAACCCTTTAGCAATTCTAAGGTGAAGGGTTGATAGTTGTGACTTAGATGATGATAGATCGATCATAAACAGATTGAACCCGGAAAGTGTGAGAAACATCGTCGACACCCTAAATCACGGTCTGTTTTTGAGTTTCACGGCCGTGGAATCACAAGATCTAGCCGTGATTTCCTCTGTTTTATGACCCTTTCTTTTGTTTTAATCCAAAGTTAAAGATTTGCTTTAATCTAGCCTTGGCTTGCCCTTTCTAGGTAGTAGTGAGACTCAACATGTAACACCCCGAATCCGCAAGACTCGAAATGCTACATTGGGCTAGGATCTCACAATGGATCCTGACCCTAGCCTGACAACAAGTTCACTGGATCTTACAACAAGGCATAAGTAGAGTAAAACAAATACATAAAAGCTGTATAATACATCAAAAGAGTTTACAAACTCAAAGCCGAGTACAAAACCACAGCAATAACAACAACTGATACAAAAGATCCCAACCCACGTATCCTAATGTACAGAAGTCCTCGGCTGGTCACACCATCTGGCTCACTCTACAGTCTTCCTAACCTGCAAATCATCTACAACACGATATACACCGTTAGCTACAGCAATAGATCAGCATGAAGTAATAGCACAAACACATATCAGCATCTCATACATGCAATGTCACACACATTCATTTATTATCTTTAATTACGTTATTCCATTACTAATTCAACTTCTTTTGTAACACGGGGAGCCTCAAGAACCTCGTTCCATCCAACGTAACATAGGAGTTTTGCATGGGGGTGACCTTCACTCGTCCCCTCCTGTAAGATCATCTTCAGGGCACCTCCTCATAACCAGCAGGCGGAGACCGGTGGTTACCGCCCGTTATAATACACTTGGGCCATACAAATATAATGAATGGTCATCCTAGTCCGGTTTAGGTTATAAATGCACAACCATATGAACACTAACAACCATTACACTCATACAATCCACAACCGTACGCTAAGTAAGTCCTATGGACTTACCTGATACACTTGTATCACAACTTCCCCTTGAGGAAGAAACCAACGCCTGCAAGAGCAAGGCACACAACATCACAACCTGAAAGGGTTAGGAGACTCGTATCCATAACCAGAACCAACCTACAACCTAAAGATCATAACTAGATCACATATGCCTATTGCATAACCCCAACATCAACACAAGTGCCTAAGGCACATCTCTATCATACAACTCATCCTAACCATCCTAACCTAGCAAACAACTAAGCCAAGGCTAAAGGAAAGGAAGGAAGGAATACATACCTGATAACACGATTTATGACGTCAGTCTAGGCATCCATTTAGATAGTTTTTCCCGCTATTCATGCATAGTTTAGCATTAGTTCGTGGCGTTTACATTCAATACATGTATATTTGTCGAGATAGACGTCTAACCGGACTTCTGCTTGTTTTGTAGGTATTTTGGGAGTTTTTGGAGCTTAATCGATACATCCAAGGATCGTTCCTCGCAATGAAACGCCTTGGGACTCATTGGAAAGCAAGTTAGGAGCAAGGGAGAACACATAGGACCATGTTGGTGCATTCCTTGCACCAACTCATGGCTCAACTATCAAAAGAAGGCTGAAGCACAAGAATCACGGCCACTAGAGTTCCACGGCCGTGGAAATTGGCCGTGATTATTGTTCGCTCCAAATGGTGTGTGCAAGCTTTTAATTTATAACCGAGGAAATATGCTTAAAACAAGGATGCGAACCCGCAGTGTACAGGTCAATCGTAGTAAAAGCAAGAATTCCATGGGTCGATCTCAGGGACTTAGGTGAAACAAAGCAAGTATAGGTTGTCAATATTGCAACTCACCACAAAAGCGATTAAAACAATCAAAGATGATAATAAGGTCAATTCATGGAAATATGCAAATTCTAGGGATTAAAGCATCCAGTTGTGGTTCCAACTCAAGATCTCAAGATAAGCGGACAAAGCTGAGATTTTTGCAAAGGGAAGGTGTTACTAAACTGGAATAGATCACCGGGTAAGTCTCACTACTCACAATACCAAACCAAAGAACCTATTACCGGGTAAGTCCCAAGGTACTAAAGAAAGGAATTATAATCCCAAACCAACACACCAACTAAGGGAATAGAATCAACCTTTACCGGGTAAGTCAAAGGCCAACTCACAAAGATAGGATAAAGTCACACTCAAACCCAATAAAGGATAAACCTTTATTACCTACACTTATGATCATTGGTAAACAAACAAAGGAATCACCGGGTAAGTCTCATCCTAGGCTTGCATTGAACTAGGAAAGGTGTAATAAGAATAGGATTTGGCAAACTCTAACACTTACCTCTCAGTTATGGATCAGATAAGTCGCCTTGGTCAGACGAATTCCACCCTGGCCGAGATGTTCATCGACTGAACGATATGTTCTAGGGTTAAGGATAAAGACTCGAGCTTTCAGGGTCCTACTGGAATTTAAGATTATTCTACCATTGTTTTTCCCATAACCTTCAGCCAATTACCCTAGAATCGCACAAGGAAATTAGCCACTCATCATCATGAAAGCAATAATCAAATATATGGGAAGAGAATGAATATTTGAACACAAAAACCTTAAGAACAAGGCTTCAATAACTGAATCAAATATCAAACAAATAAGATGGTTGAGGAAGGTCTGAAGCTAGTTCAAGAGGATAAAGGAAAACAGAAAGAACCAGTTTATGTGCCTCCATCAGCATACAAACCACCACTTCCATTCCAACAATCTCAAGCTAGAGTGCGCTTGGACAAGCATTTTGGTGTGTTCCTTGAATTAATGAGTAAACTACATATTAGTATTCCGTTCATGGATGCTATTGTACGTATGCCCGCTTATGGGAAGTTCTTGAAGGAAATCCTCTCTAACAAGAGGAAATTAGAGGACGTTGGAGAGGTAAGGATGATTAAGAGGTCATCCGAACTCATCTAAATTATGAGAGAAGAGATGTTACTAAAGCTAAGTGATCCAAGAACCTTTTGTGTTTCTATCGGAGTTGGAGAAGTCACATATGAAGCCTTCTGTGACCTTGGAGCTAGTATGAGCATTTTTCCGCTTGCATTATGCAAAAAGGTTGGCCTTGGGAAGCCCAAACCGGTCAAGATGACACTTTACTTGGCGCATAGATCAATAACAAATCCGGTGGAAATCCTAGAAGACATTCCCATGCAGCTTGATAAGTTCTATCTACCTATTGATTTTGTGGTGTTAGATATTCTTGTAGATTATCCGGTTCAAAGCATTCTCGTATGACCATTCCTTGAAACTCCGGATGTATGGTGGATTGCGAGAATGCCACACTCTTCTTCACCATTGGTGAGGAGAATATCGAATTGAAGCTATTCGCTATGATTAAAGGGCCATCTCTTGGAGAAGATTGATAGGTGATGGAATCACTATCATTTAGGTTACTTTTTAGAGACTTTTTATTACATTTGTGTCGGTTTATACTACTAACTCCTTGGTCCAGAAGTAGAAGACTAAAAGAAGATAAAGAAGGAGTTATAAGCAGTTAGGAGTGAAGACCATTCACGAAGCAAAGCTTATGTTGCTTCACCGCCCCCGCGGAGCAGTGTCACCACCCCTGTAGGTGACACCATAATCCGGACCGCAGCCTGCGCCTTGGTCAACATCAGGAATGAAGACTGTCACCGGACCTGCGTCAACCCTTGGCGCCCCTACGGTGACTTGCCCTGAAGAAGCGAAGACAAGCGCCCCCGCGCCTCTGCCTGCGCCTCTACCTACGCCTCAACGTGGGAGCTGGAAGATGAAGAGTTAGTGTCACCGCCCCCGCATTGACACTGGAACTCCCCGGCGGCTCGGCATCAGAAATGACACGAAGTTGAAGAGTCAGACATTTTAAGAGCATTAAATATCCGCCCCTGCGGAATGGTCTGGCCTCCCCTGCAGCCATGAAAAGATCAAGCGTTTTCGCCTCCACCGCCCCTACGGATCCGAAGGCCGCCCCTACGGTTCAACGACAGAAGCTTTACTCCGACTGTTTACACCACCTTTATGGCATTAAAGGTGGCTGTTTTGGGCCGGCCATTTACTCCTATTTAGTGTCATTTGTTGTATAAATAGTCCTTGACTGATTGCTAGAATCATCCACTTATCATCCAATTTAGTATCCATTTTTTCCATTAAAACTATCTTGCTACCTTTGTAATGAGTTGCTAACTCCCTTGCTACATTGGGTTGGTTTGAAGCTGCATTGCTACTTTGGTTGTTAGTTCTTTCTAATATAAGTTTTCATTCAGTAATACTTTATGTTTCCTTGATCTTCATTGTCTAATTGCATGTTTTACTATCACTTGAGATTGATCACCTTAGGTTCTAAAGTGCATGCAAAGAACTAGGATTAATAGATTCCGGGTTCGGGTCTTTAATCTAGTGGTAAACTTGAAGTAATAACGGGTTGTAATTTCTTAAAGGAAAGGAACACAAATATAAAGATAAGTTTAACGGTTTTAATCTTTTCTTTATATCCCTTTGTCATTGTTTGAAAGTTAACTTGTTAATTGTTCTTGTAGGTTTACGGAACACTAACCTGCTAAGTTGTGTTGATGCCGGTTGGCTGAACACATATATATGATCGAGACGGGATATTACTTGAAAACTTGTAAAAAGGAACTCACCAAAGTAGCAATCGCATGCTAAGTATCAATCTAGTGTAGATTCACCCATCATTGTCTTACTTGTTGCGTTACTTGTTTTCATAAGTTTTTGTGTGTATCAATTCAACCAACCCCCCCCCCTTGTTACTTGTTTCTATAATCAATAACTGAATTTAATAAAAATACTAAACTCTCTTGGGTTCGACCCTTACTTAACCACTACACTCATTCTAGTGCTAAGTCGGGATTATATTTTGGTAAGATAAAAACGACCATAGTGAAAAGTCTTGTCAAATTTTGGCGCCGTTGCGAGGGAGTTTAGTTCTTTTTATTTTATTGTTATTATTGATTATTGGTTTGAACCATTTTTATGGTTCAAACCCGTGCTACTAACTCCGGCTTTGCTTCCTTTGATCCAGAAATTGAGAGAACGCACATCCAACAACGTAGACAATAACAACTCCAACAAGAAATGGCTGATCGTATTCTTCGTCAACTCACTCAACCCACTTTGGCTCAAAACCCTCTTGCGGTTACTATACCGGCATTAGGGGAAGGGATCGACTTTGAGCTCAAACCGGGTCTTATTTATTTGCTTTCATCTTTCCATGGGCTAAGTGGTGAAGACCCCATCAAACACCTTGGGAAGTTCCATACCGTGTGTATGAGCATGAAGCCGGCAACATTACCGAAGAACAAATCAAGATGAGGGCATTCGGCTTCACACTCAAGGATGCAGCGGATGATTTGTATTACCACCTTCCATCCGGGGAGTATCGACACCTGGGAGAACCTCCACAAGGCTTTTTTGGAGAAATACTTCCCACCCAAGAAGGCAAATAGCTTTAAGAAAGCTATAAGCAACATCGAGCAAGAGGCGGACAAAACTCTCTATGAGTACTTTGAAAGATTCACACGCCTCCGATCCAGCTGTCCTTTCCACGGATATTCGACTGAAGATCTAGTCTTGTACTTGTACAATGGCTTGCTAGACAATGAAAGGAGGATCGTCGATGCGGCTTGTGAAGGTAACATTCTTAATCTACCCCTGACCTGATCTCCACTGAGCTTGCGGAACTGAAGGAGATGGTGAAGAGATTAACACTTATGGGAACCTGACAGCAGTTGAAGGCATGTGGAGTGTGTGTTGACCCATACAATCCAACGGATATGTGTCTCCAAGTCCAGGATGACGATGTTGAGGTGAATGCAATGGGTTATGGACAACCACAACAACAAAGGCCAAGGAACGATCCCTATGCACAGAATTTCATGCCCAACTGGCATGATCAACAGAACTATCGTTGGAGGGATCAACAAAACCAACAACAACAGCCCCGACAAGGTAAGTATCAAACAACTGAGGATATGTTGGAGGTTTTGACTAAACATTTTGCTACTCATGTCCAAACAACAGAATCCAGCATCAAGAACCTTGGAAAACAGGTTGGGCAAATGGCGGAAGCCATAACAAGGACCGAAGCTAGATTTTTTGGAGGATTGCCTCCCCAGACGGTTATAAACCCCAAGGAGAGTGTTAGTGCCCTAACATTAAGGAGTGGGTAGCAAATCCAACAAAAACTAGCAAAAGAATCACAAAGCAGACCCTCTGACGAGTTTACCGCACCCACAACCGCCCCGGCGGCTGCAACTGCGCCCAACACCATGCAGACGCCACCCCTGCGGCTGGATGTCGCCGCACCTGCGGTGACAACCCCTGAGCCGCCCCTGCGCTTGTATACTGACGCTCCTGCGGAAAACACGACAGAAGGTTCTGCTTAGAAGGATTTTTACATCCTGCCTAAGTTCCCGCCACTGTACTTTGAGAAACCACCAGCTCCTTTTCCTGAGACTCTAAAGGGGAGAAGAATCATTGAGGACAAAGATCTCTTTGAGACTTTCTCCAAATGCGAGGTAAACATTCCCCTCCTTAAGTTAGTGAAGAGTATTCCTAAATATGCTCGTTTCTTGAAGGAACTATGCACTATCAAGAGGAATCAGAAGCTAAAGGGGAAACAAAAAGTGCAAGTAAGTGAGCATGTGTCGGCCGTTTTCCAACGGAGAATGCCCAAGAAGTGCAGCGATCCGGGCATGATAAGCATTCCTTGTGTTATAGGGGAAACCCGTTTTGACAAAACAATGCTTGATCTTGGTGCTTCTATAAATGTTTTGCCATATTCTATTTACAAATCACTTGGCCTTGGGCCATTAATAGAAACTAGGATTGTAGTACAACTTGTTGATAGATCTAATGTGTACCCTAATGGGATAATTGAAGATGTATTAGTAATGGTAGACAACCTAATATTTCCTGCTGATTTCTTCGTAATGGATATGGAAAATGATTTGCATGCCGCACCAATTTTGTTAGGTAGGCCATTTCTGAAAACTGCTAGGACTAAAATTGATTATGTTAGTGGCAAACTAACCATGAATTTTGTTGGTGAAGTAGTGGAATTTGACATCTACGATGCAATGAAATTTCCTAGTGATGATCATTCTTTATGTGCTATTGACATTGTTGAACCTTTTGTGCAAGATGAATTTGATAATTCTGATGTTGATGAATTGAAAAATGTAATTGAGCATGACATTGATGGTTTTAAATCAGAATATGTATTAACATCTAGCATGAAAGAGGTCCTAGCCCAATTAGATGGGCATAAAAGGCTACCTATCTCCAATTTGGCCATTGGCCCACTTTACTAACCACAAGCGAGAAGCTTGTTCCATCTATAGTGCAGGCACCAGAAATTGAATTGAAGGACCTTCCATCCCACCTCAAGTACGTTTTCCATGGAGATAACAATACCTTGCCGGTGATCATCTCCAACAAGTTGACTACCGGTCAAGAAGACAAGTTGGTGAAAGTGTTGAAAGAACACAAGACGGCCCTTGGATGGACCATTGCGGACATCAAAGGGATAAGTCCATCAACTTGCATGCATAGGATCTTACTTGAGGATGAAGCCAAACCCTCTAGGCAACCTCAACGGAGGTTGAATCCGCCAATGATGGATGTGGTCAAGAAGGAGGTGTTGAAGCTCCTCCAAGCAGATATGATCTTCCCTATTTCGGATAGCACTTGGGTTAGTCCAACCCAAGTGATTCAAAACAAAGGAGGCATCATAATGGTGGAAAATCAACATGGAGAGATGGTCCCGAGCAAAACGCAAACCGGATGGAGAGTTTGCATTCACTACCGCAAGCTCAACAAGGTAACACGTAAAGACCATTTCCCATTACCTTTTATTGACCAAATGTTTGAACGTCTTGCAGGTCATCCGTACTAGTGCTTCCTTGATGGATATTCGGGGTATTTCCAAATAGCTATTGCACCGGAAGATCAAGAAAAGACGACGTTCACTTGCCCATTTAGCACTTTTGCGTACCGCAAAATGCCATTTGAACTTTGCCATGCACCCGACACCTTCAAACGATGCATGATAAGTATTTTATCCGAATACATGGAAAATTTCATTGAAGTCTTCATGGATGATTTTACCGTCCATGGAGACAGCTTTGATGCATGTTTGGGACATTTAAAATTGTTCTTGAAAAATGAGTTGAAACCAATCTAGTTCTTAATTCGGAAAAATGCCATTTCATGGTGGAGCAAGGAATTGTGCTAGGACATGTAATATCCTCCAAAGGGATAGAGGTAGATAAGGCAAAGGTTGATGTAATTCAAACTTTACCTTATCCTACTAATGTTCGGGAAATCCGATCTTTTCTTGGTCATGCATGTTTCTACCGACGTTTCATCAATGATGATTCGAATATCTCGGCACCTTTATGTGAATTGCTCAAGACAGACGTGACCTTCATAGGGGATGAGAGTTGCAAGAAAGCTTTCGACACTTTGAAGGCATGTCTCACCAGCGCCCCAATCATCCGTTCTCCGGATTGGGAGAAACCTTTCGAAATCATGTGCAACACCCGAAATTCTGAGAACTCGGGGAGCTACTGGTTTGGACCGCACAATGGGTGTCGAACTTAGTTTGACAATAATTTTACTTGGATCTTACAACAAGGCACAAATGTATTTAAAACAATTTCAAAACATATTATTTTTAATGTATGAATGTACACATGTGACAGCCTTACAAAACATATATATAGATACATAACATGCATGTCGTATGAGAGACCCCCTGTCCCCATCTAATGAATACGTGGGCTCGGCTGACTATCCGTTCCGGATCTCTCTACAACTGTCTATCTCTACAAATCTACAACACGGATAAAACCGTTAGCTAACATTCTATGCATAAGTATAAAGGTAAAAGCACAAACACACAACATACGCAATCAACATGCAACACTCAATCCTTTTATTATCTTTAATTATGTGATGGGTCATTACTAATGATACTTATTTTGTGACACGAGGGATTCCCAAACCTTGCCCCTGTCCCCGTTTACCAACGCAGAATGGTACTAATGCATCTGACCGTCTACCGGACTGGGCTGGTCGTAGGGAACCTCCTAGACTCTCGCAAGAGCTAGGCATATGATGTCACGACCCGTTATCATACACTTGGGTCTATTACGTAAATAATAAAGTCGGCCTAATCCGGTTTCATTGTTTATCATAACTAACAAATACCACTCATACACATTACACTCATACAAGAAGCTAGCTAAGTAAGTCCGTGGACTTACCTGAATCAGATCTCGACTTTCTAATTCGCAAATCGATCTGTACAGTAGGAATTCAGTGGCCTGTCAAAGGAGGCAAGTGTGTCAGCACACTTTCTAGGTGATTAGAAGTCTAAGACTTCTAAGATAGTAGGTCTTAATAGAACGGAATTGATTACAGTATTAATTTATGGTAAAATGGCTATTTTACCCTTGGTCTCTAAACTTCCAAAAATTCCTTAATTCATGCCTAAACTCTTATTTGAGACTAAAGAGTCATATTCTAACTCCTAAAGATATGTTTGGTTACAAACTGACAATTTACCCATTTCCTTATTTTCGGAAAGATCGTTAAGGTCCAACTTCGGCTTCAAAAATAAAATTCGAATAATCTTATAAAAATTCCGAAATAATTCCCTAGATCATCTATGATATCTCATCTACTCCTAGGAGCAAGAATTTCTTAAAACTGTTCAACCATCACTTCTACAAAAATTTCTAAAGTTGGTTACAACACTTAACAAACAACACACTGTCTTAACTTTGAAAAAATCATAACTCCTAAACTACTCGCTGGATTTATCCCAAATTTTGATATGTTCTACTATAAAATCTTATCTATAATATATCCAAAATTCAGCCGCAAAGGAGATCAATGTCCTATTTAAAACTATCTCACAAAACCGAATTTCAGCACAACAGAAAAACTGCTTACGACTCAATCTTTGAACAATCATAAATCCCAAACCACTCTCTGGATTCCTCTCAAATTTTAATATGTTCTACAACAATATGTCAAACATATCATATACAAAATTCAAGCCCAACGGAGATCAAAAACCTATTCAAAACTATCTCCCAAAACAGCATCCCGTGCTGTTTTTCTCAACTCAGCACATTTATAAAAGAAACTGCATGACTTTGCAACATCATAACTCTCAAACCGTAACTCCGATTCTTCCCAAAGTTTAGTATGGTCTACTATGTACTACTGACTACAACATATCCAAAATTCAGCCAAAAAGAAGAAGTCTAACTTACACAAATCTGGATCCGAAGTTGACTGCTAGTCACTTCCGAAAACTGAGCAAAACGTAACAACTCTCTGCGGTTGTTTTCTTGAAATAAAACTCGCCCAAGAGGCTCACGAGGTTGGATGCACAGCCGCTCGGATCTATTCTGGAAGATCGTCCTACTGTCCACACCGGGAAAAAAAGTAACTCAGCCCCCTTCCGATTGCTATCTACTTGTTCCGGAAACATGTGTGCAAAAGGATTAGATCCAGAAGAGACAGCCGGTTGATTCGTACAGAGGAAGGATAGAGGCGAGGACAGAAGAAGAAGGAATTCTAGACTCATCTTGGTCCGGAAACAGTCAGAGTCGAGAGAGTAGCAACTCCAGCGTTTTTTCCTGGATAGCCTCTCCTTCCAAACTGCTGTTGCGGCTCCTCAAGTGCTGTTGTTGCTGGCTGCGTTCTCGCTTTTCTTCTGCGCCTGAGGCTTCGGTTGTGCGTCTGCAGAGAGGTAAGGTGTCATGTGAAGGCGGAACAGAAGAAGGAGTAAAGAGGGCGTTCAATACGGGAGTTATAGTTCTCATAACTCCTGAGCGTTTGCTCTCCTAGGTGGGTTGAATGGGGGCTGTACGGGCTGCCAGAAGGCTGCTACTGGGCTCGTAAACAGGCTGGGCTGCTGTGCGAGGATGGCTAGGCGACAGCAGGTCCGTGTGGGCTGGAGGGTTATGGGTAGCTGGGCCACATAGCAAAGAGATGGGCTGAAAAAAAAAATACAAGAAAGATGGCTGAAATAATTGCAAGAATGATGGGCTGAAATGTTTGTCAAAAATCTGTTAAAACTCGTCATGGCCTTGTCAGGCCCATGAATGAGTTTGTCACAGATTTGTCGGGCTTTGTCATGGCCTCGTCTCATCTTAGTCATGATCTCGTCACAACTTGTCATGATCTCGTCTAAAGTCATCGATAAGAATGAATTATAATAACTAGGGTTTGATATAAATGTATCATTTTATGTGAATTAAATTTTACATAAAATAATACATAATTATAAGAATTAGAGCTTGATTTAATTTTATCATTTTATGTGAATTAAATTCTACATAAAATAATAAAATCTGTGAAGGAAAAAATACTAGATAGAATGGGAAACCGCCAACGGCTCGAAGTCCGATTTGATTCGGAATTAAACGGAATAAAAATTCCGGATATTACATCAGTACCCCCTTAAAATAAGTTTTTTCACGAAACTTAGGACAAGGTACTTAATTAAAAAAACTTCTATAAATAAACTAGTATGTCCTAGTTCACTAAAATTTAATTTCCTTTTCTAACCTTCTCTAACCTTATCAGAGCGTAACGAAAAAAAAAAAAACTGGTCGTTACATCAGATCCCCCTCAAAATAAGTTTCGCCCCGAAACTTAGGGTAAGACAATCCTGATCGGCCTTTAAGACACCAAATGGGTGTTTTTGATCACTACACAAAAGTCTCGTCCTTTCCACATCCAAGTATCCCGCACATCAAGGTTATCAAAAGCACACATCACTGACTAAACACTCAATCATGAAATAAACAAGTAGTCAAACAATATCACACATCCAAGGTCAAGCCCTAACTCGTCACTCTTGAGGTTACAACTATAACTATATAGGTCTTTGAAATGTTACGTCTCTTAATATCCCTAGTATCTTAGTAGCCTTATCAGCTTTTCATAAAACCATAAATCCTAAATCTTTTCAGGTATTTAGATCACAAGCTCTTGCTACCACATTCTAGAGTGGTTACCGGATATCTCACCGGTATCATCCAACTTAATTGTCTGATTTTCTAATATGATAACCTAACCCATGTCGGGTAGGTATCTCCCCACTGAAATTCTCAAACTTAGTTCCCAAACTTAGTCTCCGTGGAAAACTGAAGATACCCTCTCCAATAGGGTGAGGGATACTAGTCCATCAGTCCCTTTTAAACCGCTTTACAACTTCCAATGGTTGCCTTACACAACTCACTTCTAGATCCTTTGATGACCCTACGGAAAATATTTTATTCAACTTTCTTCCCTTTGTTATGAACACTTGCTTCCGGCCTTCTGAAAAGGTTCTGACTACACACTAAGGCCAAAGGTCTTGGACATCCACCAACACTTTACCAAGTGCCTAATGCTCTTCGTACCACGACCCACTTGGTCTTGTCTTCTAATATGATTCAGTCCTCTTATTCCTCAAGTAAGGGATCATCACTTATACCCTTTTCTACTCTAACACTTGAGACAACTAAAAATTAACCCAATGGTCATCCTCTGCGTTCACTTGGCGTTATAATACTATTGATAGATCTATAATATATCGTTAGCTCGACCGTAGGCTTCTCACGAATTTTAAAAGATCTTAAGTGACATAGAATATGTCCGAATGTCTGCTTTTGATAATAATTACTCAATAAATGTTAACATACCATCAGTAGTGCGCCCCTTTATCCACCACTATTACCAGCTCGATAGTATCTCTCTGACTCAAAACGCAACTCGGATCCGTTTTGCTATAACATTACACGTAAAATCTACTCTGAGATTACGCTTTCTTTAAGCACGGTTACTGGGTTGTAAGTATACTCCCGTCGCCTCTCTTTCTTATGTATCTTTGACTTAGAATGGTAGTTACTCACTTTGAGCCTTCTAGTGCATACCATGCACAATACTTTTATTACATTGTTAATTCTTCTCTCAATCCATCAAGAAACCCACTCTAACGTACTCCGTTAGGTATAGAATTCCAAAACTACTTGCCTAGCAACATGCAACAACACCATCACTCTACACTCGGATCCATAATAGGGTACCAATCTCCTTCTATTACCTCTACATGCACATAAGTTTCCGTACAACATTTTAAGCAACTCCACATAGCCTATCTCACGTTCCTTCCAACTAGAATGCATTTCACAAACTATCACCATATTAAACTCGACACGACATCCCTCAACAACCTTGAGCTTCTTGCTCTGTGGGTTAGGACACACCACGCTCCCGCTGCGCTACTCTAATTATTTTGTTGTCACCCCGTAATCATAAGGACGTGTTCTGTCAGTCCAAGATGATTAACCGGATGAAGTACCAAGTACTGTCCTTACTTTGTCTTCTTGAAATAAAATCATGATGGGAAAACAACCATCTTCCATCTACTTCCTTAATTCTTTTAACACGGATCCAAACTACTAGACTCGACCGGAGTTTGATCTTAACCAGCCAAGAAGTAACCTCTAAAACGATTCTCTATACCCTTAGTTGTCTAAGAAGGTTGTTGTTGCATACTTGAGGAAATCCTGCCAGGTGTCGGTAAAACTACCCCATAAATCCACAGTCGCAATTATCCTTTCTTAACGGTATATAACTCGTCAATACCAAACAACACTTACACATCCTCAACTGATGTCGGTCAGTCTATAGTTGACTCATCTCAGTATCCCGAACTTACTCTTCTCATACCCCGTCTGGTATTAAAATTCTTTTGTAAGCATCACCTACTCAATTAATCCTTTTATACTACTTTAGTTTGTTCAATCATTCACACTTATCGAGCATAAATAGTTCTTTCCAGTCTTCCATGATAGCTTGTAAGCACTTCCTTGCAGTTCCTATGACCTTAACTATCCTCCATTTACCGTTCTTCTTGTATGGATTGCGGGTGTTTATGACTTAAGACCTGTTATAATTTTCGAGGTTACCCCGGACTCTTGAGTCCACCACACTGTTCTAACATACACATGCTCCTTAATCGGTGTTGTTTGTAATAATTTCTTCAAAACTCTGTTGACTATGTTTCAGGGCTTCAATCCTTTTAATACTGGCGTGGTGATTTCTTTCAGAATCCTATCTCTTCAAAGAAGACAAAACGTCTCTCGGCTTGTGAAGTCTACCTTTCGTTCTTACATTAAGTTGTAAGTCTTCATTCCATGTTAATTGTGACATAGTCAAAATTTCCTTAGCTAGTAGGTAATCAGTTGCTCACAACAATCCTTTTATACTTCTTTAGTTCAAAGTACCTTCCACCCTTCCGCTTCTTATGGGCTAACTCCATATCTCTAGTCCGATTGTGTCATTCATCTGGCATAAATAGTCGTTTCAAGTTTCCACGATAGCTTGCAAGCGTCTTTGAAATTCTTATGGCCGAAATGATCATCCACTTGTAGTTCCTTTTGCATGGACCATCTGTGTTGATCGCTTAGGTCCCGTGATAATTCGGGTTACCTTGGACTCTCGAATCTATCAAGGCCGTTCTCCCATACCGATTTCTTCTCTGGTTTTGGTGATAATATCGCCTTCCTGAAACTCCGTTGACTCTGCTACAGGCTTCCATTCTTTGAATATTGGCGTCGCGGTTTCTTTCAAACTTCTTATATTGTTGAGGAGGTCAAAACCTCCCCACGCTTGTGGGGTCTGCCTTTTTGCTTTTACACTCAATTGTAAGTCTTCATTCCGTGCACCTTAGATTCTCATTTCTAGGTCGACACCCAATCTCTTAAGATCTCTCATGCCCATAATGGTCTATGGGGCATTCGCCACGATTGTAACGTCCTTTATCTCGCCCTCTTGGTTGTACTCTGTTCTACTTGATTCTTGTTCTAATGTTGTTATCTCTACTCGGAGATCTTCTCGTCTCTTGCATGATTCTTCTAATTCAGTCTCGCGGCCTCGTATGCCCGAGTTCCTTGTACGACCTTCTATTCCTTCTAATTGTACTGACTCAGGGATTTCTTTGGACGATATGTAAGGATCACCAAGCAGCCTACCCGAGTATAAAACGCAATTCAAGGTCCGATTCCATTGCATCGTATTGGAGATTCTTCAAGTCCGCAACTGATTTATCATGAGGCGATAATCGCTTCGTGATATCACTACTAAGGGTATAAAATATCCTTTAGGATACTAACAAGCTAAGAAAACACATGTATATCACATATTATAATAAACATCATAAAAGTTCTATAAGCTAACTCCTATCGATCCAAGCTGCAGAGATCCACGGAAAGCGATGGTGGTCCGACATACTACTAACCAAAACTGACTATGCGTCTGTGTAAAAACAAAAATCCGTTTTGAAAATTTTAGACCCATTTCGGGTTCTAGTTATTTTATACAATCGGTCATTCAGAATATTTCAAGTGCCATTGTTGCCAACCCAGAGCTCTAATACCATATTGTAACACCCCAAATTCTGAGAACTCGGGGAGTTACTGGTTTGGACCTCACAATGGGTGCCGACCTTAGTTTGACAACAATTTTACTTGGATCTTACAACAAGGCAGAAATGTATTTAAAACAATTTCAAAACATATTATTTTTAATGTATGAATGTACACATGTGACAGCCTTACAAAACATTTATATAGATACATAACATGCATGTCGTATGAGAGACCCCCTGTCCCCATCTAATGAATACGTGGGCCCGGCTGACCATCCGTTCCTGATCTCTCTGCAACTGTCTATCTCTACAAATCTACAACACGGATAAAACCGTTAGCTAACATTCTATGCATAAGTATAAAGGTAAAAGCACAAACACACAACATACACAATCAACATGCAACACTCAATCCTTTTATTATCTTTAATTATGTGATAGGTCATTACTAATGATACTTATTTTGTGACACGAGGGATTCCCAAACCTCGCCCCTGTCCCCGTTTACCAACGCGGAATGGTACTAATGCATCTGACCATCTACCGGACTGGGCTGGTCGCAGGGAACCTCCTAGACTCTCGCAAGAGCTAGGCAGATGATGTCACGACCCGTTATCATACACTTGGGTCTATTACGTAAATAATAAAGTCGGCCTAATCCGGTTTCATTGTTTATCATAATTAACAAACACCACTCATACACATTACACTCATACAAGAAGCCAGCTAAGTAAGTCCGTGGACTTACCTGAATCAAATCTCGACTTTCTAATTCGCAAATCGATCTGTACAGTAGGAATTCATTGGTCTGTCAAAGGAGGCAAGTGTGTCAGCACACTTTTTAGGTGATTAGAAGTCTAAGACTTCTAAGATAGTAGGTCTTAATAGAACGGAATTGATTACATTATTAATTTATGGTAAAATGGCTATTTTACCCTTGGTCTCGAAACTTCCAAAAATTCCTTAATTCATGCCTAAACTCTTATTTGAGAATAAAGAGTCATATTCTAACTCCTAAAGATAAGTTTGGTTACAAACTGACAATTTACCCATTTCCTTATTTTCGGAAAGATCGTTAAGGTCCAACTTCGGCTTCAAATATAAAATTTGAATAATCTTATAAAAATTCCGAAATAATTCCCCAGATCATCTATGATATCTCATCTACTCCTAGGAGCAAGAATTTCTTAAAACTGTTCAACCATCACTTTTACAAAAATTTCTAAAGTTGGTTACAACACTTAACAAACAGCACACTGTCTTAACTTTGAAAAAATCATAACTCCTAAACTACTCGCTGGATTTATCCCAAATTTTGATATGTTCTACTATAATACCTTGTCTATAATATATCCAAAATTCAGCCGCAAAAGAGATCAAAATCCTACTATCTCACAAAACCGAATTTCAGCACAACAGAAAAACTGCTTACGACTCAATCTTTGAAAAATCATAAATCACAAACCACTCGCTGGATTCCTCTCAAATTTTAGTATGTTCTACAACAATATGTCAACCATATCATATCCAAAATTCAAGCCCAACGGAGATCAAAAACCTATTCAAAACAATCTCTCAAAACAGCATCCCGTGCTGTTTTTCACAACTCAGCACATTTATAAAAGAAACTTCATGACTTTGCAACATCATAACTCTCAAACCGTAACTCCGATTCTTCCCAAATTTTAGTATGATCTACTATGTACTACTAACTACGACATATCCAAAATTCAGCCAAAAAGAAGAAGTCTAACTTACCCAAATTTGGACCTGAAGTTGACTGCTAGTCACTTCCGAAAACTGAGCAAAACGTAACAGCTCTCTGCGGTTGTTTTCTTGATATAAAACTCGCCCAAGAGGCTCACCAGGTTGGATGCACAGCCGCTCGGATCTATTCTGGAAGATCGTCCTTCTGTCCACACCGGAAAAAAAAGTAACTCAACCCCCTTCCGATTGCTATCTACTGGTTCCGGAAACATGTGTGCAAAAGGATTAGATCCAGAAGAGATATCCGGTTGATTCGTACAGAGGGAGGGTAGAGGCGAGGACATAAGAAGAAGGAATTCTAGACTCACCTTGGTCCGGAAACAGTCAGAGTCGAGAGAGTAGCAACTCCAGCGATTTTTCCTGGATAGCCTCTCCTTCCAAACTGCTGTTGCGGCTCCTCAAGTGCTGCTGTTGCTGGCTGCGTTCTCGCTTTTCTTCTGCGCCTGAGGCTTCGGTTGTGCGTCTGCAGAGAGGTAAGGTGTCGTGTGAAGGCGGAACAAAAGAAGGAGTAAAGAGGGCGTTCAATACGGGAGTTATAGTTCTCGTAACTCCTGAGCGTTTGCTCTCCTAGGTGGGCTGGATGGGGGCTGTACGGGCTGCCAGAAGGCTGCTACTGGGCTCGTAAACAGGCTGGGCTGCTGTGCGAGGATGGCTGGGCGACAGCAGGTCCGTGGGGCTGGAGGGTTATGGGTAGCTAGGCCATCATAGCAAAGGGATGGGCTGAAAAAAAAAATACATGATAGATGGCTGAAATAATTGCAAGAATGATGGGCTGAAATGTTTGTCAAAAATCTGTCAAAACTCATCATGGCCTTGTCAGGCCCATGAATGAGTTTGTCACAGATTTGTCGGGCTTTGTCATGGCCTCGTCTCAGCTTAGTCATGATCTCGTCACAACTTGTCATGATATCGTCTAAAGTCATCGATAAGAATGAATTATAATAACTAGGGTTTCATATAAATGTATCATTTTATGTGAATTAAATTCTACATAAAATAATACATAATTATAAGAATTAGAGCTTGATATAATTTTATCATTTTATGTGATTTAAATTCTACATAAAATAATAAAATTTGTGAAGGAAGAAATACTAGATAGAATGGGAAACCGTCAACGGCTCGAAGTCCGATTTGATTCGGAATTAAACGCAATAAAAATTCCGGATATTACATCATGTGTGACGCCAGCGATTACGCCGTTGGAGCGGTCTTAGGACAGAAAGACGGACGGGCTTCACATGTGATCCATTATTCGTCTATGACACTCAATGGAGCGCAAAGGAATTACTCTACCACCGAGAAGGAAATGTTAGCGGTGGTTTTTGCCCTTGAGAAATTCAGACAGTATCTACTTGGGGTAAAGCTAATTATCTTCACTGACCATGCAACTCTTAGGTACCTCATTGCGAAGAAGGAATCAAAACCACGATTCATTCGATGGGTGCTCCTTCTAAGTGAGTTTAACCTAGAGATACGGGACAAGAAGGGGGCTGAGAACCTGGTGGCCGATCATTTGAGAAGGCTAGTAAAGGAAGAGGAGAATCCAAGAAAAGGAAAAGAGATAGCTGGAAGTTTTCCAGACGATAGATTTTACACAACTCTCTGTTGTGTAACCGCCCCCTTGCCTCACACCTCTCGCCCCTGCGGCCAGCCACCCCTGCGACTCAGTCTAGGCACCCTTGCGGAATTGTCGATAGAGGTTTGTCATAAGCTTCAGTCTTTTAAGCCTTGGTTTGCTGATATTGTGAACTTCATTGTCAGGAAGGAGTATCTCCAGACTTCACCAAGGCACAACGAGAGAAGGTTAAGGCTGAAGCTCGACATTACGTTTGGGACGATCCTTACCTTTGGAAGCATTGTAGTGACCAAGTGATCCGCCGTTGCATTCCGCATAATGTGGTACAATCCGTCCTAACTTTTTGTCATTCTGAAGCATGTGGGGGACACTTTGGGGCAAACAAAACTGCAAGAAACGTTTTGGTTGCCGGCTTCTTTTGGCCACACATTTTTAGAGACGCTTTTGCGTTTTGCAAAGTGTGTGATAGATGCCAAAGGGTAGGAAATATTTCAAGGAGACATGAAATGCCTCAATCCTCTCTTATATTTTGCGAAATATTTGACGTTTGGAGGATTGATTTAATGAGGCCGTTTCCTACTTCATTCGGGCACATCAATATTTTTCTTGCGGTGGACTATGTTTCCAAGTGGTGGAAGCAAAGGCCACCAAAACTGATGATTCAAAAGTGGTTGCAGCTTTTCTTAAGGAAAACATTTTTGCACGATTTGGAATTCCGAAAGCCTTAATCAGCTATAGGGGCACCCATTTCTGCAACAAGACGATCACGACTCTCCTTAAAAAATACCACAAACAAATGGCCAAGTTGAGGTATTCAACCGGGAAATAAACACCATCCTTGAAAAGACGGTCTCTCCCGGACGGAAGGATTGGAGTGCAAGGCTAAACGACGCTCTATGGGCATATCGGACAGGCTACAAAACTCCTATCGGGATGTCTCCTTTCAGGCTCGTGTTTGGGAAAGCTTGCCACCTTCCGGTGGAGCTAGAGCACAAAGCTTGGTTGGAGGTAAAGAAGTGCAATATGAACATAGAGGAAGTGGGAGAATTCCGGAAACTCCAACTGCAAGAGTTGGAGGAATTACGGTTAGATGCATATGACCATGCCACTGCATACAAAGGCAAGACTAAAGCATGGCATGACCGAAACATTCTCCGGAAAGACTTCAAGGTAGGTAATAAGGTATTTCTCTTTCAATCACGTTTGTAACTCTTCGCAGGTAAGCTGTGTTCAAGATGGACAGGGCCGTTCATGGTAGCCGAAGTATACCCTCACGGAGCTGTGGATCTTTATGATCCCCAAACGCACAAGGTGTTCAAGGTAAACGGACAAAGGCTAAAACCTTACCTTGAAGGAGTAAAGAACGATCCAGTTGATGAGATAGTGCTGGAGGAAGCACACTCAGAGAAGTAGAGCCCTTACGTCGAGCCAACGACGTAAAACAAAGGCGCTGCTCGGGATGCAACCCGAAGGAATAAGAAGAGGAGCCTCTGTCAAGAAAACCGCCCCTGCGGATCAATGTCCCCGCCCGAGCGGTGACACCCACGCCCAGCGCCGCCCTTCGTAAGAAAGTCACCACCCCCGCAGTGACTTCCTTACACCCCTGCGGCGGCCACACTTGACACTCACCCTCAGCGCCACCCCCGGCGCTGAGCCTGCGTGAGTCCTCTCCCTTGTCACCGCCCCCGCGTTGACAAGTCCCCGCCCCTGCGGGTTTACCCAGAAAAGAAAAAAATAGAAATCACAACACATTTTTCTACACCTACCCCACCCACCCACACTCTCTCTCCTCACCAACCACAACCACATCTCCCTCCCACCTTCCCTCTCTCAAGCTGCAACGCCCTTGCGCCCCCAATAAACCCTCACAAGCCACCATATGAATCCGCCCCTACGCCACCTCCGATGACCAGCAAACACCCTTGCGACGCCCCTGCGCCACCCTCTCTAGCCCCTACCACCACCTTGCTCACTCTGCAACTCTCTCACCCTACTACACCCTTCACAACTACCTCCAAAAAAACTCCACTATGCAAACATCTCCAACGACGCCTCCACCAACAAAGCAGCGCCGGAACGGCCCCAGCACCACCACCGTTGCAGTTTTCCATAATCGCCCTCTGCACTTCTCCCGTCCCTGCGCTTGCAAACTGCCGCAACTGCGTCTCACCGCCCCTGCGCCTCTTCAGCCACCCCTACGGTAAACACAACAAAGGGTTCTTCTTTCTTCCCTATTTTTGAAAGTTGCTAATTATTTTGCCTAATCAACTACAAGAATGGAACCACAAAGAAAGTACAAGATGTTGGAAGCTGAGAAGGAGAGGTATAGGATCGTACAAGATCGGGTTGTGTACGCAACTCGGTTTTTACACGTTCCTACCTTGGAGAAGCTAGGCATGCTGGAGAGCATGCAGTCCTTTCTAGCCAATGCTGGGCTCGGAGACTTCCTACAAAAGAGTGCTCCAACGTATCCCGAGCTCAGCAGACAGTTCATAGCCACCTTCACCATGGAGAAGGAGAATCACATGTGTATTGGACTCACTTTCAAGTTCAACAAGGCGAAATACACACTTGCTAACTACCAACTACATGAGGCCTTCGGGGTGACTCTCAACCCCTCCGAGAACTGGTGGTAGTCAGTCCCAACGCCGGACCTGTGTGAGTTCTGGCAGGCAGCTACCAGATCTGAGTTTCATGCGGGGGGTGAGTACTCCAACAAACTCACTCACCCTAGCTTGAGGCTCCTCTCCAAGATCCTCATAAGTGTCTTCTATGGACACAAAGAGGAGAACAAGGTCGCCCTCAAGGACCTCCCACTATTATACTCTTGTCTTCCAATGAGCGAGAAGGTGATGGATTGGCCGTCCCTCTTCCTTGCCACTTTGAAGCAGATTAGGAAGAACGAGCCAAGGGACATTGTTGGCGGTGGGGTGATCTTCTTGATCGCCTCACAGGTTATGGATCTTTCCAACCTAGAGGATGGGTTGGAGGCACCTCTCTATACATAGGGGATGTTGAGGAGGTGCAAGGTCCTCCGATGGGACGGGAAGAACCTATTTTGGATCTCCCTTGCAGATGAGAGCCACCTCACTTACCTCGCTCGGCCTTTACCATTTGGGGATGAGCTCTCCGAGCTCTGCATCCCGGCAGATCCCTTCGTACCGAGGAGGCCGCTACTAGCCACTGTGGAGAGGCATGCTACGAGCTCCAGCCGGGCTCACCATGAGGAGCACATGCCCATCCCCGACAACGAGGAGATGCCTACTGTACCACCGGAGGAGGATCCGGCTCTTGCGAGCCTGCAGGCTCAGATGGCGGCCCTGACCACCCAACATCAGGCATGGCAGACCGAGTACCAGCGGACCATGCTTGAGTAGTAGCAAAGCTGGCAGATGAGTTTTGCCACCTCCATGACCTCCCACTTCGACCAAAGGCAGGAGGCTTGGCAGACGGCCCAACAGCAGCAGCTGGAGGCTCAGTAGTTGGCTTGGCAAGCCAGCTTTGAGCCTTTTTTGGCCGTCGGATGGAGGCTCAACAGACCCGCATTGAGGACATCTACCGCCGGCAGGAGCACTTCTTTAGCCACTTCCCGTACCCACTGGAGGAGGGTCCGTATGGTCCAGCCGGACCATCCCACTAGGGGTATCTTTTCTCATCCCTTTCCCACATTTATCTTTGCTTCATTTTCAACTTTGAGGACAAAGTGTACTTCAAGTATGGGGAAGGACATATCATTGCATGTACAATCTTTGAGTTGTTTTGAGTATGTATGCATTGAGTCTTTTGTAGTTTGAATTCAGTTTGAAATTCAGTAAAAAAAAAATTAATATAGCCAAAGAAAATGAAAAAAGGCATGAAAATCTTTGGATAAACCGAAAACCCGAAAGGGCAGTTTAGGCAAAAAGAAGGTAGTCCGACCAACCATAGGTTGGTGCAAAATTGGACTTGAAGGATGTGAGTTCAAAGTGAGATCATCAAAGAAAAGAAGAAGAGTGGCAAGGTGAAAACCCGAAAGGGAACCTTGGCAAAATGAGGGACACCGAGTGCAGGTTTCCCTTCCGGCGTTTGGCGACATAAGAAGGGGAGTCATAAAGAGGTTGTCCGGGTAGGTCACTCTTGGAGCGAGAAGGATGGTAGTGTTTCTCACCTTTTTTCTCACATTTTCTCTCTTTTTCCTTCTTTCTTTCTTGGTTTTTCTTTTGTTTTCATTGTCTTTTCTGCTTGCCCATGCTTCCTGAGGCCTATGAGTCTAGTTTGCTATCATTTGTTTTACTCGGGGCGAGTAAAAGGTCTAAGTATGGGGGAGTTTGATAGGTGATGGAATCAATATCGTTGAGGTTAGTTTTTAGACCGTTCACGAAGCAAAGCTTTTGTTGCTTCATCGCCTCCACGGAGCAGTGTCACCCCCCTGCGGGTGACACCATACTCTGGAGCGTAGCCTAAGCCTTCGTGTGCGCCAGGAATGAAGACTATCACCGCATCTGTGTCAACCCTTGGCGCCCCTACGGTGACTTGCCCTGAAGAAGCGAAGACCAGCGCCCCCGCACCTCTGCCTGCACCTCAACCTGGGAGTTGGAAGATGAAGAGTCAATGTCACCGCCCCCGCATTGACACTAGGACGCCCCGGCGGCTCGGCATCAGAAACGACAGGAAGTTGAACAATCAGACGTTTGAAGAGCATTAAAGATCCGCCCCTGCGAAATGGCCAGGCCGCCCCTGCAGCCATGAAGAAGATCAAGCGTTTTCGCCTACACCGCTCCTGTGGATCTGAAGGCCGCCCCTGCGGTTCAACGACAGAAGCTTTACTCCGACTGTTTACACCACCTTTATGGCATTAAAGGTGGTTGTTATGGGCCGGCCATTTACTCCTATTTAGTGTCATTTGTAGTATAAATAGTCCTTGGCTGATTGCTAGAATCATCCACTTTTCTTCCAATTTAGAATCCACTTTTTTCCATTAAAACTATCTTGCTACCTTTGTAATGAGTTGCTAACTCCCTTGCTACATTGGGTTGGTTTGAAGCTGCATTGTTACTTTTGTTGTAAGTTCTTTCTAATATAAGTTTTCATTCAGTAATACTTTGTGTTTCCTTGATCTCAATTGTCTAATTGCATATTTTACTATCACTTGAGATTGATCACCTTAGGTTCTAAAGTGCATGCAAAGAACTAGGATTAATAGATTCTGGGTTCGAGTCTTTAATCTAGTAGTAAACTTTAAGTAATAACGGGTTGTAATTGCTTAAAAGAAAAGGAACACAAATATAAAGATAAGTTTAACGGTTTTAATCTTTTCTTTATATCCCTTAGTCTTTGTTTGAAAGCTAACTTGTTCATTGTTCTTGTAAGTTTACGGAACACTAACCTGTTAAGTTGTGTTGATGTCGGTTGGCTCAACACATATATATGATCGAGACAGGAGATTACTTGAAAACTTGTAAAAAGGAACTCACCAAAGTATCAATCACATACTAAGAATCAACCTAGTGTATATTTACCCATCATTGTCTTACTTGTTGCGTTACTTGTTTTCATAAGTTTTGTGTGCATCAATTCAACCAAACCCCCCCCCCTTGTTACTTTTTTCTATAATCAATAACTGAATTTAATAAAAATACTAAACTCTCTTGGGTTCGACCCTTACTTAACTACTATACTCATTCTAGTGCTAAGTCGGGATTATATTTTGATAAGATAAAAACGACCTTAGAGAAAAGTCTTGTCAAATATATATTTAACATTTATGATGAAGAGGAATCAAGGGAAATAGTAAGATCGATTTTGCTCAAATATCCGCTGTTAGCATGAAATATTGTGATATTTTAGGCACGTTTTCTAAGTGTATTTCATCCAATTTGATAGTCATTGATCAAGCATTGATATAATTGTGAGCTACTTTGTCTATAATGTCGATATAGAGATCTACACAAGCTTTATGTTGATTGTAGGCAATTAAGAGCTATTTCCGAGCGGATTGTGCGAGAATGGAGCTTGATTGAGCATGTCCAAGAATTGAGGGCATCTCTAGGAGCTAAGATGTGCTAGCTTGAAGACTTTGCACGAAGGAAGGAAGAATCACGGTTTTGGTCTAAACCACGCTCTAAATTACGGCCGTACTACTTTCCACGCCCTAAACCACGGTCGTGGAACCTTAGCAAGGGAAGCGTGGTTCATTCCAGTAACTTCTACGGTCGTGGAAAGATTGGTTCAAACCGTGATACTTTCCACGCTCTAAATTACGGTCGTGGAACACTTCCACGACCGTGATCTTGGCGATCTTTTTCGCCACACTTTAAGCCACGATCTTTTACAAGATTGGGCCGGGCCGATACTTTATCTTACACTATAAAAGGATGGACGAAGAGAGATTCCGTCACCTCCGCTTAGACGCTACCTTCGCTTACGCTTAGACGTACTTTGCGCTCATTCTTAGATTTGCCCTAATCTCGCATTTTGGCGGAGATTGCCATAGAGATTTCCGGATTGACGGAAGATTGAAGATTAGAAGATTATTCGTAAGAAGGTTACGTTTTATCTTTAGGTTTGATTTAGAAGACGGATTGACATCCCGTTCTTCGTTCTTATCTAAGATTGTGATTGTTTGCATTATTCCAAATCTATTGACGTTATTATTCTTGATTTGTGGATTTGATATTGACTTGAAAGTTATTGAAGGTTTTCGGAAGTTTTCATCTTTCATTCTTTTAATCCTTGAATTTGATATCAATATGACTATTGTAGGCTAAAACCCTTTAGCAATTCTAAGGTGAAGGGTTGATAGTTGTGGCTTAGATGATGATAGATCGATCGTAATTAAATTGGACCCTGAGAGTTGAAGAGAATCGCCGACGAACCCTAAATCACGGTTTGTTCTTGAGTCCACGACCGTGGAACCTCAAGAACTAACCGTGATTTCCCTTAAGTTTACGAACTTGCTTTTACTTTAATCCAAAGTTAAAGATTTGCTTTAACTTAGTCTTGGCTTGCCTTTTCTAGGTGGTAGTGAAGCCTCAACAACCTCTACCTCGATTATGAGTGTCAAAACCTTAATCGGTTAAGTTAGTCTTGATCCTTGGATTACAAGTTTGGGTATTTGACGTTAATTCTTACCTTTAGAACCTTTCTATACTGAAGCCTCAACAACCTTTATAGAGAGTGTCTTTTAGGTGGGTCATATAAGGTTTTTGGAACTTCACCGTACGATTACCTTACATTCGCATACCTTTGCATACCTCAACTTTGTCCTTACATCCTTAGTATATCTTGAATCGATTGCCACAACTAGATACTTGGATCTTTAGGATTGTTGTTTTCCCAATAATTTGAAAAGCTCCATACATTTACTTGCTTGATAATCTTAACTGGATTTGTTCCCCCCAAATCCCTGTGTTCGATACTCTAGAATTCTTGCTTAACTATATCGATCCGTACACTGCGGGTTCGCTTGCTTGATTCTAGTTTTATAAATTTAAAGCTTATTTGCACGCACGTTAAGTGGCGAACAAGTTTTTGGCGCCGTTTCCGGGGATTTGGTCTAGGCCGAAATCGGTTATCGGTTGTCAAGATTGGGAGCTCTTCCCTTGTTATTTGATATCCTTTTGAGTGCATGCGCAGGTCTAGGAACACCGAGGACCTCTTACCTCTTGATCAAGAGCTTGAGAGGACTTTAAGGCAAAAGCGTAAAGAAAAGAAAATGGCTGAAGAAAACGAGCGTGATCTTCAATCGGAGCTAGCGGAGAAAGAAGCTCAACTCCAATGGAGTGAAAAGACTCGTAGAGAGGAATCGGATCGTCATCAATCTAAAGTTGATGATCTAACCGATATTGTATTCCAAATGAGGATGGAATTAAGCGACCTTAAGATGAAGACTAGTAGGAAATCCTCAAGAAGGTCATCAAGATCGGCTAAAAGTCATTCATCCGCTAGTGATAGTGACTCTTCCATGCCATCGTTAGAGGAAATTGATCCCACCATCAATGTGAATCCATTCCATCCACGGCCAGCTGCCAACCGACGTATTCCACCTAGGAATGCAAGGATCGAACGTGTAGATGATGAGCCAAGAACTCTTGGCCAAAGGATGGATCTAACACAACAACCACGCCGTTTGGGCGTGAATTTCGATGCTGATGATGTCGGGTTTAGCTTCAACCCGCAGGTTATTACTCTTGTTCGTCAAAACCAATTTGGCGGAACAAGCGCTGAATCTCCACACCAACACTTACAAAACTTTGAGTGTATGATGGAGACAATGAAGCCGAAGAACGCTACTACCAACAACTATAAGCTCAAGCATTTCTTCTTCTTCTTGAAGGGGAAAGCATTGTCTTGGTACCAAGCTCTTCCTAGTGGGAAACTATACACGTGGGAAGACCTTTCCGCGGAGTTCCTCACTAAGTTCTTTCCGCCATCTAAAACGGCGGATCTTAGAGGTAAGATTAATGCATTTTCCATGAGATCTAACGAAAGTTTGTTTCAATCTTGGGAAAGGTTTCAGGATTTGCTCTTGGATTGCCCTCATCATGGCATATCCAAGCTTGCACTTTTGGAGATATACTATAAAGGGCGGGATGTGGAGACACAATTCAAGCTCCAATCCCTCTCATGTGGTACATTTATGGAAATGAGGGAAGATGACGCTTGGGACTTCATTGAGAAGCAAGCAAGGGTCATAGAGAAGTATTCCCACCGGAAAGTGGAGGGAAATCGTGTGGAGCAAGGAGCAAAGCTCACACATGAAGCTCAAAATCAGATTTTCTCCCTCAACAATGAGATCAAAGAGTTGAAGGAGGCTATCAAGACCAACTTTCCAAAGCAACAAGGAAAGGATGTTGGCTACTTGGGCAACAACAACAATGGCGGTGAGAATACAAACCGCAACAACAACAATAACCGGAACAACAACCGGAATAATTGGAATGGCAACAACAACAACCGGAACAATAATTGGAACAACAATAGGGGTTCAAACAACAACAATTGGTGCCCCAATCAACAAAACTCCGGTAACTCTTATCCTTCCAATTCTAATTCACTAACTCCACCATCCTCTTCCTCTACACCTTTGAAAAGCCAGGGGCAAACATCTAATGGAGGAAGCACTTCGGGGAAGGAGAAGCCCGATCCCATGTTGGAAACGATTTTTGGGAAGCTTCAAGGTTTGGAGAACCGCATCATTAAGGTTGATCATCAAATTTTTAAGGTTGATAAAGCCCAAAAGGTTTTAGAAAACCAAATGTTCAGCCAAGCGGAGGAAGTTCCTAGGAATCAAGGGAATCTTCCAGGAAAAACGGAGGACAACCCTAAAGGAAGGGTGATGGCAATCACAACTAGGAGCGGAGTGACTACCACCGATCCGCAGCCTAAGTTTGTTGAAGTCTCCGTTGAGAAAGACAAAGAGAAGGGGAAGGAGAAGGAAGATGTCTACGTTCCTCCTCCGGCTTACAAACCTCCCCTACCATTCCCTCAATCTAGAGTGAGAGCGCGCCTAGATAAACAATTTGGTAAGTTTATAGAACTCATGAGCAAGCTGCATATTAATATACCTTTCATTGATGCTATTGTAGGTATGCCGGCTTATGGCAAGTTCTTGAAGGAAATCCTCTCTAACAAGAGAAAGTTAGAGGATTTCGGTGAGGTTAAGATGAGTTCGGATTCTTCGGATCCCATCAAGACCATGAAGGAGAAAATGCCCCCAAAGCTAAAGGATCCGGGGTCATTTTGTATTCCTATAGGAGTGGGAGATGTCACATACGATGCATTATGTGACTTGGGAGCAAGTGTGACCATTATACCGCTTGCATTATGTAGGAAGATCGGTTTAGGCGACCCTAAACCGGTGAAGATGACGTTGTACATGGCGGATCGGTCCATCACTCGCCCCGTCGGTATTGTAGAAGACGTCCCGGTCAAGCTAGATAAATTCTTTGTTCCCATTGATTTTGTTGTGCTTGACATTCCTGCAGATAGTCCGGTCCCGATCATACTCGGAAGACCGTTTCTTGCAACTTACGGCTGCATAGTCGATCGCAAGAATGGTAGACTCGCCTTTGATATAAGAGAAGAGAAGGTAGAGTTCGTTCTTTCTACTCTAGTGAAGGAACCAATCTTTGATGAGGATATATTCAATATCCAAGATGAAGAAGGGTTGTCTAGAGAGGAGGTAAGTGCTATTCTCTTCAAAGATCCTTTACAAAAGGTTATTACTATGAGTCTAATGACTGTAGGGGAAGAAGAGGAGTGCAATGAGGCAATTGGAGCCTTAGAAGCACAAGAAGAGGTGTGTGAAGTGGAGTTTGAGAAACTCCACGACGAGGCAGAAAACGTGAGAATCCACGGCCATACACTATATTCCACGGCCGTGGATTTCACCAACCAAACCGTGTCTCACTCCAGAGAGTTATACGGTCGTGGAGGAAACAGAGCAACCATATTTCCTTTCCACGGCCGTGGAGGATGCAGAGAGACCGTGATTTTGGCCGTGGAAGAGGGTGATTGTACATCTTCTTCAACTTCTTTTGATTCTTCTCCTACACCTTTTACACCCTTAGACACTTCTAAGGAGACATCGGAAGCTCCACAAGGATCATTGGAAGCTCCGAAAGCGATGGAACTAAAGCCACTTCCTACTCATCTAAGGTACGCTTTTCTAGGACCTAATTCTACCTTTCCGGTTATTGTTAGTTCCGATCTAAGCATAGATGAACATAATAAGCTCATGGTTATCCTTAGGAAACATAGAAAAGCTTTAGGATATACTATTGAGGACTTAGTAGGAATCAAACCCTCCCTATGCATGCATAAGATATTAATGGAGGAAGACTTTAGGACTTCAAGACAACCTCAAAGGCGGTTGAATCCGACCATGAAGGAGGTTGTCAAGAAGGAAATTCTTAAACTTCTTGATGCAGGTATCATCTATCCTATCTCCGATAGCAAGTGGGTGAGTCCTGTTCAAGTAGTTCCAAAGAAGGGAGGAATGACGGTCATCACCAACAAGAACAACGAACTCATTCCTACCGAACCGTAACGGGATGGCGGATGTGCATAGATTACCGCAAGCTTAACAACGCGACGAGGAAGGATCACTTCCCACTACCCTTCATCGATCAAATGCTTGAAAGGTTAGCGCAACATTCGCACTTTTGCTATCTTGACGGTTATAGTGGTTTCTTTCAGATTCCGATACACCCGGATGATCAAGAGAAGACCACGTTTACGTGCCCATGGGGTACGTTTGCTTATAGGAGAATGCCGTTCGGGCTTTGCAATGCCCCAGCCACCTTTCAAAGGTGCATGATGGCCATCTTCTCCGAATACATTGAGGAAATCATGGAGGTCTTCATGGATGAGTTCTCCGTATACGGTTCCTCTTTTGACAATTGCCTTTCTAACCTTTCTCTTGTTTTACAAAGGTGTGAAGACACTAACCTAGTTCTAAATTGGGAGAAGTGTCAATTTATGGTTAAGGAAGGAATTGTATTAGGTCACTTAATCTCTAGTAGAGGGATTGAGGTGGATAAGGCAAAAATAGAGACTATAGAAAAGCTTCCTCCCCCAACTTCGGTGAAAGGGATAAGAAGTTTTCTAGGACATGCCGGATTCTATAGACGCTTCATAAAAGACTTCTCCAAAATATCAAAACCTCTTACTAATCTATTGATGAAGGATGCGGTTTTTGAGTTTTCGCAGGAATGTTTGGATGCGTTTAACATGATTCGGGAAGCTCTAATTTCAGCACCTATTATCCAACCTCCGGATTGGAATCTTCCCTTTGAGGTTATGTGCGATGCTAGTGACGTAGTTATAGGAGCTGTTCTTGGACAAAGAAAGGAAGGGCGAACCCATGCCATATACTATGCTAGCAAGACGCTAGATGAAGCGCAGCTCAATTACGCCACTACCGAAAAGGAGTTTTTAGCCATCGTTTATGCTATTGACAAATTTCGCTCTTATCTTGTAGGTGCAAAGGTGATTGTCTACATGGATCATGCTGCGATCCGGTACCTCCTTGCAAAGAAGGATGCGAAGCCAAGGCTAATTAGATGGATTCTTCTCCTACAAGAATTCGATCTAGAGATCCGCGACAAGAAAGGTTCAGAAAATTTTGTTGCGGATCATTTGAGTCGCCTAACACATCTAGAGGACGACCACTTACCTCTAGATGACTCCTTCCCGGACGAACACCTACACATTATAGAGGAGTGCATCGATGTGATCTCCAAAGGTAACGAACCATGGTTTGCTGATTTTGTTAACTATTTGGTTTGTCAGGAGATACCGCCCGGACTATCCTACGCACAAAGAAAGAAGTTCTTTAAGGATGTTCGGGAATACTTTTGGAATGAACCTCTCCTCTTTAAGAGAGGTCCGGATGGCATTATTCGGCAATGTGTGCCGGAAGATGAGATGCAAAGTGTCATCCGCCATTGTCATTCACTACCTTGTGGAGGACACGCTAGTTCGAACAAGACTAGCGCTAAGGTATTGCAATCTGGATTTTTTTGGCCTACTTTATATAGAGATGTGCAATCCTTTGTTTCCTGCTGCGATGCTTGTCAAAGAACAGGAAATATCTCTAGGAGGAATGAGATGCCTCTCAATAACATCCAAGAGGTGGAGATTTTCGATGTTTGGGGAGTTGACTTTATGGGACCGTTCCCATCATCTTGTGGAAACCAATACATACTCTTGGCGGTAGATTACGTTTCTAGATGGGTGGAAGCAATTGCCTCTCCCACCAATGATGCCATGGTGGTGGTTAAGTTCTTTAACAAGACCATCTTCCCACGATTTGGGACACCAAGGACTATCATTAGTGATGGAGGTTCTCACTTCATTGCCCGGCGCTTTGAAGCTCTTCTAGCTAAGTATGGGGTTACTCACAAGATTGCTACTCCTTATCATCCACAAACTAGTGGACAAGTTGAGATCTCAAATCGAGAGATCAAAGGAATTCTAGAGAAAACGGTTTCAAGGACTAGGAAGGATTGGTCCTTGAAGCTTGATGATGCATTGTGGGCGTACCGGACTGCATACAAAACTCCCATAGGAACCACACCATACAACCTTGTGTATGGGAAGTCTTGTCACTTACCGGTAGAGTTGGAGCACAAGGCGTTTTGGGCTATCAAGTGGTTGAATTTCAGCATAAAGGAAGCGGGAGAGAAGCGTCTCTTGGACCTTAATGAGCTTGAAGAACTCCGCTTGAACGCTTATGAAAACGCCAAGATCTATAAGGAGATAGCAAAGCGTTGGCATGATAAGCATATCATTCCAAAGGACTTCAAAGAAGGAGATCAAGTTCTCCTCTTCAATTCAAGGCTTCGTCTCTTTCCAGGTAAGCTTAAATCTCGTTGGACCGGACCTTTCAAATAAAACGTATTTTCCCCCATGGTGCAGTTGAAGTATGGGGTGAAGCGGGCGGAAGCTTTAAGGTGAACGGACAACGACTCAAGAAGTATACGCCGGAACTTCAAGCTGAAGAGTTCGCGCCTACCGCACTCGAATAAGTGCGAGATTGGTCTAGCTACGGACCTTAAACAAAGCGCTTCTTGGGAGGCAACCCAAGGTATTGCATTTTTGTTTTTGTTTTCGATTCATAGTTTAGCTTAGTTTAGACGTTTTTGCTTTGTTTTGCCTTCGATTCCTTCCGGTATGTTTGTGTTTTTGGATGTAGGAACAGTGGAAAAGGAAAGGGGAAGAGTAATTGTGGAGAAAATTGACGAAACTTGGACTTTGGAGCATTACAGAAAGTTCCACGGTCTAAACCACAGTCGTGACAGCTACAGTGACCGTAATTTCCAAAAGCCTTTGAAAAATCACCAAAACCACGGTTCCGTACATTTCCACGGCCGTGGATCCCCCCGACAGACCGTGGTTTTCAAAATTTTGCCGGCCACTATATAAACCACGTTCTTCACAAAAACACATCACAAAACCCAATTCCACGACCCTCTTCGCCGATTCCTCGCCCTTCACCTCAATTCTCCGTTCGTTAATCGTTTTCAACGATTCTTCGATCCAAATTGAAGCAAATCCAACCAACAACAAGATCCAAGCAACGATTCGAGCGGCAAATCACCAAGGAACGCAAAATTCGGATTTTAAAATCCGAAACCTAGGTTTTTTCGCTCTTCTCTATCTTTGTCAATTCGGGTTCGTTTTTGCTAGAAATTATTGGAGAACTGATTGAAATTGGAAGGAATTAGTCTAGGACTTCTTGATTGCTGAGATTGGCTGTTGTTTGCTGAGTTTTGAGAAAAATCGAGAGGAATCACGGTCTCTGTCACTTCCACGGCCGTGGAACACTAAGAACAGACCGTGGTTTTGAACAGTAATGGATTTTGTGAGGAGAGTTTCTGGGAGGATTAAGGAAAAGAAAAATGAGAAGGACAAGAACAAAAGGAGGAAGGGTAACCCCTCTTCCTCTTCATCCTCTAGAGCACCACCACCTTCCTCCCCTTCACCTCCATCCTCACCTTCATCACCTTCACCTCCTAGCCCTAGAGTACCCGCCATTCACGAGGATCATCTCGATGCATTAGAGAGGATCCACAAGAGGGCTGTGATAGGACCTAGGTACCTATTGTTGGAGGATTTAGCTCCTCTAAACATAATAGATGACCTTACTTGGCTCTTGGTAAGAGCCGGATTAGTTGTCTTCTCGGCTATCCGAGAAGACGCTTACGAGGAGATCACGAGAAAGGTTGTGACGTCTTTTGAGCATATCCACGTTGATAGGACAGTTTCTTTCCGTCTGATGGAAAGGAACTATGATTTCTCCATCCGGGAGTTCGGAGCCTTCTTCGGGTTCCACGAGACCTTCAATGGTCGTTTCCCCAGCGGCGTTTACGCCAAGGATTTCTGGTAGGAGGTAGCCATGATCTATGCCAGCGATGACCGCTGGCAACCAGCTGATACCAAGGCTAAGTTGATGTATCACTTAGCCTTGAATATTGCTCACCGTGTTCTTTCTGAGTGTCTCTTCCCTAGGACGGAGACACCTCAGAAGATCAAGACAGATGAGCTCTTCCTTCTCTACTCTATGCTGTATGGACGCCGTGCTGACTGCGCCACCCTCTTAGCTGCTACCATGAGTAAGCTAAAGAACAAGAGGGGTGGGCAACATTGGATATGGTGGGATAGTCACCGACCTTGCTAGGATGCTAGGGGTAGATTTTTTGCATGTACACGCATTCCTGTCGTACCCCTAGGACTTCAGGCCTTCATGACTAGAGGTCTCATCTTCCCCACCCATATAGGTCCGCCTTATGCAGCCATGCCTCGGGAGAGATGGACGGGGAGGGGCATTGAGTAGCTCCCAGAGTATTCCATTATGGCTGGACGCCATAATTGGAAGGAGACGTTCGCTGCCATGCATGCGAACAGGATTGCAGCTCCTCCATATGTCCCACCACCGCCAGTAGTTGAGGAGGAGATGAGAGACCCGTATGAGGGAGGAGGAGGAGCCGAGCAGGAGTTTGGCACGTTTCCGGATCAGCCGGACATAGCTTCTGATATGCCTACTTGGATGGAGACACCTCCTGCATGGTACGGAGCTCCACCACCATGGTCCACACAGGCACCACCAACACCAGCACCGTCACATGCACCGGGGTGGTACAACCAGGCTCCGGGGTGGTATGAGCAGATGCCGGATTGGGCTACTAGCCTTTCTGATAGAGTGGGAGCATTGGAGATTCGAGCCGATGCTAGAGATGGACGCATGGATGACCTGCCAGAGCTTCAGGTTCATCTTCTCGCCGCGCCAGCGTGAGCGAGAGACCCACTTGGATGGAGACACCTCCTGCATGGTACGGAGCTCCACCCCCATGGTCCACACAGGCACCACCAGCACCAGCACCGTCAGATGCACCGGGGTGGTACAGCCAGGCTCCGGGGTGGTATGAGCAGATGCCGGATTGGGCTACTAGCCTTTCTGATAGAGTGGGAGCATTGGAGATTCGAGCCGATGCTAGAGATGGACGCATGGATGACTTTGATCATATAATGAGAGACGTCTATCACCAGCAGTTTGGGCGGCACTACGACGCTAGCTTCCATCCATTCCCGCCTCCACCACAGTGATGATGCATGACCGACAGTTTAGCCGCTCCACCGCCATTTTGTGAGTCTTTTTCTTTCTTTCTTTTCTTCTTTTCCTTTTATTTGAATATTAGGGACAATGTTTGTTCCAAGTATGGGGTGGGGTGTGACTAAAAGTTTGTAATAACTCTTACTCACTTTGATTGCTTCTATCGAGACTATCTTGCATGTTCATTATATTGTTGCACGTTTCATTATCGCATTGCATGAAACAAAGTGTTTGAAAAACCCATAAAAATTGAAAAATTTTGAAAAATTATGTGCTTCTAAGGATAGAGATGAATTCCATGATAATCGCTACTTGTGAACTGAGTTTGATGATAATTGCATGCTTAAACGAATAGTGAATTGAAAAGAAATTGAATGAAGTGATTATACCTCTTTTGCAAGTTTCATAATGTGAAGAATGTTACTTAAATCATGTTGAGAAAATAAGGTTGAAATCACACTATAAGTTCTTATGCTTCTTGTTGAGATGATTAAGGCAATTTGATTTTTCTTTCTTCTTCTTTGATCATTTTAGCTCCTCATTGAAATATTGACCTCCTTTACCTATCCGAGAATTTGGAGAAGTTGAATGAAAAAGGCATTTTTGATGTGGGAGGGCCATGAAAGCAATTAATTGCAATCAAAAGAATAGAAAGAAATTGTAGGTTTGGGGAAGTCAATCATGACGATGAGTAACTCGGAACCATTCGCATAGCCGGGTGTTTGTGTCTTGCCAAAGTCGGATTGAGCGATATTCCTAGCGGATTATGGTATGTGCGCTAAGGGTTTGAGGCATCTCATAAAAATTGAGAAACGCCGATCTCCTAGGCTTCGGTTTTTGTGCACCTCTATCCATAACTCCAAAAGTAAAGTCGAAAAATGAAAAGAAGAGAGCGAAGCTCTAATTTGAAAGTGCTGCGGAAACCGCAAGAGAAGAAGTAAAGAGTAGTTATCCACTTTCCCGGATTCATGCACCACATTCCTTAAAGTTTTCCTTCCCTTCCACATTATAGACCTTATTTGAAAGTCCTTAAGATCAAAAGAATGCTATATGACTTGGTAATCTAAATTGAAGTTTCTTATGATTGATTTTGATAATGTTTGAAGGTTATGATGCTTGTATGGAAGTTTAATTGATTCATGAGCTTTCTTTACTCTTTACTCTTTGATTAAGTGTATGAAAGTCTTATAAACGAATGAAGAAAGGTTTGAGAATGATCTATTGATTAGAAGACACATCCATCCAAAAGAAGTATTGCTTTGAGAAGGTACACATATTTCATCCTAACTCTTGTTTTAAGGCTTATGAAAGACCTTGCTTAGGGACAAGCAAGTGGTAAGTATGGGGTTATTTGTTAGCATGAAATATTGTGATATTTTAGGCACGTTTTCTAAGTGTATTTCATCCAATTTGATAGTCATTGATCAAGCATTGATATAATTGTGAGCTAGTTTGTCTATAATGTCGATATAGAGATCTACACAAGCTTTATGTTGATTGTAGGCAATTAAGAGCTATTTCCGAGCGAATTGTGCGAGAATGGAGCTTGATTGAGCATGTCCAAGAATTGAGGGCATCTCTAGGAGCTAAGATGTGCTAGCTTGAAGACTTTGCACGAAGGAAGGAAGAATCACGGTTTTGCTCTAAACCACGCTCTAAATTACAACCGTACTACTTTCCACGCCCTAAACCACGGTCCTGGAACCTTAGCAAGGGAAGCGTGGTTCATTCCAGTAACTTCTACGGTCGTGGAAAGATTGGTTCAAACCGTGATACTTTCCACGTTCTAAATTACGGTCGTGGAACACTTCCACGACCGTGATCTTGGCCATCTTTTTCGCCACACTTTAAGCCACGATATTTTACAAGATTGGGCCGGGCCGATACTTTATCTTACACTATAAAAGGACGGACGAAGAGAGATTCCGTCACCTCCGCTTAGACGCTACCTTCGCTTACGCTTAGACATACTTTGTGCTCATTCTTGGATTTGCCCTAATCTCGCATTTTGGCGGAGATTGCCATAGAGATTTCCGGATTGACAGAAGATTGAAGATTGGAAGATTATTCGTAAGAAGGTTACGTTTTATCTTTAGGTTTGATTTAGAAGACGGATTGACATCCCGTTCTTCGTTCTTATCTAAGATTGTGATTGTTTGCATTATTCCAAATCTATTGAGGTTATGTTCTTGATTTGTGGATTTGATATTGACTTGAATGTTATTGAAGGTTTTCGGAAGTTTTCATCTTTCATTCTTTTAATCCTTGAATTTGATATCAATATGACTATTGTTGGCTAAAACCCTTTAGCAATTCTAAGGTGAAGGGTTGATAGTTGTGGCTTAGATGATGATAGATCGATCGTAATTAAATTGGACCCTGAGAGTTGAAGAGAATCGCCGACGAACCCTAAATCACGGTCTGTTCTTGAGTCCACGACTGTGGAACCTCAAGAACTAACCCTGATTTCCCTTAAGTTTACGAACTTGCTTTTACTTTAATCCAAAGTTAAAGATTTGTTTTAACTTAGTCTTGGCTTGCCTTTTCTAGGTGGTAGTGAAGCCTCAACAACCTCTACCTCGATTATGAGTGTCACAACCTTAATCGGTTAAGTTAGTCTTGATCCTTGGATTACAAGTTTGGGTATTTGGCGTTAATTCTTACCTTTAGAACCTTTCTATACTGAAGCCTCAACAACCTTTATATAGAGTGTCTTTTAGGTGGGTCATATAAGGTTTTTGGAACTTTACCGTACGATTACCATACATTCGCATACCTTTGCATACCTCAACTCTGTCCTTACATCCTTAGTATATCTTGAATCGATTGCCACAACTGGATACATGGATCTTTAGGATTGTTGTTTTCCCAATAATTTGAAAAGCTCCATACATTTACTTGCTTGATAATCTTAACTGGATTTGTTCCCCCCAAATCCCTGTGTTCGATACTCTGGAATTCTTGCTTAACTATATCGATCCGTACACTGCGGGTTCGCTTGCTTGATTCTAGTTTTATAAATTTAAAGCTTATTTGCACGCACGCTAAGTGGCGAACATCCGCTTGAAAAGGTCATAACGTGATAACCTATTCTTTCTTAGGATCCCGTGACCGCGTCGGTTCTTGCCCGCAGGCGCGGTCCACCGTGGGTGCGGCACTGTAGGACCGCGTTCGCGGCATAGGCAGTCACAAACGTCTTCTTTGACCTTTTACTTTCCGTTTTCTTACCCTATAAGTCTTTTACTCTTTCATCTAAATGAGGGTTTTACCTTCTCTCTAGAACTCCTTCTTCCTCTCACATTCTTCTTCTCCTTCCTTCTCTTGATTTTCTTCTTCTTGGTTCATCTTTTATCTTCTTCAAGAATTGGAGTACACATGATGATGATGTTTTGTTGATGGTTGTTGTGGAAGGTTGAGAACCTGTAGCTTGAGTTCTCATTAGATTTGGATAGAGAAGTGGTGATCGTTTCCCTTCTCTTTTCCTTGTTCTTCTTATTTCTTCCTTTCTTCCTATTTCCTTGTGATTTCAACAAGGTTTGATCTTGTGATGAGTTTAAGGAAGTTTTGGATATGTGTTTATATGTATATGTGAAGGTTATAGTGCATATGATTGACTCCCTATGGTGGAGATGTTTTTGGAGAGAGTGGATCTATAGAACAACTCTTTGAAGTTGTCCTCTATCAAGAAACCACCACCGCGGTTTGCCATCGCCGCCCTAGGGCTAGAGTTTGTCACTGCCCCTACGGCGTCTCCTTCCCGTTGTCCGGCTTGTTATCGCCCCCGTGTCTCTTCCTTCTTGTGGGTGCGTTTTTCTTCAAAACTTACCAAGTGTTGGTATATTCTAATCCTTTTCAGAACTTACCAAGTGTTGGTATGTGCTAATCCTTTTCTTGTCTTTTGTTTGGGTTTAGAGGCATGCTAGGATGTATGAATGACAGTATGTTGATGATATCATTATGATAATGTATGACCTGATGAGGCTCTTAAGGTTTAGTTTGATATTCGAGGTTTATACAATGTTTATGATTTGTATGTATCCCTTGGGTCTAGGTTTGATCCTTTTAGTGATGATATGAAGATTGATATATGTTATATGTCTGTTATTAGGCAATGCTCATTCCTACGGGAATTGGAGAGTTGATTGAGGTTGAGGTGATATTGGGATTCAGGTAAGTCCGTAGGAATTACTTAGCTGCATTCTTGTATTGGATGTATGTGTGAGTGGTGATTGTTATGTGCTTTATAGCATGCAATATTAATTATTACCGACGTATCATTGGCCGCCTTGAAGCAGGGGGTGATAACCTTTATCATTTCTCCGTAGTGAGTCTGAGAGGTTAGGTGAGGTCAGGCCAGGCCTGGTATACGGGCAGGGTACTTTTCCACTCAAACGTATACGGGGACAACGCCCGTTTTCCACTCATAGATGGCTATAGTACCTAGAGGTGAGAATGATATACTTCTCATGTCACAACCATAAATATGGTTCTGTGTTTATAATGTTATAAAGATAATTTAACGGGAAATGTGTGATAGCATGCTTGCTGTTTATTATGTTTTTGATGTGTGTTTGTGCTTATGCATGATCAACCAAGGACTTTCGTACATATAGGACGTTATGGGGTTTTTTTTGGGTTTTGTATATATACGTTGATGTTGTTTTACACTCGGTTGTGGGGTTTTGTATGTATCATGATACTTGATGCTTCTTTTTTTATAAAGGTTGTTTTATATTTATTTGTGTCTTGTTGTAAGATAAAGTGAACTTGTTGTCAAGCTAGGGTCAGGACCCATCGTGAGGTTCTAGCCCCGTAGCACTCCGAGTCTTACGGATTTGGGGTGTTACAAAGTTGGTATCAAAGCCTTAGGTTGACAAAAATGGAATTTGCAATCTTCTTGAAAGGCTGAATAGATAAATAAACAAAACACGAAAGGGGTTTGAATTTTCAAAAAAAGATTTGATTTTAAACACTGTTCATAGTTGATTTGGGATAGAACGTACGGGAAGTTATCTTTCCTTCCATGGATCTCAGCAGTTTAGTCGTATATATATATATATATATATATATCGTGTAATGATGAGAACAATCTTAGACCGTCGAATGGTGAATATTATGTAACACCCCGAATCCGCGGGACTCGGGGCGCTACGGGTTGGGACCTCACAATGGGTCCCGACCCTTAGCCTGACAACAATTTCACCGGATCTTGCAACAAGGCACAAATAAAGGCCAAAATGAAATACAATTTTATGCAATGCAATGAAACCCAAAACCGAACAAACCAAGGACTTCGGCCGAGATACGACCGAAAGACCAAATGCCATACACACGGCATACAATATATAATGAATACAAAACTCGAACACGACTCCAACCAAAACCCAATCCTAAAATGTACGGAACCCCGGCTGCCCACTCTTCCGGATCTCTCGGCCGCATTCCTAACCTGCAAGATAAACTACAACATTTGGTATAAAAACCGTTAGCTCACATTCGAAGCATTAGAATTAAAGGGAAAGGCACAAACACAATTAATTCAACATAGTCACACAACATACTCAAAGCACACACATCCGGTTTATTATCTTTATTTATTAAGTCATATCCCGTTCTAGTTCAACTTCTTTTGTGACACGAGAATCCTCCGAAACTCGCCTCGGCCCCTTGGCGGCGTTTCTGGCGGTCCCGGCGAGCGAGACGTCGATGGAGCGAGGCGACAGACAGCACTAGGGAATTGCAGAGACTTCGATGAAGCGAAATTGAGGGCTGTGCAAGGGCTCCAGCGGCGGAAAGAAGGCGAGGGCAACGTACGCTTCTCCGGCGTCGCTGGTGGCGTTATTCCTTCCCGGCGATTGCAGAAGCGAGGCAAAAGAAAGGTAAGGCACGGGAGGAAACAGAAGACGAGATCGAGGGGGTGAGGGTGAAGATGCACAAGCGTCTGGCCGAGGCTCTCGGCGGTGGATCCGGCTTCGGCGATGGAGGAGATGAAGGTTTGAAGGTTGCAACTTCATCCGGTGGTAGCGGGGATTGTTGCAGGAGGATTACAGAGGGGAAATTGAGGCTGCAGCTTACTGATGAATGCAGAGGCTGAGTTTTGCAAGGTTAGAGAGTGAGGGAATGAGATTCAGGAAGGTCTTCACAGGTGGGAAGGTGTGGCGAGGCCGCGAGGGTAAGGCTGGCGTTGGAGAAGGGAAGCAGTGGCTCGGGAGGCACCACTCATTGTCCAGCAAGTTTGAGCGTGAGGCATCGAGTGATGTGTAATGCATACAGTACAGAGAAGGGTGAAGGCATCGAGAGGTCGAATATCAGAAGAGAGTATAGACAGTAGGGGGAAGGCAAAGGCCTAGGAAAAGTGAAAGGAAACAAAAATGTAAAATAATAATAAAAAGAAAAGAAACAACAACTCAATCAAAGTATTCGGAACGGGATTTTAAAATAGGAAAACTTTCCCGACTCTTCCGAAAATAAAGGTACAACAAGTATATATGTGGATCGAATATATTAATAAACTCGCAGAATATACTTTGAAATACAAAACCCTTCTCACAATTTATTTTACGGGATAATATAACAATTTAAACACGGGTAATAAAATATATCAAAGAATATAATATATATATATATATATACTCGTAGCATTAAATCTAAGACGTAAAAATACTCGTAAAAGTATTTAAGATATAAAAATATCGATAACTCCGGAAAAAATAAATATCGCAACACTCCTAAAGTTTGGGGCGTTACATCATATCCCCCTAAAAACAAGTTTCGTCCTGAAACTTTCCAGAACTTCTTGGTCCCTAAGGCCGAGGTATAAACTCTCAAACCAAGAAAGCTAGACCTTCTATTCTAATCAATATACACGAACTACTTACACCACCAACGCAATATACATAGTCGGTCATAAAACACATTCCCGCACGGGGCACAAAACCACATATAACATCACATATATATACACAACTCACTTATGGGAAGAACTGGGTCTAACCCATCGATTCTATCGATGTTACTAACTCAACGTAAAACTTAACCAAAGATTCTATCATCCGACTTCCTATTAGCCTCATTGGTTCTACTATGTCACTAACTCATCAAGACCGGTAAAACTTCTCGAGTCAGACATGTACTTCCTAGATTGATACAGATGAAACACCGGGTGAACGCTCTTTACTCTTGGCGGCGACTCCAACTTTTAAGACATTTCTCCAACTCGTGCTAAGATCTCAAAAAGGTCAAAATATCGGACCTCAACTTCCTTCTCAGTTCCGAGGTAACACCTCCATTATTTTCCCTTTGGTTTCTCTATCAAAGAAGGTCGAACTTCCAATTTACACTGTTAGCTTTGGTTCTTGTCAAACCAAACTTTAATGTTATGTTTTTTTTTTCAATTCTTGTTGCAAATTCCATGTAATGAAGGAAGTAATTTACTTCACCTCGCTCCTACTAGCGCGACATGTATGCTATTATTATTATTATTATTATTATTATTATTATTATTATTATTATTATTATTATTATTATTATTATTATTATTATTTTTACTTCGTTGTCATCCGGAGTAGGTTACCATAATGGTGTTACTTGGAGAATCTCATCACAATTCTGGTAATGACCAACATATCCAAGAAAACTTGTAACTTCTTCTACGTCCTTCGAGGGTTGTCATTTTGAGACTTCTTGTCATACAACTTCTCTCTTCTTTCGAGGTAGATCAAAATACCTTATCCGGGCATGAGTAAGCCCATATGGAATAACTACAACTCTTAGTGACTTTGATTGGTCCAAAATGCCGTACTTGCACTATCTCAATCTCGAATTCTCAAACGGTGACAATCAAGTTCTTAACTTAATCTTATAAGAGACTACCAACCCTTGCAACTGATCGAGTAGATCATCCATTCGTTGTAAGGGGTACTTGTCCTTCATTTTCATCTTGCTCAACTGACTGTAGTTGATGTACAAACGGAGATAACCGTCTCTCTTTTTGCAAACTTGTGTTCTGCATAACAACTTCAAATCAAGAGTTCAAGATAATTTTTGGCGTTCTCCATGGCACTTCACTAATTCTAATGAAATCTTATCACTAAGTTCTTGCAATTGCTCCTTCACTTGCTTTCACAACTCATGTCTCTGCACAAGTGTTGTTCTTTACGGCGCCTTTGACACCGGAAATAAATCAAGCTCGACCTTAGTGGAAAATTCACATTCTGACGTATTGGAATATGTGATATCTCAGGTTTCATCTTTTCTCTTCCCGTCACATATCATAATAACCGCCACAATCGTGTTTTAATACTTTACAAGTGTTCATGACACAATTGATCTACCTCGATCTATTGAGGTGCCGTCTTTAAGACTCGTGTATTGTTCCATCTTCATCCATGACCGTCTCTGTTCTCTTTCAAGGGTCCTTCTTTTCTTGAATCCGTACTGCTCCATCCTTTTTCACCTTGAAGGCCTGGTCGTAATAACCTTTTAAGAACCCATACTTATGTGTCGCCATAAGCGCCTTAACTATATGGCATAACCACGTCTTATAACAAATCGATCTTATCTTCTTCGCTTTCCCGGTCATCCCAACATGTTGGGGGAGTTCTTCGTATTCCACCTAAGCTTGCATCATTCCTTCGAGTAGGTGTAGAACTACTTCATTTCCTTATGTAACGTCAATCCGACCGCAGAGGTTCTAACCTCAATCTTTCATATACTTCTTGTACATCTCATGTCAACATCAAATTTCAAGACTTCGGTCTTCTCTTACTCTGGTTGGTCACCTTATGCTTCTCTCGGTATCCCATAAAGAACTTCACAATCGTGCCAGTATGCCCTATGAAAAACGCTAAAACAAATTCCCTATCCAACACCACTAAAATATCCAACTCATTACTTCTCAAGTGCCAACGTTATAAGCTCTAAGCTTGCAGCGTTGCCCTAATCTAGGTCCTCCCTTTCACGCCATAGCCCCCATGGCTCTTCCATGTGAGTCTGAATCATTTGACTCAGCTTTTGCTTGCGAAAACATACCATTCATTTCATACCCTACATCCTCTATATACTCCCGTTTACATACCATCTTCATGACACCTTACCTTCTTCTGGATCTACTAGTTCCCCTTACCATGATCAAAACCTTAAAACTTCTAATACGGGTCATTCTCCCAAATTTCATTCTCATGACCTAAGAAGGTCGCAAAGGATTATCTCTATCCTTCCATAAAAGTTCTGTAACAGCTACTTGCTTGAACTCAATCAACATATGTGATTTAAGACAAATGCGTTTCCATTGACGTACTCTCTTCCCATTGACTTTGATTCACCGCGAATACTTTAAGTTGTTGTTGTCGATCCTCTATATACCCATAATCTTGTTTATTCATCCCTTTTTCACTCACCTATAGACAACTCTCACTTGTGCGTTCTCAGTTGTCACCGATTAACTTATAACTAACGTTCTCCAATGTCAATGACTTACCATTCTTCTTAACCTCCATGTTAGCATACTCCTGAAGGCCTTCCTCTCAGGTTACTTTGTCTTAATCTTCGCTTGCTCATTTCACCCTTCACATCCTCCCTTAACTCTTTCTACGTTCCACGGTTCCTTCCACTTCTCTAAGATTACTATATCTTCTTTGCCTTGTTGTTTCATATAACTCCCTTTCATAGACTTAACCATTCTTCCTTGATGTCTTTCAAGCGCACCCTCCCAAATATTATAGCAATAGCTAGCATCCACTTGCGTTCCTCTTGGTTGATATCTTAAGTCTCTCGATCAAAGCTCTTCGTTTTGTCTTTCATCTTCTTGGGATCATCATTTATACACACTTCCTCCTTTTTGGCGTTTCTTAGTCTTATCGTCATAACGGAAATCGGTCAACTCCACGTGAATCCCCACCATGCCCTTCTTCTCATAACTCTAGTAATGTTAACACTTCACTTATTGGTACCTCGTAAGCTTAACTTACGGTATCTTAAATCTTTAGCAAATGGTTCGATCACTCTTCCCATCTTGACTCAAATGCTTATGAGCGCAAAAACAAAACTTCACCTCTTAGTAGAACACCACTTTTAACCTTGCTATAATGTATCCATCTCCTTCTCGAGTCGTATCTTTAGTTGTCCACGCATCTTCTAGAAGAACTTAAGTTTGTTTTCACTATTGGTCTCGTTGTCGTACAATCCCAGTTTCTTTATAACCACTTATATACCTTAACGTTGCTCCCTTTACTTGTAATGCTCCATCTTGATCTCTCTTTAGTTTTCTTGAGTTCTTCTTTCTACTTGTTTGTCCTTCGTTTACGTCATCTCTACTCCTCTTCGACATCCTTCTAGGGGAATCCAATAACCGCCATGGTGTTCGTTAGCACGAAATGTTCAACTCGATACTTGAGTGTACTCTTTCACTTATGAATGTTATCGCAAGCCATCAACGTCGTCTACGGGCGTTGATAACATACTATCGTCCTAACTATAAGGTCTCATGTATCTATATGCTACTATATAATAATAGGAATACGTATCGATAACTATATAAGTTCTAAGTTCATATTACTACTACTATCACGCATTCGGCATTCCATTACAACAATACAAGGTCCAAAACATATAATCGTTCACATATACAACCATACACATAAATCATGTCCATCATGCAGCTACAATCCACATACAATAATAGTCCAAAAACATCCTAAGTCCACAATACATATCTACATATATACATATATATAAATATATATACCAAAAATCCAATAAACTATGTTGCCGAGATCCGCGGAAGGAGTGGTGGTCCGTACATTCTACCCCGACTCATGCATGTGATTTTGAAAACGAAAACTCAGAACCCGCGGGGTTCTGTTTATTCCTTATTCGGCCTTTAGAAGATTGCGAGTGCCATTGTTGTCAACCTAGGGCTCTGATACCACTTTTGTAACACCCCGAATCCGCGGGACTCGGGGCGCTACGGGTTGGGACCTCACAATGGGTCCCGACCCTTAGCCTGACAACAATTTCACCGGATCTTGCAACAACGCACAAATAAAGGCCAAAATGAAATACAATTTTATGCAATGCAATGAAACCCAAAACCGAACAAACCAAGGACTTAAGCCGAGATACGACCGAAAGACCAAATGCCATACACACGGCATACAATATATAATGAATACAAAACTCGAACACGACTCCAACCAAAACCCAATCCTAAAATGTACGGAACCCCGGCTGCCCACTCTTCCGGATCTCTCGGCCGCATTCCTAACCTGCAAGATAAACTACAACATTTGGTATAAAAACCGTTAGCTCACATTCGAAGCATTAGAATTAAAGGGAAAGGCACAAACACAATTAATTCAACATAGTCACACAACATACTCAAAGCACACAAATCTGGTTTATTATCTTTATTTATTAAGTCATATCCCGTTCTAGTTCAACTTCTTTTGTGACACGAGAATCCTCCGAAACTCGCCTCGGTCCCTTCTTCCGGCAATGGAACGGTCGGATGCCTCCGACCGTCTAACCAGCACGGGCCAGTCGCCGAGATCCCCCTAGCTCTCACGGGGAGCCAGGCAGTGATGTCACCGCCCGTTATCATACACTTGGGCCAAATAATATAAAGGTCGGTAATCCTATTTCCGGTTTAGTTGTTATAAACAGTAAAATAATAAACACACACCATCCAACACACAATAATGCTAATACAAAGAATACGAGCTAAGTAAGTCCGGAGACTTACCTCGTCACCACACTCAACTCACAACACTCTCGCTTCCTTAGGGGAAGCCCATAACCTGCTCACAAGAAGATAACTATATCAACAACAACCCACTCACAATAGAAGTCTTAGACTTCTATACAAATGATCTACGCAAGACTATTTGACTCTCAATTCTAGGACCGCATCCTAGAATCCCTCATGCTCACATCACACTCAACAGAAGCTAGAAGACTTAAGACTTCTAAACCCTCGGATCTTGCAAGATCGTAACTCACAACACCACTAGGATAACATACCTAGTCCAAACAAACTCAACGGGGACAACACCATGCTAGAATAAGCATATCCTAGCTCATAATCTCAACAACCATATAACCAGCAACTCAAGCCTCAGATACTCACAAGATCAACCAAACACTCAAAGTCTTACAACAATCGACAATCCTCAAAACTCACCTAAGATCCAAACCACTACTTGGTATTCACTCTAAGTTATGTTAGATTCATCCTAGCATGATACTAAAACTTAACATAACTAGATCGAGGGGAAAGAATACTCACACGACGTCAAAAGACGGAAGTCGTTCAACGGATGTCGACTTGGACTCGTTAGGCCTTTATCGGGGCGCTTCCGAACCTAGCACCAAACTAAACAAATTTAGCTTATAAGCTAAATTTGAACGGAATAATGAACATATATAAATCTAAGGAATATCCCACTTTTAAAATCCGAGTTAAAACCGTTTAAATACTTTCCGGGACAAACTATACAATTATATACACATGGGTCCTAATATATAACAAATATAACTATAAGAATAAAATCCGTTATAAAACTTTGGTTGAAAGTCCGTGAAAACATTTTCCGGGCAACTCATGCAGTTCCATAAACTTTGGGATATATTTTGAAAATAAAATCTGGGCCAAATCTGTAATTAATTCAAATCAGTAGGGCCCAATCTACAAATTCCAGAAGAGTGGGTCAAATCTGCAATAAACACAAACCATGGGCAAAAATTGTAATTACACTGGAATAAGGGTGGCCCGATTTAATAAACCCACAAGGGTTTCTCCTTCATTTGAAACCCGACGCAGGGCGCAGAGAAGGTGAGAAGGAGGGCGGCGGCGTGCTCCGGCAAGCAGGGCGAGGCGACGACAACCACACCGGTAGACCCCTTGGCGGCGTTTCTGGCGGTCCCGGCGAGCGAGACGTCGATGGAGCGAGGCGACAGACAGCACTAGGGAATTGGAGAGACGTCGATGAAGCGAGATTGAGGGTTGTGCAAGGGCTCCAGCGGCGGAAAGAAGGCGAGGGCGACGTACGCTTCTCCGGCGTCGCTGGTGGCGTTATTCCTTCCCGGCGATTGCAGAAGCGAGGCAAAAGAAAGGTAAGGCACGGGAGGAAACAGAAGGCGAGATCGAGGGGGTGAGGGTGAAGATGCACAAGAGTCTGGCCGAGGCTCTCGGCGGTGGATCCGGCTTCGGCGATGGAGGAGATGAAGGTTTGAAGGTTGCAACTTCATCCGGTGGTTGCGGGGATTGTTGCAGGAGGATTACAGAGGGGAAATTGAGGCTGCAGCTTACTGATGAATGCAGAGGCTGAGTTTTGCAAGGTTAGAGAGTGAGGGAATGAGATTGAGGAAGGTCTTCACAGGTGGGAAGGTGTGGCGAGGCCGCGAGGGTAAGGCTGGCGTTGGAGAAGGGAAGCAGTGGCTCGGGAGGCACCACTCATTGTCCAGCAAGTTTGAGCGTGAGGCATCGAGTGATGTGTAATGCATACAGAACAGAGAAGGGTGAAGGCATCGAGAGGTCGAATATCAGAAGAGAGTATAGACAGTAGGGGGAAGGCAAAGGCCTAGGAAAAGTGAAAGGAAACAAAAATGTAAAATAATAATAAAAACAAAAGAAACAACAACTCAATCAAAGTATTCGGAACTGGATTTTAAAATAGGAAAACTTTCCCGACTCTTCCGAAAATAAAGGTACAACAAGTATATATGTGGATCGAATATATTAATAAACTCGCAGAATATACTTTGAAATACAAAACCCTTCTCACAATTTATTTTACGAGATAATATAATAATTTAAACACGGGTAATAAAATATATCAAAGAATATAATATATATATATATATATATATATATATATATATATATATATATATATATATATATATATATATACTCGTAGCATTAAATCTAAGACGTAAAAATACTCGTAAAAGTATTTAAGCTATAAAAATATCGATAACTCCGGAAAAAATAAATATCGCAACACTCCTAAAATTTGGGGCGTTACATATTAAGGGTCGAGATTTAGAATAGATATCATAATTAACAATAATTACGAATAATAATAATTATGAATAATCTATTCTACCAACAATAACTACGAATAATACATTAAACGATATGACACCTTCGTAACAAAACTAATAATAATTACAAATCTGTTCTTATGATTACATGATAAGCCTATTCTCATATGATCTATACTATATATATATATACATACATATATATATATATATATATATATATATATATATATATATATATATATATATATATATATATATATTTGCTAGACTGTGTGTATTTGGACTTGGCTATTATGTACATATGATATTAGTTATCCTTATACGTTAGATATGTGTATACCACTAATGGTTCGGACTACAGCAACATTTGCAATAGGAAGGGGTAGAGGTAGACCCCATCTTCATCTAGTAGTTATAGGTCAAGGACAGGTTCTCATTGTTGATCCGCCTGTAGTGGAGGATAGACCCGAGGAGGTTGTTGAGAGTGTCATTCTTGAGGTTGGGAACGAGATGGCGGTGAAACAAAGATCTCAGCAAATATAGTCAGACGATTCAGATCACGTCTCGATGAGGGGACCATAGTTCCATGCTTATATCCGTCGAATTTAGGAGGCTAGCAGGGCAGGTAGACGTGCCCCCGATTTGCCAACACATGTTGGATTGTTTGAGATGTCCCGAGGAGATAAATAGGTGCCTCTCACACCGACACGAGTTATTGAGGTTGTTAGGGCTTAAGAGGAGCTAAGTGGACCGTGACCTGATTCCTGGTTGAAGAATTTTCACCAAATGGGAGTACCCCCTTTCACTGGAAAGGTGGGTTTAGAGGTCTAGTTATAGATTTGGCATGTGGACTCAGCCCTTGAGTCTATTAGATGCCCAAAGGATAGACAGATAGAGTTAGTACAACTCTATTCCGTGATCTAGCCCAACATTGGTGGAGGATCATGCGGAGTAGAGTTATCAACTATGACTAGATGAGGAGTATGATTAGAGAGCGATTCGGCCCTTCCTCACTGAAGAAGGACAAACTGCAAGATTTTATGGAAGCTGGTTTCGAGGAAGTTCCTGTATCTGAGGCGATCAGGAGATTCCAAGAGGAGTTGGTGTTACTGGTCCAGCTGCACCTCTAGAGGACCAGCATGTTCATTTGTTCTCCAACAGACAGAGGGAGAGTATTCATTCCTACATGGCGGGCTTCCACTATGATTCCCTAATCGATTATAAGGATAGAGCCTTGGCATATGAGCGAGACTGAGTTAGGCATATGAGGGCTTCTCAGACCGGAGGGGCTGAGAAGAGACAAGATTGGTCAGACCAGTGGTGGTGTTGGAGTAGCAGATTCGAGGCGGAGCCAAAGACGCTAGATTTACCCCTCCACCGCACAGGTTACGGATAGATGACGGTAGTGCATCAATTGCGGTGATTTTGGACATATGCAGCCTGAGTGTCCGCGTCTGCCGGTGACTTGCTTCTCATGTGGCAAGCCAGGTAATCGCGTTGTTTATTGCTGTTAGGTCAAGTATTCAACTCAGTAGGGTTCTTCCTCTGCTAGTGTTTTTAGAGGCGGTCAGAGGACGTCTCCGTATTAGTCACATGGGTAGTAGCAGCGAGCCTCAAATCATTCTGCTACTCAAGGTTCTGTACCAGCGCTAAGTAGGGGCGAATTTCGTGGTAGAGGTACCACCAATACTAGGAGAGCACATGCTTGCGTTTTTTAGTTGTAGAGTGTTGAGGAGCCGCTAGCGCCAGCTATTACAAGTACAATTCGTATTAATGGTTTACCTTTTAGAGTGCTTTTTGATACGGGTGCTACACACTCATTTATTTCCGGTGCATGCGTTGAGCATTTGGCTCTAGATACGGTAGAGGGGATACTTATTATTATAGGATTACCGGATGGTAGTAGGGTTAGAGGTACCCGAGAGATACATGGTTATCCCATATATTTAGGGACTCGTGTTTTGTTGGTAGACTTCTTTGTCATGTCATTAGAACATGAAGAAGTCATTTTAGGTATGGATTGGATGGACCGCCTTGGTGTGGTCTTAGATGTTGGTAGACGGACCTTGTTGGTCATGACCGCAACAGGTCAGATTGAGGTTTTTCGACGTTGGGACCTTGGGAAATCTGGTTCAGTCATCAGCGTAATCCAAGCGGCGAGGTTGATTGCACAGGGTTGCGAGGCCTTTGGTGTTATGCAATGAAGGAAGGTGAGAGTCCAGCTTTATAGGATATTCCCGTTGTGTGCGAGTTCACCAACATTTTTTATGAGCCATCCAACTTACCGTCATAGCGGAGCATGGATTTCTGCATTGAATTAGAGCTTAGGACGAGAAAGATCTCGAAGGCACCGTATCTGTAAGAGCCTAGTTGCTGAGTTGTTGAGAGAGTGTGTAGAGGGCCAGGATTATGCCTGAGTCACCCCTGCGTGACCCAAAGGGCGCCCCTGCGCCTAGCCTGGACCGCACCTGCGGCTCAAAGGATCCGCCCCCGTGGCTTTGTGTGCTGTAGCCGTCTTCTTTGACTTCTTTGACTTTTTTGACCCGTGCTTTACCTTTTACCTCTGTATTTATATCTGTATCTCTTACCCTGATGAGGGTTTACCTTTCTCGGACTTCTCTCTCTCTCCTTATGCAAATCTTCTCTTCTCCTCTTCCTTGGATCATCTTTGATCTCCTTTTAGTTTGTGTGTGAGATAGTGAGTTCTTGCTTAGCTTTGATGATGTTTATGGTTGTTGAGCCTTGTGAGCCAGCTTGAGGACGTTTGGTGAGGTTGTGAGCTTCTGGATCTTCAGCTTGGTAAGCTTTCATGGTTTCCATCTCCTTCCTCTTCTTCTTTGCATCTTCTTGTCTCTTTTTCCTTCCTTTCCTTAGTCTAGCATAGACTCCTTAGGATTGGATCTTGTTTTAGCCAAGTTTAGGTTATGTTGATGTATATATGTGTATGTTTTGCATATATGTTGTTGTTGGAGTGAAGAAGGGTAGAGAATCGAAGGAAGAAGCGAAGAAAGAGCTGCGTGGTGTCTTCTGCACACCAGCCGCCCCTGCGCCACCTTACAGCCGCCCCTGCCGGCCTGTGCACCGCCCCTGCGCCACCAATGAGCCGCCCCTGCGCCCACTTGCACCAGCTTGGTGTTTCCCTTGGTTTTGCAGGTGTGTGTTGCTTTTAGGCCTTCCTTAGGGTGCCTTTGTTCCCTCCTTTCCTAATGTGAGTGCTTAGGATCATGCTAGATTTATGAGGTTAGGTTTTGATGAGGTTATGATCGGTGTATGCCTTGTACGGCTTTTTGAGTTTCTTTAGGTTGTGAGTGAGGTTGAGGTTGATCCTTAGGATCCCTTTAGGTCATGGTGTGACCCTTATGTTGCTAGGAGTTTGATATATCTCCTTATTCCTTGTTTATAGGCTGTGTTGTCCCTCCAGTGTAGAGGTGATTGTTAGCATGAAATATTGCGATATTCTAGGCACTTTTTCTAGTTGTTTTTCATCCATTATAGTGTTCATTGATAAGGCATGGAAGCAATTGTTAGCTAGTTTGTCTATATTATCGATATAGAGGTCTACATAAGCTTTGTGTTTATTATAGGTGAATAAGAGCTAAAACCGAACCAATTGAGAGAGAAAGGAGAAGATTTGAGCACATCCAAGGATTGAGGACACATCAAAGAAGCCAAGGGAGATGCTAGGATGAGGAATGGCACGACACTAAGGAAACTACACGCAATTTACACTTCCACGCTCTAAAATACGGTCGTAGAGAAGTCCACGCCCAAAACCACGGCCATGGATCTTGGCAACATGAACGTGGAGTATTCTAGAGAGTTACACGGTATAAAGTACAGTCGTGGAAATTGTGAAGAACCATTATCCACTTCCACGCTCTAAACCACGATCGTGGAACTCCATGAAACTGTGATTTAGGCGATCTTTTGACGAATAAAATATTGACACATTATTTACGCATATGGACCGGAAGGTTATTTGTTCCTTACTTATAAAAAGGCTGGAGGAGGGAGAATTCGGCACCTTCGCTTACGCTCACTTACACGTGCCTAGGGTTTCATTGGACGTGCGGAGAATTTGCATTTTTGCAACGGAGATTTACGAAGGCTTGAAGATTTGGAAGTTGTGTGTGGCGGAAGTTGCGCCAGTTATTCCTAGGTTTGATTAGAAGACGGATTGACATCCCGTTCTTCGTTCTTATCAAGGATAGTTATTGGTTTGTGTTTATTCCAAATCAGATATACATTATTACTCTTGTTTGTGGATTTGAGATTGATTTGAGATTTTATGAAGGTTTTCGAAGGTTTTCATCTTTCATTCTTCTTAATCTTGAATTTGATATTATAATGACTGTTATTGGCTAAAACCCTTTAGCAATTCTAAGGTGATGGGTTGATAGTTGTGGCTTAGATGATGATAGATCGATCGTAAACAGATTGGACCCTAAGAGTTAGAGAGATTCGCCGACGAACAAAAACCACGGCCTGTTCTTGAGGTTCCACGGCCGTGGAACTCAAGATGTACCCGTAATTTGTACTAGTTTACGAACTTTGCTTTTACTTTGATCCAAAGTTAAAGATTAGCTTTAACTTAGTCTTGGCTTGCCTTTTCTAAGTAGTAGTGAAGCCTCAACAACCTCTACTTCGATTTCGAGTGTCACAACCTTAATCGGTTTAGTTAGTCTTGATCCTTGGGTTACAAGTTTGGGTATTTGAGATTAATTTTTGTCCATAGATCCTTTCTATATTGAAGCCTCAACAACCTTTATAGAGAGTGTCTTTAGATAAGTCATATAAAGCCTTGGAACTTCATTGTACATTGTTTTACCTTAGCATACCTTTGCAACTCTTAACTCTGTCCTTAGTTCTTTAGTATATCTTGAATCGATTGCCACAATTAGACACCTGGATCTTTAGGGTTGCTGTTTTCCCAATATATTTGCAAAGCTTCACACTTTTACTTGCTTGACAACTTTATAATTTAATTTGTTCCCCCCAAATCCCTGTGTTCGATACGTTGGAATTCTTGCTTAACTACGTCGATCCGTACACTGCGGGTTCGCTTGCTTGAGTTCTAGTTTTATAAATTTAAGACTTATTTGCACGCACGCTAAGTGGCGAACAGTGATCGTTGTTGATTTGTGATCAAGGTTGAGGTAAGTCTGTAGGACTTACTTAGCTGCCATCCTTATATTGGGTGTTTTCATGAGTGGTGTGTGCTTTGTATGTTTGCTATGATAGCATGTGATGTCGTATTTACCGACCTATGTTTTATTGATTGCCCCATATGTGTGGATGTGATAACCTTTCCCTTTCATCCCGCCGTGGAGTCTGGGAGGTTCTCTTGAGTCAGGTCAGACCGGTTTACAGGAACGGCGCATTCCACTCCCACAGGGTACACAGATTGTGTGAATGATACTAGTACGGCTGGCTAGCAGGCTTAAAGGCGGAGATGTATCGGTTCTCGTGTCACATAGTTTCATATATAATATATCTATACGATTTGAGTGAATGACCATTATATTGAGATGATTAAATGGGTGAATGAGTTGAAGCATGCTGATGTGTTTATCTTTTCTTACTTGTGATTGTGCTTATGCATTAATCTATATATGTGTATGGATAGCTAATGGTTTATTACCATGTTGTAGATGCCCCTCAGGATAGGCATGCTATTGGGTGATCTAGTAGGGTGGCAGGCCGAGGACGTCTCGCACATAGGTTGTGTGGGCTTTTGGGTATGTTATATTTCCCTTCTGCATGAGGATGGTCTTTTGTTACCTCCTGTGTGAGGGTGTTATGTTTCATACTCGGATATGTTGTCTTACCTTTTGGGTTGTACGGTTGTACAATTTTATACAGTTTTATGTATTTGTTTTTATATCTATCAATGCCATGTTGTAAGGTCCAGTGAACTTGTTGTCAGGCTAGGGTCAGAATCCATTGTGAGATCCTAGCCCAATGTAGTACTCCGAGTCCCATGGATTCGGGGTATTACAGAGTTGGTATCAGAGCCTTAGGTTGACAAAAATGGCAGTTGTTACCTGCAATGAGGTCTAATAGGTAAAATAAATAGAACCCACATGAGCTTTGATGTTTTTAAAGGTTTTGGTTTTAAATGTGGTTTTGGGTTAGATGTACGAGAAGTCGCCACTTGATAGCATGAATTATTGTCTATATTTCTGGACGTGTTTAGACGTTTTATCTTCAATAATCTACATGTTTGGATGTATATTATGTGATTATATTGTCATTTCATCTACCTTAGCGGGAATCGAGGTCTACACCAAGTTTCGTTGTAATCGTAGGTAAAATGGCACGTTTTGCATCAAAATGGAGCTAAAGGAGCTAAGGAGTCATTGAAGCTACATTCAGGAGTTTAAGGAAGAATCCAGGAATCATGGAAATGGATTGAAGATTTACTTTGGATCAAATTTGAGAGATTTCACATTCAGTTATGATTCACCTCGGTCAGCTACAGTACCATCTCGACCGAGGTGATCCAGAAGAGCTGCTCGACCGAGGCGAACACCTTGGACGCGGTGAGAGATATTTTATTCTTGGCTGAGATCTTTTATTTTTGGAAAGAGGATCTTATATTTTTAGGCTGGATTCCTGGAAGGAAGAAGATAATTTAGCCCATATATTTTACCTATTTTTATGGGAAAATATCATTCTAAGATATCTTATCTTTGGGAGGGAATTTTCCTATAAAAGGGTCGGATTTTCCACAAATCCGATCGTTCTATAACTCCGGCATACGTGCTTCGAGGCCGCATACAACCCGCTAACACCACTACAGCTGGGAGATTTGAAGAACCTTTTTGAAGGTTAAAGGAAGATTGAAGGAAGGAAGTTGATAGTTTGATAGCTTTTGTGAAGGGTTTTGTAAGACTCACTTAGATTCCCTTCTTTGTTGATTGTCTTGTTGGATTGTGATCCAAGGAACGCTTGTTTATTTGTTAACTGATTCAGTTATTGAAGCCTTGTTCTTAAGGTTTTTGTGTTCAATTATTCACTTTCTTCCCATATATTTGATTATTGCTTTCATGATGATGAGTGGCTAATTTCTTTGTGTGATTCTAGGGTAATTGGCTGAAGGTTGTGGGAAAAACAATGATAGAATAATATTAATCACAGTAGGACCCTGAAAGCTCGAGTCTTTATCCTTAACCCTAGAAAATCTCGCTCAGTCGATGAACATCTCGGCCGGGGTGGAATTCGTCTGACCGAGGTGACCTTTCTGATCCGAAACTGAGAGTTAAGTGTTAGAGTTTGCCAAATCCTATTCTTATTACACCTTTCCTGGTTCAATGCAAGCATAGGATGAGACTTACCCGGTAATTCCTTTGTTTGTTTACCTAAGATCATAAGTGTAGGTAATAAAGGTTTATCCTTTATTGGGGGTTTGAGTGTGCTTTCATCCCATCTTTGTGAGTTAGCCTGAGACTTACCCGGTAAAGGTTGATTCTATTCCCTTAGGTGGAGTGTTAGTTTGAGGTTATAGTTTTTTTCCCTTAATTCCTTGAGACTTACCCGGTAATAGGAGTTATGGTTTGGGATTAGTGAGTAGTGAGACTTACCCGGTGATCTATTCCACTTTAGTAACACCTTCCCTTTGCAAAATCTCAGCTTTGTCCGCTTATCTTTAGATCTTGAGTTGGAACCACAACTAGATGCTTTAATCCCTAGAATTGCATTTTTTCTTTAATTGACTTTTTTATCATCTTTGATTGTGTTAATCGCTTTTGTGGTTAGTAATTACATTGACAACCTATACCTGCTTTGTTTCACTAAGTCCTTGTGATCGACCCCTGGAATTTCTTGCTTTTTACTACGATTGACCCGTACACTGTAGGTTCGCATCCTTGTTTTAAGCTTACATCTAGGGTTATAAATTTAAAGCTTGCACACACCGTTTGGAGTGAACAAGTTTTTGGCGCCGTTGCTGAGGACTTGGTCTAGACCAAGCCGGCTGCGGTTGGCTTTCGGGGCGCTTGCGCCTGTCTCTACTAACCACTCTACTTGAGTGACTTTCACAAGTTCTTTTTCTTAGGTTTATGCGAAGAACCCGCGCTGGGAAGGAAATCGTTCCCTATGATCCCGAACCAGAAAAGACATACAGAAGACGCTTGAAAGACGCGAAGATGGCCAACCAAGACAATCGCGATCTTGAGGCCGAATTGAAGGAGGCGTTAGAACAACTATGCCTCAGTAAAGAAGAGCTGAGACTGGAGAGGGAATAAACTCCCACAAGGACTAAGGCAATCGAAGTAGATAAGGCGGCTTTACGAGACCAGTATCTACCTCGACCGAACCCAGATCCTCGACCGAGGCAAGACCTTGCTCCAGATCCAAGACCGAGGCAGAATCCAGTACCTGTTGCCCCGGCCGAGATACTACCACCTCGGATGCCAGTCTGAGATGTTCTTTTTGCAAGTATTCCACAAACCCTAGGGCAGAGGATGGACCCTAATCAACAATTGAGGCGTCCAGGAGTCAACCTAGGTGATCCAGCGGACCATGATTATGAGCTTCGACCGCAAGTTCTTTCCATGATTCGCCAATGCCAGTTTGGAGGGCTAGAGAGGGAATCTCCACATCAACTTCTACAAAACTATGAGATCTTGATGGAGACCTTGAGACCTTCAAGAATAGATAACAACAACTACAAGCTAAGGCCTTTCTACTTCTCTTTGAAAGATAGAACTCTTACTTGGTATCAATCTCTTCCTCCAAGAAAAATCAATACTTGGGAGGAGATGACAACGAAATTCTTGACTAAATTCTTTCCCCTCTAAAACCGCTGAAATGAGAGGGAAGATTAATGCATTCATCATGAAGGACAAGGAGAGCTTGTCCAAGTCATGGGAGAGATTTAAAGACATTCTTTTGGATTGCCCACATCATGGGATTCCAAAGATAGAGTTGTTGGAGATATACTTTAAGGGACTGGACGGAAACACCCAGTTCAACCTTCAACTACTATCCGCCGGCACGTTCATGGACATGCCAATTGACGAAGCTTGGGAGTTCATAGAGAAGCAAGCTTTGCGCATGGAGAAATACTCCCACCAAGGAGCTGAAGGTGGAGTTAAAAGAGTCCACTTTCAAGACGCTCCACCTAACAATGATCAACTCACTTCTTTGAAGAATGATGTGAAACAATTAAAGGAACTCTTAGTTGCTCAAACCAAGAAGGAAGATCAAGGTTCAAGTAACAACAATAGTTACCGGAACAACAACAACGGTTCCCGGAACAACAACTACAACAACAATAGAGGATCCAACAACAATAATTGGAGAGCAAACAACCAAAGTTCGGGTAACCCTTACTCTAACTCCAATTCGAATGAATCCTCTAATCCTTTCCTCTCTTCTTCTTCTTCTTCTACTCCATTGAAGAGCCAGGAGCAAGGATCGAGTTTGTCCCAGCCGGAAAAGAAAGATGCGGTGCTGGAGGCCATCTTGATCAAGCTCAACTCTATGGAGACATCCATGACTTCATTTTGGAAGGCACAAAAAGCCTTAGAACAACAATTCTTTAACAAGGCGAATGAAGCGCCAAGAGATCCAGGGAAGCTTCCAGCAAGGACGGAAAGCAACCCTAAAGGACAGATCATGGCAATAACGACAAGGAGTGGACTGAAGACAACAGACCCAGTGCCTCGGTCGATGCCAGTACAGACGAAGACCACCTCGGTCCAGGTACAGTCGAAGAACACTTCGGCCGAGATGCCAACCGAGGTAGAGCCATTGAAAGCGGAAGAGAAAACTGAAGTTTATATTCCACCTCCTACATATAAACCACCACTTCCATTCCCCCAGTCAAGGACCAGAGCACATCTAGACAAGCACTTTGGTAAGTTCCTTGACTTGATGAATAAACTACACATTAATATCCCTTTCCTTGATCCTTTTCTAGGGATGCCCGCCTATAGGAAGTTCTTGAAAGAGATTCTATCAAGGAAGAGGAAGTTGGAAGACTTTGGTGAAGTAAGGATGACATCTAAATCCTCGGAGCTTATTCAAATCATGAAGGAGAAGATGCCACCCAATTTGAGAGATCCCGGCTCATTTTGCATTCCCATTCAAGTTGGGGATGTCACTTGTGAAGCCTTATGTGATCTAGGAGCCAGCATGAGCATCATCCCGCTGGAGCTATGTGTTAAGATCGGAATTGGAGAGCCCAAGCCGGTGAAGATACGGTTATACATGGTGGACCGCTCCATTACCCATCCCGTGGGCATTTTGGAAGACGTTTTGGTCAAGTTAGGTAACTTCTATTTACCTATAGACTTTGTTGTGCTTGACATTCCCGCAGATTATCCCGTTCCTATCATTCTCGGGAGACCATTTCTAGCAACTTCGGATTGCAATGTGGATTGCAAGAACGCCAAGCTAAAATTCAACATTGGCGGAGATGAAGTAAATTCGCATTACTCGCGGCTATGAAGAGAGAGCAGCTAGGAGACGATATCTTCAACATCTATGATGAAGAAGAATCAAGAGAATTGGTGAGCTCTATCCTTATTAAAGATCCACTTGAAAAAGTTATTAGCTTTAGCTTAATGGAGGAAGGTATAGATGCTTCTTGTGATGCAGATATACGGAGCTTAAAGGCGCTGGAAGAAGATCTAGGAGCTAAAATTGAAAAGCTAATCCAGGAGAAGAAGATCTCCAGTTTCGGTTCCAGTTGCAGTACCTCGACCGAGGCACTTTCTGGACCAAGCGAGGTGACTGAAGAACATCTCGGTCAACCTCTCTGGACCTCAACCGAGGTCGAAAGCGAGGTGATGTCAACTAAGACTTCTGAAAATCCAGTTCTTCAATCTACTCCACTGGAAGGAGGAAGCAAGGATCCCCCTCAGAAAGCACCCCTAGTTGTGGAGCTTAAACAACTCCCAGGTCACTTGAGGTATGTCTTTCTTGGACCGGATTCTACTTATCCCGTTATTGTTAGTGCTTCCATCTCCGAATCTGAATTATCTAAACTAATGCATGTCTTGAGGAAGCATCAAAAGTCTTTGGGTTATACTATTGATGATCTTATTTGCATTAAGCCTTCTTTCTGCATGCATAGAATACTAATGGAGGACGATCATAAGACTTCACGGGAACCTCAAACACGGTTAAATCCGATCATGAAAGAGGTTGTGAAGAAAGAAATTCTTAAGTTGTTGGATGCAGGTATCATATTTCCTATCTCGGACAGCAAGTGGGTTAGCCCAGTACATGTAGTTCCGATGAAAGGAGGGATGACCGTTGTGACGAATAAGAACAACGAGTTGATCCCAACTAGGACCGTCACGGGCTGGAGGGTTTGCATCGACTATAAGAAGCTGAACGTAGCCACTCGGAAGGACCATTTTCCAGTTCCCTTCATTGATCAAATGCTCGAACGGTTGGCCCAACATTCACACTTCTGCTATTTAGATGGCTATAGTGGTTTCTTCCAGATTCCTATCCATCCGGATGATCAATAGAAGACCACTTTCACTTGTCCATGGGGGACATTCGCTTATAGGAGGATGCCATTTGGATTATGCAATGCACCCGCTACCTTCCAGTGATGCATGATGGCTATCTTTTCCGAGTATATAGAGGAGATCATGGAGGTATTTATGGATGATTTTTCAGTATATGGTTCCTCTTTTGATGATTGCCTATCTAACCTTTCTCTAGTGCTACAAAGATGTGAAGACACTAATCTTGTTTTGAATTGGGAGAAGTGTCACTTTATGGTTAATGAAGGCATTGTGCTATGACACCTCGTTTCTAATTGAGGTATTGAGGTCGATCGCGCTAAGATCGAGACCATTGAGAAACTCCCTCCCCCTTGTTCTGTTAAAGGTGTGAGGAGTTGTCTCGGGCATGCAGGTTTCTACAGGAGATTCATCAAGGACTTCTCGAAGATTTCTAAACCACTAACTAACCTCTTGAATAAAGATGTTGTTTTTGAGTTTTCACAGGAGTGTCTTGATGCATTTTACAGGATTAAGGAAGCGTTGATCTCCGCTCCCATTATCCAGCCTCCGGATTGGACCTTGCCCTTTGAGATCATGTGCGATGCGAGTGATGTGGCTGTAGGAGCGGTGGTTGGACAAAAAAAGGATGGGCGGACCACTGCCATTTACTACGCTAGCAAGACGCTAGATGAAGCCTAGCGTAACTACGCCACCACCGAGAAGGAGCTATTGGCGGTTGTATATGCTTTCGAGAAGTTTCGTTCTTACTTAGTAGGGCGAAAGTCATTGTCTACACCGACCATGCAGCCATTCGTTACTTGCTTGCTAAGAAGGATGCCAAGCCACGCCTTATTCCATGGATTCTCTTTCTTCAAGAGTTTGACCTAGAGATCCGCGATAAGAAGGGATCCGAAAATTCTGTTGCGATCACCTCAGCCGGCTACCTTCCTCTTCACGCGAGAAGGACGACCCACCCATAGACGATTCATTCCCCGATGAGCACTTGCACTTGTTGGAACGTTTGATAGACTTACTTATCTCACCCCATGATGAAGGTGAAGTATGGGGTGAGGATACTCCCATCACGTTTAGAGATGTCGTACGGTCCAACTAGCGACCTTAAATCAAGCGCTTCTTGGGAGGCAACCCAAGGTATTGCTTTCTTTTCCCTTTTTCTAGTCTAGCTTTAGATAGTTTGCTTTTGCTTTGCTTCGTTCTGTTTTTGGCATCCTAGATAGACAACAGGTGACATCTAAGGAAGGAATAAAACCCAGGAGCAAAACTGGAAGGACAGAAGTTCGAGAATTTGAGACCATCTTGACCGAGGTGACAGCAGCTCCAGAAAAGGGTATAAAAGGGGGCTGAGATTTCTCTCTCCTCCCTTTACCTTCTTCTCGACCGCAGCGCAATCCTCACCTCGCTACTTCGTTCTTCGCTCGTTTTCGACGATTATCGTTTCCAAACTGCAAGGAAAGGGTAGAGGATCGATTTGCAACCATCAATCTACAGCAAAAACGAACCGAATCGAGCAAATCTAGGGTAAAATCGAAAAAACCCTAACTCCCTCTTCTTCCACTTATTCCTTTCGATTTGGGCTTTGGTTGCCCCTGCATTCTGCTGAAAAAGGATTAAGTACCCCATAGGAACCTTTGGTAGTGATTTTGGGAGAAAAGAACTGGATTTTTGAGAGTTGCGATCGAACAGTTTTTCGCCTCGGTCTAGTCGGCCTGCACCTCGGCCGAGGTGTTCTTGAGACTTGTCAGAGAGACCGAGGTGGTCTGACAGATTGCAGAATATGAGTTCTGACAGGCAGCTTGTGTTGAGAGACAGATCTTCTCCTTCTCCTTCTTCTTCTTCACGCCGTTCTAGACCGGTGATCCATGAGCATCACCGGGTGGACTATGACCGCATAGCGGCCCGTCTAGTGGTTGCAACACGCTTCCTGGACATCTCTGCTTTTGATTGCCTCTATGTAGATGAGGACTTGAGGCGGATGATATCTGTTGTGGCGCTAGAGCAGTTCACTAAGATCCGAGCTCCGGCCTACCTTGAGCCGACCCTGGAGTGTGTCAGCTCCGTCACCTACTTGCCCACCGAGCGCGTCATCAAGTACCGGTTGATGAACCGGAATTATTTAGTTCCCCTGGACTAGTGGCGGGATATCTTTGGCTTCCCGGCCCCTACTGTTGCTGACTTTCCCTCTCGAGCTGTAGCTCGAGAGTTCTGGGGACAGATTGCTCATGTGGTTGAGCACGCAGACAGATGGAGACCTTGAGATTCCAGGGAGCGGATTATATTCCATCTGGCCTTTAGACTTGCTCACAGGATCTTTAGCGAGACACTTCTGGCGCGTACTGAGATACCCCAGAAGATCAAACAAGGTGAGCTTCTGAGTCTGTACTACATGGTGACCGGAGGAGTTCCGGACTTTGGGATGATGCTGGCGGAGGATCTACACAAGATCAAGGCGAAGGCCAAGGGAGATATCTGCTGCGGAGGGATAGTGACTCATATAGCGAGTTACATGGACTTGGATCTGAGCGCATGCACTATGGTGGCGGCTACCAAGCTGCTCGGGCCTCAAGAGATGATCACCCGGAGGATACTAGTTCCTCGCGGTCTTACTACGCCATATGTGGCGATGCCCTGGGAGCAGACTGCACCCCAGTGTATTAGGTGGTCAACTCAGTTCTCCGTGTATGATCCGCATTACTAGCAGACTACGTGGATCCCGCTGATGGAGGACGCCAGAGAGGCAGCAGCAGCAGCTCAGGGGCCAGCTGAGGAGGATGAGGTTGAGGAGGATGATGATGGTGATGATGAGGATGGCGGTGCTCCATTGGATACGGGCACAGATACAGCTGGGACTAGTGCGCCGGTCATTGATTTAGATGACGACGAGACTGAGGAGGATCTAGCTGCAGCACGAGCACGTCCCGCTAGGCGTAGGGTACGCAGGTAGAGGGATCTAGTTGCTCACCATCGGATCGACGATCTGACGGATCAGATGATAGATTCCTACGCTGCCTTGTCCTTGGAGATCAAAGAGATGTAGGAGAGACTACATTACCAGCATACGATGGCTGAGATTCAGTTTCCGCATGTCATGGGCTATCCTTTCGACCCATCTCAGCATCCGTACGTGCCACCACCACCACCGGATCGGGATTATTGAGAGCTTGCAGGATTTTCTTTCTTTATTTATTATGCAGCTCTGCTTTGTCCGGTGAGTACTTTGTTTCTCTAGACTTATTTTGACCCATTGGGACAATGTGTCCCAAGTATGGGGTATTTGATGTATTATTTGACTTTTATGTTGATGTATGACTCGACTTTATTTGGATATTTATGTTTTATTTTGCTCTTTGTGCTTATCTGAGATTACATGCATGCATACAGGTTATTTGATTGAGAAAAACGTCAAAAACTGGTCTGAAAGAAAAAAATTTTATGACCTCGACCAAAGTGATTTTGACCAATCGAGGTGATTCACCTCGGTTGACTTAGAACATCTCGACCGAGGTGGTTTAACTGAAACAGTTTTCGAAACGATTTTTTTGCTTCTTATCTAGATATGATCTCAGTAACGATTTTATATGCTGACTATTTTTAAAATATTTATATGATTGAAAGGTTTTATAATATGTTTAAGTTGCTAAATGCTTTGTTTGAAATTTGTGGCATGTTTAATACTTTGTTTTTATCCAAATTATGTTGAATTTGAAGGTTGACACCACATGATGAGTTCTCTCACTTTCTTCCTGGGATGATTAAAGCAATTCATTCTCTTCTCTTCTTCTTCTTGATCATGCTTAGCCCCTCATATACATATTTGCCTCCTTTACCTATCCGGGGATTTGGAAGCAAGCAAAAGTGAAAAGCAAGTGAAAGAAAAGTTGAGATGTTGGCTGAAAGTTAGAAAGAAACAAATAGGTTTGGGGATGTCAATCATGATGATGAGTAACTCGGCACCATTCACATAGCCGGGTGTTTGTGTCTTGTCAAAGTCGGATTGAGCAATATTCCAAACGGGTCATGGTATGTGCATCAAGGGTTTGAGGCATCTCAAGAAATTGATGATTGCTAATCTCCCAGGCTTCGGTTATTGTGCACCTCTGTCCATGCATCCTAAAAAGTAAAGTAAAAAAGTAAATAAGCAAAGCTTATTGGTGGAAGATGTTGATGTTCAAAGCAAGTGAAGTAAATATCTTTTTCCCAGATTCTAGCACCACATTCCCTATATACATCCCACCCTCACACGTTTCTTGACCTCTTTTGAAGAGACCTTGAGACCTCGAGCTTGTTGATTGACTTAGTGGTTTAAATTGGATTATACATGATTAATTTCGATAATTATGATTTATTATGCATTTTATGATTTTATGCAAAGATGAACAACTTTCTTATATTTAAAAAATGTTTTGATCATATTTTGATTTTATATTCCATGAAGCATTCTCTTAGAGTGATCTATGATTGTAGCACACCATTAAAATGTTTTGAAAGACTTTTTCATTGATCTTTATAACTTATAATCCATTCTATCTTGTATTTTATATTCGGAACTTGCTTGGGGACAAGGAAGGGCTAAGTATGGGGTATTTTGATAACATGAATTATTGTCTATATTTTGGGACCTGTTTAGACGTTTTATCTTCAATAATCTACATGTTTGGATTTATATTATGTGATTATATTGTCGTTTCATCTACCTTTGCGGGAATCGAGGTCTACACCAAGTTTCGTTGTAATCGTAGGTAAAATGGCACGTTTTGCATCAAAATGGAGCTAAAGGAGCTAAGGAGTCATTGGAGCTACATTCAGGAGCTTAAGGAAGAATCCAAGAATCATGGAAATGGATTGAAGATTTAATTTGGATCAGATTTGAGAGATTTCACATTCAGTTATGATTTACCTCGGTCAGCTACAGTACCATCTCGACCGAGGTGATCCAGAAGAGCTACTCGACCGAGGCGAACACCTTGGACGCGGCGAGAGATATTTTATTCTTGGCTGAGATCTTTTATTTTTGGAAAGAGGATCTTATATTTTTAGGCTGGATTCCTGGAGGGAAGAAGATAATTTAGCCCATATATTTTACCTATTTTTATGGAAAAATATCTTTCAAAGATATCTTATCTTTGGGAGGGAATTTTCCTATAAAAAGGGTCGGATTTTCCACAAATCCGATCGTGCTATAACACTGGCATACGTGCTTAGAGGCCGCATACAACCCGCTACCACCACTACAGTTGGAAGATTTGAAGAACCTTTTTGAAGGTTGAAGGAAGATTGAAGGAAGGAAGTTGATAGTTTGATAGCTTTTGTGAAGGGTTTTTAGATTCCCTTCTTTGTTGATTGTCTTGTTGGATTTTGATCAAAGGAACGCTTGTTTATTTGATAATTGATTCAATTATTGAAGCCTTGTTCTTAAGGTTTTTGTGTTCAATTATTCACTTTCTTCCCATATATTTGATTATTGCTTTCATGATGATGAGTGGCAAATTTCTTTGTGTGATTCTAGGGTGATTGGATGAAGGTTGTGGGAAAAACAATGATAGAATAATCTCAATCACATTAGGAACCTGAAAGCTCGAGTCTTTATCCTTAACCCTAGAACACCTCGCTCAGTCGATGAACATCTCGGCCGGGGTGGAATTCGTCTGATCGAGGTGACCTTTCTGATCCGAAACTGGGAGTTAAGTGTTAGAGTTTGCCAAATCCTATTCTTATTACACCTTTCCTGGTTCAATGCAAGCGTAGGTAATAAAGGTTTATCCGTTATTGGGGTTTGAGTGTGCTTTCATCCCATCTTTGTGAGTTAGCCCGAGACTTACCCGGTAAAGGTTGATACTATTCCCTTAGATGGAGTGTTAGTTTGAGGTTATATTTCTTTTCCCGTAATTCCTTGAGACTTACCCGGTAATAGGAGTTATGGTTTGGGATTAGTGAGTAGTGAGACTTACCCGGTGATCTGTTCCACTTTAGTAACACCTTCCCTTTGCAAAATCTCAGCTTTGTCCGCTTATCTTTAGATCTTGAGTTGGAACCACAACTAGATGCTTTAATCCCTAGAATTGCATTTTTTCTTTAATTGACTTTTTTATCATCTTTGATTGTGTTAATCGCTTTTGTGGTTAGTAATTACATTGACAACCTATACCTTCTTTGTTTCACTAAGTTCCTGTGATCGACCCCTGGAATTTCTTGCTTTTTACTACGATTGACCCGTACACTGCGGGTTCGCATCCTTGTTTTAAGCTTACATATAGGGTTATAAATTTAAAGCTTGCACACACCGTTTGGAGCGAACACCACTCCTGCTATGGATCTGTGTAGTATAGATATGATATGTATATATATATTATGGGTTATGTATATGTGTGTTGAGTACATATATATCTATACTTATGGCCTATACAAAGCCATATAAGTTAGGTGTGCATACCCCGCATATGGCTCGGATTAGAGCTACTGCCGCTGTAGGCAGAGGTAGAGGTAGACAACCCCGTCCTCCGAGTGTGGTAGGTGTGGGACCAGTTTCCGCTACTGACCCACCAGTAGTGGAGGAGATACATGAGGGGGTTGTAGAGAGCGTCGTCCCAAAGACGAGGAGTGGTGGATCTGTGAGACATCCTTCACATCGAGCCCAGTCTAATAATGCTAACCGTGTCTCCATGGGAGGACCGGAGTTCAGAGAGCACCTCTGACGTTTCGAGGAGGATATTAGGGCTGGTAGACGGGCCCCAGATTTACCAGTGCATGAGGGATCTTTTGAGATATCTTTGGGAGCGACAAAGGTACCAATTGCACCTGCACGAGTTGTTGAGCCAGTTCGAGTTCCAGTGGAGACCCGAGGGCCTCAACCAAATGCTTGGTTGAAGGCATTTCATCAACAGGGAGTGCCACACATCTCAGGAGAGATTGTTTTGAGACTGAGATGTGGATAGGGCATGTAGACTCAGCTTTGAAGTCTATCAGATGTCCTGAGGACAGACGGATAGAACTAGTCCAGTCTCTATTTCGTGACCTTGCACACTAGTGGTGGAGGACTATCTGGACCAGAGCTACTAGTTTTGACCACATGAGGCGCATGATTAGAGAGCAGTTTTGCCGTGCCTCACCGAGGAGGAAGAAGCTGCAGGATATCGTAGAGGCTGGCTTTGAGGACGTGCTTATTACTGATGCCATCCGCTGCTTCCAGACCGAGTTAGCTTTGTTTGGTCCAGCTGCACCATTTGAGGACCAGCATGTGTATTTGTTCTCTCGTCGTCTGAGAGAGAGCACACGTTCATACATGGCGGGATTCCATTGTGAGTCCCTAGCTGATTACCAGGACCGGGATTTTGCTTTTGAGAGGGAGCGAGCCAGTCAAAAGAGAGCTTTTCAGACGGGACGGTTTGAGAAGAGCCAGCGCACTGGGCAGACCAGTGGAGTTGGAGGAGCATCTGGGTCTAGACGAGACCAAAGGCGTCAAAGTTACGCCTCGTCTGCACAGACCTGTAGATAAGGGACGTCAGTGTTACAACTGTGGTGACCCTGGTCATTTGAGGCTAGCTTGTCCCACACCAGTTGTGACTTGTTTTACCTGTGGCAGACAGGGACATCGAGATGCCTTCAGTAGGAAGGGTGAAGTAGCATCTCAGCAGGGTTCTTCCCCTGCCAATGTAGCAGGAGGTGGTCAGAGAACACCTCAGCAGCAGACACAGGGACAACAGAGGGTCCTAGAGCGTCTAGCTACTCAAGGTTCTGCTCCAGGACCGAGTAGAGGTAGAGGTAGAGATGTTGGCACCAGTGATGCCAGAGGAGCCCGAGAGCGAGTTTTTGAGTTGAGGAGTGTAGAGGATCCACCTGCACCGGCTGCCACATGTACCATTCTGCTTCATGGTTTACTAGTTAGAGTTTTGTTTGATACTGGTGCTACGCATTCATTCATTTTTGATACTTGTGTTGAGCGTCTGAGTTTATATACCATAGAGGTTATACCCTTTACTATAGGGTTACCTGATGGTAGTCGGGTCAGAGATACCCGTGAGATACATAGTTGTCCCCTTCGTTTAGTGACTCGTGTTTTACTTGTTGACTTCTTAGTCATGCCATTGATGCATGAAGAAGTCATATTAGGTATGGACTGGATGCGTAGACACCATGCAGTTTTTGATGTTGGTAGACGGACTGTTATAGTCTCTACCGAGGTTGGTCAGATTGAGGCCTACCAGGGTTGGGACCTTGGGAAGACAAGTTCGGTTATCAATGCTGTACGAGCAGCTAGATTGATTGCACAGGGTTGTGATGCCTTCTGATGCTACGCCATGAAGGACGGAGAGATTCCAGCTCTGGAGGATATTCCAGTGGTCTGCGAGTTCACAGATGTGATTGTTGAGCCGTCGAATTTGCCGCCTCAGCGAAGTGTGGACTTCAACATAGATTTAGAGCTTGGCACGCGACCCATCTCGAATCCCCCATACCGTATGGCACATGTCGAGATGTTGGAGCTGAAGAAGCAACTCGATGAGTTGGGTGACTAGGGATTCATACGCCCTAGCGTTTCACCACGGGGTGCACTTGTCCTCTTCGTGTGGAAGAAGGACGGATCGTTGAGATTATGCATAGATTACAGAGAATTGAACAAAGTAACCATCAAGAACAGGTATCCATTGCCTCGTATTGATGATCTACTTGATCAGCTTCAGGGAGCTACAGTTTTCTCCCGGATTGATTTGCTCTCAAGATATTGCCAGCTGAGAGTGAGAGAGCAGGACGTACGCAGGACGGCATTTCGTACCCGTTATGGACACTTCGAGTTTGTAGTGATGCCATTCTGGCTGACGAATGCCCCAGTAGTCTTTATGGAGTTGATGAACAATATATTCATCGACTTCCTTGATCAGTTTATGGTGGTCTTTATTGATGATATTTTGGTATACTCTCTTAGTAGAGAGGAGCATGCCGGTCATCTGAGGACGGTTTTGCAGATTTTAAGGGATAGAGAGTTGTATGCTAAGCTCTCTAAGTGTGAGTAATGAATGTCTGTGGTTGCTTTCCTTGGACACATCGTCTCCGCCGATGGGGTTATGGTTGACCCGGCAAAGATCGAGTTTGTTGCTGCATGGACGACACCGACCAACGTCAAGGATATTCTGTGATTGCCCGTCCACTGACGAGTCTTCTGAGGGAGACTACCCGGTTTGCGTCGACTGACTAGTGTGCTCGGAGCTTTTAGGAGTTGAAGAGGCGTTTGACTTCTGCTCTTGTCCTGGCACAACCAGAGGGTTTAGATGATTTTGTGGTCTATAGTGATGCATCTAAGCTAGGCTTGGGATGTGTATTGATGCAGAGAGGTAGAGTGATTGCATATGCGTCTCGATAGTTGAAGACGTATGAGGAGAACTACCCGACTCATGATCTGGAGTTGGCAGCGGTAGTTCATGCTTTGAAGATCTGGAGACATTACCTGTATGGTGCTATATGTCAGATCTTCACAGACCATAAGAGTCTGAAGTATATTATTACGCAGTGGGAGTGGAACAACCGTCAGCGTCGATGGCTTGAGTTGATGAAGGACTTTGACCTTGAGATTTTGTATCATCCTGGAAAGGCAAACGTGGTTGTTGACGCCTTGAGCAGGAAGATGCCTCGAGAGAAGGCGATTCCGAGATTGACTATACAACCTCAACTTCAGAGGGATCTAGTGTGGCTAGAGATGGACATCCAGTTTCCTGATGAGGATACCCAGTTGTATGCTTTAGAGGTTATACCTGGTTTGTTGGATGAGATCCAATAGAAGCAGGGGACCTGCCCGACCTTGATGAGTATCAAAGAGAGGATGTCTCGTGGAGAGGCACCACAGTTTTCCGTTGGAGCTGATGGAGTGATGAGGCGACATGATCGCATTTGTGTTCCTACTGATGCAGAGTTGAGACAGAGGATCTTATAGGAGGCTCACTGTACCCCTTACTCTGTACATCAAGGTGTGAGTAAGATGTACCATGATGTGAGACGTTCATATTGATGGGGAGGGCTGAATTCGATGTAGCCAGATTTGTGGCTCAGTGTGCGACTTGTCAGCAGGTCAAGATAGAGCATTACAGACCTGGAGGTGAGCTCCATCCACTGCCAGTCCCACAATTGAAGTGGGAGGACATCTCCATGGATTTTGTGACTCGTTTGAGACCTAGTAGGAGTTTTGATGCCATCTGGGTTGTTGTTAATAGACTGACGAAGACGGCACATTTCATCCCTATCAAAGAGACGTGGCCAGTGAGTAGGTTGGCTGAGGAGTACACCAGACAGATAGTGAGGCTCCATGGTGTACCGAGGAAGATCGTCTCTAATCGAGATAGACAATTCACCTCGAGGTTTTGGTAGCAGATTCAGACTGCTTTGGGGACGAGTCTACACTTCACGACTGCGTTTCACCCCCAGACAGACGGTCAGTCAGAGAGGACCATCCAAAAATAAGAGGATATGTTGCGAGCTTGTGTGTTGGATTGGGGACAGGGATGGTCTGATTACCTCCCACTTGTTGAGTTCTCATTCAACAATAGTTGGCATGCATCTATTGGGATGGCTCTTTATGAGGCATTGTATAGACGTAGATGCCGTACACCTTTATGTTGGGATGAGCCTAGCAGTATCAATGGGATAGCGCTAGACATATTCAGAATGATATGGCTCGAGTAGCGCTGATTAGGGAGAGGACGCTGGCTGCATAGAGTCGCCAGAAGTCATATGCACACAAGAGGCGTCGGCCTCTAGAGTTCTGTGTAGGAACTCATGTCTGGTTGAGGGTATCCCCGACGCGTGGCGTCAGATGTTTTGGCATAAAGGGGAAGTTGAGTCCCCAATATGTCGGTCCTTTTGAGATACTGGACAGAGTTGGGAGGGCAGCCTACAGATTAGCTTTGCCTCCGAGATTAGAGGGTGTTCACCTTGTGTTCCATGTGTCTCAGCTGAGATAGTGCATATCAGATCCTAGACACATTGTGAGTTATGATGATTTAGTGGTAGAGCCGGACGACACCTTTGTTGAGCATCCTATTGCAGTCCTAGAGCGAGGTGCGAGACGCATGCGTTCGAAGGACATACCTATGATGAGGATACAGTGGTCGAGACGTGGACCTGAGGAGGCTACATGGGAGACTAAGGATAGTGTCCAGAGGAACTATCCAGAGTTTTATGCCGAGATGGATGCATCTAGGGTCGATGAGTAGATGTTAGTGCTATCTTGGTGAGTATGTGATTATGTTCTTATGTGCTTTCATACCTTGATGTGTTTATTTCCATGCTAGTGATGTTATGCCTTATGATCTTATTAGATTTTATTATACTAGCATGATATATGTTATAGCTGGAGATGATTACTCCCTCCATGCTATTTGAGTATGACTTATGTTTATAGTTGGAGATGGTTCTTTCCTCCATGCTATCTGAGTTGAGTAGGATTCAATTGGAGATGGTTCTTTCCTCCATGCTATCCGGATGGACACAGTTTTAGTGGAGATGTGATTCCTCCATGCAATATATACGTTGATGTTTTGGCTAGAGATGTGCTTTCTCTATGCCCTGTGTTGTGTTATGGCAAGAGAAGTGATTCTTCTACGCCTTTGGGTAGCGTGATGGCCCTGTTATCTGGAGTTGATGATTCCTCCATGTTGATGTTTATGGTTATAGATCTGTTATAGGTTATGACCTTCTGAGCGGAGATGTGATACCTCCGATAGAGAGAGTGAGTTATACCTTGGTTTATGGGTCCGAGAGGCTTTTGGGATCTTGCAAGTTTCGGGACGAAACTTGTTTTTAGGGGGGTGAGATGTAACAGCCTAGTTGTTGAGTTGCTGACAGAGTGTGCAGAGGGCCAGGATTATGCCTGAGTCGCCCCTGCATGACCCAGAGGGCGCCCTTGCGCCTAGCCTGGACCGCACCTATGGCTCAAAGGGTCCGCCCCCGCGGCTTTGTGTGTTGCAGCCGTCTTCTTTGACTTCTTTGACCCGTGCTTTACCTTTTACCTCTGTATTTATATCTTTATCTCTTACCTTGATGAGGGTTTATGTTTCTTAGACTTCTCTCTCTCTCTCCTTACACACATCTTCTCTTCTCCTCTTCCTTGGATCATCTTTGATCTCCTTTGAGTTTGTGTGTGAGATAGTGAGTTCTTGCTTGGCTTTGATGATGTTTATGGTTGCTGAGCCTTGTGAGCCAGCTTGAGGACGTTTGGTGAGGTTGTGAGCTTCTGGATCTTCAGCTTGGTAAGCTTTCATGGCTTCGATCTCCTTCCTCTTCTTCTTTGCATCTTCTTGTCTCTTTTTCCTTCCTTTCCTTAGTTTAGCATAGACTCCTTAGGATTGGATCTTGTTTTAGCCAAGTTTGGCTTATGTTGATGTATATATGTGTATGTTCTGCATATATGCTGTTGTTGGAGTGAACAAGGTTAGAGAATCGAAGGAAGAAGCGAAGAAAGAGCTGAGGTGGTATCTTCTGCACACCAGCCGCCCCTGCGCCACCTTTTAGCCGCCCCTGCGCCGGCCTGTGCACCGCTCTTGCGCCACCAGTGAGCCACCCCTGTGCCTACTTGCACCAGCTTGGTGTTCCCCTTGGTTCTACAGGTGTGTATTGCTTTTAGGCCTTCCTTAGGGTGCCTTTGTTCCCTCCTTTCCTAGTGTGAGTGCTTAGGATCATGCTAGATGTGTGAGGTTAGGTTTTGATGAGGTTATGATCGGTGTATGCCTTGTATGGCTTTTGAGGTTCTTTAGGTTGTGAGTGAGGTTAAGGTTGATCCTTAGGATCCCTTTGGGTCTAGGTGTGACCCTTATGTTGCTAGGAGTTTGATATATCTCCTTATGCCTTGTTTAGAGGTTGTGTTGTCCCTCTAGTGTAGAGGTGATCGTGATTGAGTTGTGCTCGAGGTTGAGGTATGGCCGTAGGACTTACTTAGTTGCCATCTTTATATTGGGTGTTTGCATGAGTGGTGTGTGCTTTATATGTTTGCTATGATAGCATGTGAAGTCGTATTTACCGACCTATGTTTTATTGATTGCCCCATATGCGTGGCTGTGATAACCTTTCCCTTTAATCCTGCCGTGGAGTCTTGGAGGTTCTCTTGAGTCACGCCAGACCGGTTTACAAGAAGGGCGTTGTCCACTCCCACAGGGTACACGGATTGTGTGACCGATAATAGTACGGCTGGCTAGCACGCTCAGAGGCGAGGATGTATCGGTTCTCGTGTCACATAGTTTCATATATTTTACATCTATACGATTTGAGTGAATGACCATTATTGAGATGATTAAATGGGTAATTGAGATTGATTCGATTTATGATTGAGTTTAGTAAAGATCTAGGTTAAGAAAAGAGGAAGGAATAAAGAAATGAAAATCTCAATGTTTTTGGTTGGTTTTTAGATGATCAATCAAAGATCACAACTCATGCAATGTGAACAATCAACTAAACTACGAATCAACACAAACAAACTAACAAACTAAAACGAGATATTGATCAAAGAGAGAAAAGCAGATTCTAGGGATTGGAAATTCCGGTTATGGCATGGGACTCAAGCTATCTATTCATTCCTTGGATTAACTATGATATGTTGGGATTAAGTGCTTCTAGATTGGGATCAATCACCGGATAGGTCTCATGGTCCACTAGTCCATCCCTAAGATCTCATCACCGGGTAAGTCTCTAAGAACCTAAAGGACGGAATTCTACACAAACCGGATTGTTACCTAGAGATCTAACCTATCCTTACCGGGTAAGTCTCGGAAGGGTTAGTCCTAAGCAATCATCTGGCCCACTTAGTCCAATGGCGGCTTATGAGGCTCACCACTACCTAGGGTTTGTTATCTTTGGAATCTAAGAGTAAGGATTACCGGGTAAATCTCTCCTAACACTTAGTTGCTAACACTAGGTCACCCTAAGATAGATTTAACTCAACAAACACTTAGGAATTCAACATTCTAACAATTCAAGACTAGATCCATCGAACCAGGGGAGATCACGGTTTGTTCTACCTTTCCACGGCCGTGGTTTGGCAAGAACTGACCGTGATTCCTAACAGAGGCTACGTTCAAGCACACAAGTCATCCAAAAGTCAATCTAAGTCCATCCTATCATAGTCCTAGCCATAACCATCCTTTCCTTACCCTAGAACCACATCTATTTAGCCTACAACATTCATAATAGAAATCGAAATCATCAAACATAAAATCATAGCTTTCATATGCAAGATAATAAAGAGAAAGAGATGAACAAGTGAAGTAAACAAAACCAAGCTGAAAATGGAATTAGAATAACTCACAATCCTTCCAAAAGAAGGTTTAAATGGTTCATACAACTCTAGATATCGATTCCGAAATTCTTCACTACAAAAGCTCTCTAGGTCTATCAATGGTGTGTTCTTCTTCTTCTCCAATGGAGCTCTCCTTCAATGGTGGCTTTCTTCTTTGAGAATCTTCTTGTTGAGAGAGTATTTTGATTGGATGATAGTGGATAATGGAGAGCTGCTCCAAGATGCTTCTCTCAGCCAATGCAGGACCACTTTTATACCACAACTTTGCAAGAGTTGGCCAAGAGATCGTGGCACAGCTGTCACGAAAACCTGGCAAAATCCACGGGTAGAATCACGGCCGTGGAGTGTCAGTGAACCGTGATTTTGTGCTTCAGCTTTGCATTTGATCATTAAGCTTCGATTTGGTGCATGGCTTGTGTTGGCAAGGTTCCATGAGTCCTCCTTAGCCTCTAGCTTGCACCCTAATGAGTCCGAGGGTGTGTCATCTTGATGAACGATCTTCAAACGTATCGTTTTAGCTCCTGAATCTCCCAAAATACCTACAAAGCAATGCACAAGTCCGTGTAGACGTCTATCTCGACAAAATACGTGATTTGAGTGCAAACGCCGTGAACTAATGCTAAACCATGCATGAATGAGTGAGAAATCTATCTAAATGATTACCTAAAACTAAGTCATAAATCGTGTTATCAAAATAACCCATACTTAAGGTTTGCTCGTCCCCGAGCAAGTTCTCAACTATAGACTACGAGATAAGATAATATATGTATGCAGAAAAATGGCAAAATTTTTTTGGGTTTGTGCTTCTACTATTGGATCACCTTCATAGTCATGTTTTATGGTAACGGACAAGCAATTATGTATCAAATAAATGAAGGCATGGAAAGACAATTTTACTTAACTCAAAAGCATGCATGAAATGTAAGGATGACGAAGTCAAGATGATCAAGAGAATATCCAATCTAGATTACTAAGTCTTACAAACATGCAAATAGGTTATAAGGTCTTATGAACTAAAAGGCCAAGAAGCGTTGTGATTAGGTGGGGATTTTTCTAGGTTATGTGATGCTAATCCGGGAATGGAACTAACTCCCCAATCTTGTCCTCGATCAACTTCCCTCAAGTGTATATTTTTCTCTATCTTTTTCTTTCTTTTCTTTTTCTTGGACTTATTTTTTAGACAATGGTATTGGTGTACAAAAGCCGAAACCTTGGTGATTAGCCATCCTCGGGCTTTTTCTATTTTTCGAGGTGCATCCACACCGGGCACACATACCGGAGGTCGTTAGGACTATCGGTTTATTTGACTTTGGCAAGGCACCAACACCCGATCATGTGAAGTGTGCCGAGTTACTTGTCTTTTAAACCGATGTCCCCAAACCTATATTTTTGGCTACACTTTCACAACAATTTCAGCACTTCATTCATGACATTCCTTTCATCAACATCTTCACCCCACACTTGCTTTTCACCATATCAACACACTAACATGCTCGTATTCCCGGATGGGTCAAAAGAGGTCAATTTATATCCATTGAGGTGCTCAAACAATCATGATCAAGATGAGAAGTAGAGAAAGATGAATTGCCTCATTCATTCCTAGATGGTATGCAAGAACTATCATGTAATTTCGACTTTCAATACTCAATCATTCTAGGCAAACATCATGATCACAAATCATCCATAGAATTCAAGAGAAGTAGTTCAAGTCCACATATGCATTTATCAATTCAACACATAAGGCCATCCATAGCCAATTCGCAAGAAAAGATTCATCATTAGGGTCATATCCAATCCTAGAAATCACAAAATTTTTTAAATTTTCTGAATTTTTATGGGATTTTCGAAATGAATATATGCAATGCAAGACATGTGAAAGTATTAAACTATCCTAGATGCTCATCATGCAAAGGATCATGCAAACCCCACCCCATACTTAGAAACACATTGTCCCCAATGTGTAAATGAAATAAGAAGAGTGAAAGAGGGTTCTCACAATGTAAAAATGGTTTGCTACGGTATTTGGGATTCTCAAGTGGAATTGATGTTGGATGATCCTATCAACAATGGTAGAGAGCTCTAAGTATTCATCAAGGCGTCGAGACCCGCGCTAGGCACCGCTAGCCGTCCAAGATTCACGTCCGCTCCACCCATAATTGATGAGGGGTTCATCATCATCATTCACTTGCCATGCAAGGTTTCCAATGCTACTAAGACTCTAGTATACACACAAAGCACACAAAACACACACAAAAATAGAAAAATCTAAAACAAAAAACAAAACGAGAAAGGGAAAAACGTTACCAATGGGTTGCCTCCCACCAAGCGCTCTTTTAAGGTCATTAGCTTGACCAAACTCGAGGGCGTCTACTCAAGGTAAAGTGGGGCAATCATATCCACCGGAGCTCCCGGGATATACCTCTTCAAACGGTGCCCATTCACCTTAAAGTTTCCACAATGCTCCCCTCCTATCTCAATAGCTCCATGCGAAAAGATCTTCTTCACCACATATGGCCCGGTCCATCTTGATTTTAGCTTTCCGGGGAAAAGCCGCAGCCTTGAGTTGAAGAGAAGGACAAGGTCGCCTTCACTCAACTCCTTCGGGATGAGGCGCTTGTCATGCCACCGTTTGGTCCTCTCCTTGTAGATCCGGGCATTCTCATAAGCTTCCAACCGGATCTCCTCAAGGGAATTTATATCAAGCAACCTCTTCTCTCCCGCCTCCTTGAGGTCAAAATTTAGCCACTTAATGGCCCAATAAGCTCTATGCTCCATTTCCACCGGAAGATGGCAAGACTTGCCATAGACTAATTTGTAAGGAGTGGTGCCAATTGGTGTCTTGAAAGCGGTTCTATATGCCTACAAGGCATCATTGAGCTTCATAGCCCAATCTTTTCTAGTTCTAGATACCGTCTTCTCGAGAATGGCCTTTATCTCCCGGTTGGAAATCTCCACTTGGCCACTAGTTTGGGGATGGTAAGGTGTTGCCACCTTATGAGTCACCCCATACTTAGCCAAAAGTGCCCCAAAGTTCCTGTTGGTGAAGTGCTTCCCTCCATCACTTATGATCACCCTTGGTGTTCCAAACCTAGGAAAGATCACTCGGTTGAAGAACCGCACCACAACCTTGGCGTCATTTGTAGGAGAAGCGATTGCCTCCACCCATCTTGATACATAATCAACCGCCAATAGGATGTAGAGGTTGCCACATGAAGAAGGGAATGGTCCCATGAAGTCCACACCCCATACATCAAATATCTCCACTTCTTGAATGTTGTTCAAGGGCATCTCATTCCTCCTTGAGATGTTGCCCGTCCTTTGGCAAGCATCACAAGCTACCACAAAGCTTTGGACATCCTTGAACAAGCTTGGCCAAAAGAAGCCCGATTGCAACACCTTTGCACATGTCTTGTGTGAGCTAGCATGCCCTCCACATGGCAAGGAATGACAATGACGGATCACACTTTCCACCTCATCTTCCGGTATGCATCTTCTAAACATTCCATCCGGACCCCTCTTGAACAAAAGTGGCTCATTCCAATAGTAGTGCCTTACATCCTTGAAGAACTTCTTCCTTTGGGCATATGTTAAACCGGGAGGCACTTCCTCACACACTAAGTAGTTCACAATGTCGGCAAACCATGGCTCACTTCCTCTAGACACTTGGAACAAGCATTCCTCCACCATTTGCAATTGCTCATCCCGGAATGAGTCATCAATCGGGATGTCATCTCTTTCAAGCTCCAATGGTGGGAGTCTACTAAGGTGATCCGCCACGGAGTTTTCGGATCCCTTCTTGTCCCGGATTTCCAAATCAAACTCTTGAAGAAGAAGGATCCACCGGATCAACCTAGGCTTGGCATCCTTCTTGGTGAGTAGATAACGGATCGCAGCATGATCCGTATAGACTATGACCTTCGCTCCAACAAGATATGAGCGGAACTTCTCAAATGCATACACTACCGCTAGCAACTCCTTCTCGGTGGTAGCATAGTTGAGTTGGGCATCATCTAGCGTCTTGCTAGCATAATAAATGGCATGAGTGCGCCCATCTTTCCTTTGCCCCAAAACAGCCCCAACGGCTACATCGCTTGCATCACACATGATCTCAAATGGTAAGCTCCAATCCGGAGGTTGCATGATAGGTGCGGAGATCAAGGCGTTCTTCAACCTACAAAAGGCCTCAAGACAATCTTTGGAAAAGACAAAATCAACATCCTTCATTAGTAGGTTAGTAAGAGGCTTAGAAATTTTAGAGAAGTCTTGAATAAACCTTCGGTAAAAACCGGCATGCCCTAAGAAACTCCTTACCCCTTTCACCGATGTAGGTGGCGGCAACTTCTCTATTGTTTCAATCTTGGCCCTAACAACCTCAATGCCACGGTTAGATACCAAGTGTCCTAACACAATACCTTCGCTTACCATGAAGTGGCATTTTTCCCAATTCAAGACAAGATTTGTCTCCTCACATCTTTGCAATACTAATGACAAGTTAGCCAAGTAATCATCAAAGGAAGAACCATAAACAGAGAAATCATCCATGAACACTTCCATGATATTTTCAATATATTCCGAAAAGATAGCCATCATACACCTTTGGAAGGTGGCGGGTGCATTACACAACCCAAATGGCATTCTCCTATAGGCAAAGGTTCCCCATGGACATGTAAATGTTGTTTTCTCTTGGTCATCGGGATGGATAGGGATTTGGAAGAATCCACTATAGCCATCTAGGTAGCAAAAATGAGAATGTTGAGCTAACCTCTCTAGCATTTGGTCAATGAAGGGGAGAGGGAAGTGATCTTTCCTAGAGGCCATGTTCAACTTCCTATAATCAATGCACATCCTCCACCCCGTAACCGTCCTAGTTGGGATTAATTCGTTGTTCTCATTGGTTACTACGGTCATCCCACCCTTCTTAGGAACTACATGAACGGGACTAACCCACTTACTATCCGAGATAGGGTAGATAATCCCCGCATCTAGTAACTTAATGATCTCCTTTTTGACTACCTCTTTCATTATAGGATTCAATCTTCTTTGATGTTCAATAGAGGGTTTATGATTATCTTCCATCATTATCTTATGCATGCACAAAGAAGGTTTTATGCCAACCAAATCATCAATAGTATAGCCAATGGCTTTCCAATGCAATCTTAGTTCATGCAACAACTTAGCAAGTTCATTATCACTCAAGCATGCATTCACAATCACCGGATATGAGGAATTTTCACCAAGAAAAGCATACTTTAAATGAGAGTGGAGGGGTTTAAGTTCAAGTTTAGGAGGACCTTTATCGAGTGTAGACGATTCAAATAAGGCTGGGTGGGATGAATCCAAAGCAAATGAAGGCTCTCCATGGCTCCTAGAAGCTTGATCACCATCAAGGGCTGATCCACGGGAAACCACGGCCAACTCCACGGTTGACTCCACTTCCACGGCCGTGGACCTTGCCTGGCTCATTTGTTGAGACTTTACAGAGAGTTTGACGGCCGTGGAACTACTTCCACGACCGTGGTTGTTGCAGCTGTTCAGCACCTCTTCGTTCTCTTCAATTTGAGCCCTTGTCTCATCTTCTAATGCTTCTAAGGATTTGATCTCTTCATTGCAAGCCTCCTCAACACCTTCCTCCATCATACTTAAGGTAAGAACCTTCTCCAATGGATCCTTGATCAAGATCGAGCTCACAACTTCTCTAGATTCCTCTTGCTCGACTATGTTGAAGACATCCTCATCAAGGGTTGGCCCTTTCATCATTGTGGACAACTTGAACTTGATGTTCTCTTCCCCAATGTTGAAGGAGAGAGTCCCATTCTTGCAATCCACTAGGCATCCGGAGGTGCCTAGGAAAGGTCTTCCCAAGATGATGGGAACCGGATAGTCTGCCGGAATATCCAAGACAACAAAATCAATTGGCACATAGAATCCTCCTAGTTGCACCGGAATGTCTTCTAAGATCCCAACCGGGTGAGTGATAGAACGGTCCGCCATATAAAGGGTCATCTTGACCGGTTTCGGCTCTCCTAGCCCAACCTTGTTGCAAAGTGCAAGCGGTATGATGCTTACACTTGCTCCAAGATCACAAAGGGCTTCATATTTCACTTCTCCCACTTCAATTGGGAGGTAAAAGGAACCTGAATCTCTTAGCTTGGGAGGCATCTCCTCCTTCATTGTTTGGATCAATTCCGAGGACCTCTTGGTCATTCTTATCTCCCCATACTCCTCCAACTTCCTTTTGTTGGAGAGTATGTCTTTCAAGAACTTGCCATATGCCGGCATTCCTAAAATAGCATCCATGAACGGAATGTTAATATGTAATTTGGACATTAGTTCAAGGAATTTACCAAAGTGATTGTCCAAGCGAGCTCTTGCTCGTGATTGTGGGAACGGTAGTGGTGGTTTGTAGATAGGCGGTGCCACATATGTTGGCCTCTTGGGTTGTCTTCGGTCCTTCCGGAAAGTTTTCCCGGATCTCAATGGGCTTCTCCCGCCTTTTGGAACACTTGTGCTTCCAAAACCTTTTGGGCTTCAGAAATTGAAGTCACGGTGCTCTCAAGACCACTCAACATTCCTAGAAATTGTTCAAACATCATTTCGGTCCTATCCTTTGGAGGTTGAGTAAATCCGGGTGGAGGTTCTTGTGAAGCTTTTGGTGGTGGAGTTGTGCTTGTGGAAGCGGTAGGGTTCAAGGCTCCATCCGGGTTAGAGTAGGAAAACCCGGGATGGTTGTGGTTGGGCCGGTAATTGTTGAATTGCCGGTTGTTGTTGAAGTTCCTTGGGCCTTGATAATTGTTGTAATTGCCCCTTCCCGTGTAATTCACATCCTCCTCCTTGGAAGACAAATTGGCTTCTAGAAGCACTTGAGGAGTTGCTTGGCTCTTCAAAGTTGTAGCACACAACTCTCTCAAGGACTTCAATTCGTTGTTTATGGCGTCAAGCTTGAAGTTGCTCATGGTGACTTCACTCACCTCATATTCTCCCGCCTTTCTTCCTTCACTCTTCCTATGGGAGTATTTCTCAATTACTAGAGCTTGCTTCTTTACAAACTCCCAAGCTTCATCTACATGCTTCTCCATGAAAGTCCCACCGGAAAGAGATTGGAGCTTGAATTGACTATCTTCATCAAGTCCCTTGAAGTAGATCTCCAATAGCTCAATTTTCGGTATGCCATGGTGTGGGCAATCTAGGAGAAGGTCTTTGAACCTCTCCCAAGACTTGAATAAACTCTCTCTATCCTTCATTACGAAGGCATTGATCTTCCCTCTTAACTCGGTAGTCTTGGAAGGTGGGAAGAACTCAGTCAAAAACTCGGTTGTCATCTCCTCCCAAGTACCAACTCGCCCTTGTGGAATAGATTGATACCAAGCTAAAGCTTTGTCCTTAAGAGAGAAGGAGAAAGCCCTAAGCTTATGGTTGTTGCTCTCCAATCTTGGCGGTCTAAGAGTCTCCATCAAAATCTTATAGTTCATCAAGTGTTGATGAGGAGACTCTCCTTCCATCCCTCCAAATTTATTATGCCGGATCATTTGTAGAACTTGAGGGCGGAGCTCATAGTTGTGGGTTGCGGGATCTCCTAAGTTCACACCCGGACGGTGCGCTCTTTGTGCCGGATCCATACGTCTTTCTAGGGTTTGTGGCTCCTCAAATGCAATGGGAACAACCCTAACATTAACCGCCGGTTGCGGTTGTACCACCGGTGGTGGAGGAGGTGGAGGTTGTTGACGATTAAGCTCTCCTTGTACAAGGGCTTGCCTAATCTCATCAATCTCCCTCCTAGTTGCTTCTTGCCTTTCATTGGCAAGTCTCCTTTCTTCCTCCAAGAGCTCGTCTCTTAGCCTAATTTGCTCTAAAGCCGCATCCAATTCAGCTTGGAGATCTCTTCCGGCCATCTCTTTTCCCTTTTTAATGCTCTTGGATCTAGATCTAAGGGTTTTCTCCGGTTCGGGATCGAATGGAGCTAAATCCTTACCACGAGATCTTCGCATACACCTAAAGAGTAAGAGACGTCCTGAAAAGCAAAGACATACACCAAAGAAAGATCAAAAGCAACAAGAAAGATCTGTACTATAAACAATCACAAAATAGACTCAATCTAGACCTAGTCCCCGGCAACGGCGCCAAAAACTTGGTACGCTCAGGAGGTGATACGCAATGGGTTTTAAATTTATATTCTCATCATATTTATCCTAACTCCTAGCAAACCCGCAGTGTACGGGACGTTTGTAGTATGGATAGTATTCCGAGGTCGAACACAAAGACTAAAGTGAGATTGATTCGATTTATGATTGAGTTTAGTAAAGATCTAGGTTAAGAAAAGAGGAAGGAATAAAGAAATGAAAATCTCAATGTTTTTGGTTGGTTTTTAGATGATCAATCAAAGATCACAACTCATGCAATGTGAACAATCAACTAAACTACGAATCAACACAAACAAACCAACAAACTAAAACGAGATATAGATCAAAGAGAGAAAAGCAGATTCTAGGGATTGGAAATTCCGGTTATGGCATGGGACTCAAGCTATCTATTCATTCCTTGGATTATTTATGATATGTTGGGATTAAGTGCTTCTAGATTGGGATCAATCACCGGATAGGTCTCATGGTCCACTAGTCCATCCCTAAGATCTCATCACCGGGTAAGTCTCTAAGAACCTAAGGGACGGAATTCTACACAAACCGGATTGTTACCTAGAGATCTAACCTATCCTTACCGGGTAAGTCTCGGAAGGTTTAGTCCTAAGCAATCATCTGGCAAACTTAGTCCAATGGCGGCTTATGAGGCTCACCACTACCTAGGGTTTGTTATCTTTGGAATCTAAGAGTAAGGATTACCGGGTAAATCTCTCCTAACACTTAGTTGCTAACACTAGGTCACCCTAGGATAGATTTAACTCAACAAACACTTAGGAATTCAACATTCTAACAATTCAAGACTAGATCCATCGAACCAGGGGAGATCACGGTTTGTTCTACCTTTCCACGGCCGTGGTTTGGCAAGAACTGATCGTGATTCCTATAGAGGCTACGTTCAAGCACACAAGTCATCCAAAAGTCAATCTAAGTCCATCCTATCATAGTCCTAGCCATAACCATCATTTCCTTACCCTAGAACCACATCTATTTAGCCTACAACATTCATACTCGGCTATGTTTCATACTCGGCTATGTTGTCTTACCTTTTGGGTTTTACATTTTTATACAGTTTTATGTATTTGTTTTTATATCTTTCAATGCCATGTTGTAAGGTCCAGTGAACTTGTTGTCAAGCTAGGGTCAGGATCCATTTTGAGATCCTTGCCCAATGTGGCACTCCGAGTCCCGTGGATTCGGGGTGTAACAACATTGTATGGCATCTATCGAGTTGCTGGAGCTGAAGAGGCAACTCGAGGAGTTGGCAGAGAAGGGCTTTATCCGCCCTAGAGTTTCCCTATGGTGTGCGCCGGTCCTCTTCGTGCGGAAGAAGGACAGATCGATGAGGTTGTGCATTGATTACCGAGAGAAAATTAGGTGACCATCAAGAGCAAGTACCCGCTACCCCGCATTGACGATTTGCCGGATCAGCTGCAGGGATCTTATGTGTTCTCCCGTATAGATCTGAGGTTTGGATATCGCCATTTGAGGGTGAGAGAGCAGGATGTGCCCAAGACGGCATTTCGGACTCGATATGGCCACTACGAGCTTGTAGTGATGTCATTCGGGCTCAAGAATGTGCCCGCTGTCTTTATGGATTTAATGAATGGTATCTTCATCGACTTCTTGGATTAGTTTGTTGTGGTCTTCATTGACGATTGTCATGCTAGAATTGTACGACACAAATCCGAGGCAAGAGTGCCAAAAACTTGTTTGCCCAAGAATGCACATGAAAGTCTTACAATTTATAACTCGATATAATCTCCTAAAATCCTAGGGAACCCACAGTGTATAGGTCGTTTCATAGAAAGGAAAGCATTCCGAGGTCGAACATAAAGATTGAGATGAAATTGAATCATGCAATGACCATGGATAGTATCAAACGAGACTAAGAAAAGAGAAGGGGATAGAGAAATGAAAATCATATGTTTTTGGATGGGTTTTATGGTGACCAATTCGAAATCACAAATCATGCAATATAATCAAACAATCAGCAACATGAACACGGAGAATAAGATCAAGGTATAAAAAGCGGGTTCTAGAGTGATACGGGGATTAGCCACGAAGAACGGATCTAGACGAACAACCTGTTCTGAATAATGAAGAACACACGAAATTAATAAACATGGACAGCAATGAAAACGAGAAAATAAAAAGGGACAAGAAGAACCGAAAGGAACAATGATAGAACCCTTGGATTCGAGATCCAAGAACCAAACCAGTGACAATTCGACCCCGCTTCCTACAACTCCACACATTCGATCTAAAAATCGAGAGCACGAAGAGGTTGCCTTGTTCGACTTACAACACCAATCCCGAAGAAGATTGACATACACAAGAACGAGAAAGCCAGATCACACACACAAACTCACGAGACAAGAATGATTGAATTCTCTTGGATTCAATTGTGAAATGCTCTCGGCAAAACTTGTATAAGACTTGTCTAATTACAAAAGAAGAGAGAAAAGGCTTTATATACATCCTAGGCCTTTTCTTCTAAAACAGAAAAAAAGAAACTAATAACAATATGTACATATTGTAATTAGTTTCTTTTTTTCTGTCATATTCAGCCTAATTAAACTCTCCTATTCAGCCTCTCATGTCCACATACTTAAATGAATGTTCCAGCCATGCACATGCACACACGTGAAACCCCTTGTATATAAATTGAAGGCCTCTTTCTGTCCTTTGAAATCTTTTCCAAGGCATGCTCCAACAACTAGAAATACAATTTAAGCTCCATTAATCATCTTGGCTAGTATGGATTTGTGGCTGATCAACAAGATGATCCTTAGGCTTGATGAAGATGGACTTGGTGGAGCTTCATGGACTATGGTTAGGAAAAGAGCATCCATCTCAGCTTGACGGCTAGCTTGTGCTCTTGTTAGAGTCCCTTGAGGTGGTGAAGATGGATTTAGCTCAGATGATCCTTCATCATTCTCCATTTCTTTGGAAAAATTCGACCTCGAATTGCCATGATCATCATCCAAGAGCGAAAAAGGACTTAGATCCTTCACATTGAATGTGGGATCACAAGCATAATCATCCGGCAATTCAAGCACATAGGCGTTGTCACCCGCCTTGTGTAACACCTTGAAAGCCCATTTCCTCTTGGGGAGAGCTTGGATTTATGAAGCTGTTGAAACCTCTCCTTCCTCAAATGTAGCCATAGAAGGTCGCCGGGTTCAAATATAATCTTCTTCCGTCCTTGATTCGCCTTTTCTGCGTTGTATTTGCATTTCTCCTCGAGCTTGATTCTTGTCCTAGTATGTAGCTCCTTGATGTGTTCAACCTACATTTTAATACTTCAATCCACTCGCTCCTTATGTAACGGTGTAAGATCAAAAGGGGTTAGTGGATTAAAACCATGAACACACTCAAAGGGAGAGATGGAAGTAGATGAGTGGACGACTCTATTATAGCCAAATTCAACATGTGGCAAGACATCTTCCCATTCTTACAAATTCTTCTTGATGACAGCCCTTAGAAGTGTTGTTGGGGTCCTGTTAGTTACTTCCGTTTGCCCAGCAGTTTGGGGGTGGCTTGATGTAGAAATTAACAACTTAGTTCCTAGCTTTCACCAAAGAGTTTTCCAAAAGTAACTCAAGAACTTAACCATCCCTATCACTCACTATTGTCCTTGGAATACCATGTAACCTAACTACTTCCCGAACGAACAAATTAGCTACATTGGTTGCATCATCACTTTTGTGACAAACAATAAAGTGAGCCATCTTAGAAAATCGATCTAGAACAACAAATATCGAATCCCTACCTCTTCTAGTCCTAGGCAATCCCACTATGAAATCCATGTTAATGTCTTCCCAAGGGGTTGTGGGGACTTGCAAAGGTGTATACAATCCATGAGGCTTCACTTTCGATTTAGCTCTAAGGCACTCTAAACACCTTTTAAGCACATTTTCAACATCTCTAAGCTTATGTGGCCAATAAAAATGTGAGTGCCGCATAGCATAAGTCTTATCCATCCCAACATGACCCATTAAACCTCCTTTATGGGCTTCTTCCACTAACAACAAACGAAGGGAACACCTAGGTATGCACACCTTATCTACTCAAAAAGGAAATCCCTCAAACAAATAGAATTTATCTAAGGAACCTTTTTGCACACAAAGCTTATATGTTTCTCCAAAGTCAAGATCAGATTCATAGAGCTCCTTAATGTAACTAAATTCCTTACACCCTAGCATCCAATGTAGTTAGCAATGTGTGCCTCCTAGAAAGAGCATCCGTAACTACATCGTCTTTTCCCTTTTTATACTTGATAACATAGGGAAAAGCCTCAATAAATTCCATCCATCTACCATGCCTCCTATCTAGTTTATCTTGACTCCGAAAATGTTTCAAAGATTTATGTTCAGAATGCAAAATAAACTCTCTAGGCCACAAGTAGTGTTTCCATGTCTTAAGTACTATAAATAATGCATACAACTCTTTATCATATGTAGAGTAGTAAAGACATGCCCCTTTAAGCTTTTCACTGAAAAAGGCAATAGGCTTACCTTCTTGCATAAGCACACCTCATATACCAATTCCCGATGCATCACACTCCACTTCGAAAGGCCTAGTGAAGTCAAGGAGAGCTAGTAAGGGTGCTGATAACGTGATTTATGACGTTAGTATAGGCATACATTTAGATATTTTTTCCCATTATTCATGCACGGTTTGGCATTAGTTCACGACGTTTACACTCATTTCATGCATATATCTAGAAAAAACGTCTACACGAGCTTTTGTTGGTTTTGTAGGTATTTCGGGGATCTTTTGGACATTAATCGATACATTCGAGGGTCAAGCCTCATGGTGGTACACATCCAAGGCTTTGAAGGAACATAATTGGAGCAATGAAGGACACAAGGACCACTATTGGTGCAAGCAATGGAGCAACTCACGGCTAGACGATCATAACATGCCTCTGTTGAAGAAAATCGGACCATCACTCAGGAAAATCGGCCGATTTTCCTGACTGGGTCGATTTTTGGCCTTCAACAACTTAAGCCACGTGTCCCACGATCTCTTTGTCCGGCCTTGCTCTTGGTGGAGAATATAAGTGGGCCTGCAAGCTGTTGCTGAGCATTCTCCCCCTCTCCCACATTCTCTCATTCACAACTCACTCCATTGGGAGAGACTTGGAGAAGAAGAAAAACTCTCTCAAATTGAAGGAAGAAGAAGAACACCAAACTTAGAGTAATAGTGAGTTTTTGAGTGATTTTGAGTGATTTTTGGAGTCTTTGATTGAAGAACTATTGGAGGGATTGTTAGGAACGTTTTGGAACTTCATTTGAAGGGTTGTAAGTCTTGTTAAAACTTAGATTCAGCTGAGATTTATTGTTTTTACTTGCTTATCTTTCATCATCCATCTATGAAAACCATGTATGCTTGTGTGATGATTTTGGATCTTGATATGCATACTATTGGCTAGTTTATTGTGATTCCGGAGTGATGGATTGATGGTTATGGCTTGGGTGATGATGGAATGGACTTATATGTTAGCTTAGGATGATTTGTATGCACGAAACCTAACCCAGGAGGAAAAATCGGCCTGTTCTTCAGCTAGATCGGCCGATTTAGGTATGATCCACCCGAGTTTTCTCCCTGTTGCCCTTTAATTGATGAATATGTATGTTAGGATGTTAGGTTGTTGAAATCCTAGTGTTTATTGAGCATAATTTAGCTTAGGATCACCTAATGCTAACAACCTAAGTCAGGGAAGAGATCTACCCGATGATTTCCGATCTTAGATCCCGAAGATGATGAACTCTAGGTAGTAGTGAGCCTCACAAGCCGCTATTGGATTCAGTGTGCTAGGATTATTGCTTGAGACTTCCCTTTTCCGAGACTTACCCGGTAAGGAGAGGGTAGCCCCTTTAGTAGAGTCCGGTTTGTGTAGAATTCCCTATTTTAACACCTTGAGACCTACCCGGTAATAGGAGTTTGATGCGGGATTAGTGAAGTGAGAGACCTACCCGGTAATTTTTTCCATTAGTGAAACACCCTTTCCCAACACTGCAGCTTTATCCTTTGAATCTTTAGGAGCTTGAGTCCAATGCCATAACCGGAAATCATGACCTCTAGAATCCACTCTTCTCTCTTGATCATATACTTTGTGCTTGTGCTGCTTGTTTGTTTGCTAGCTTGAGTTGTTAGTTTGATTATTATATTGATTGATGTGTGATCTTTGTTTGATCACCTCAAAAACCCAACCAAAAATATCATGATTTTCATTTCTTTGTTCCTTTCTCTTTTCTTAGACTAGATTTACACTATCCATGACCATTTGTTTGACTTGATTTCACCTTAGTCTTCGTGTTCGACCTCGGAATACTATCCCTACTACAAAACGTCCCGTACACTGCGGGTTCGCTAAGAGTTAGGAGAAATATATCGAGTATAAATTTAAGGCATTTTTTGCTACACAATCTTAGCGTGACAAGTTTTTGGCGCCATTGTCGGGGACTAAGTCTAGATTGAGTCATTTTTTTGATTGTTTATAGTGTAGATCTTTCGTGTTGCTTTTGATCTCGTTTGGTTTGTGTCTTTGCTTTTCAGGACATCTCTCACTCTTTAGGTGTATGCGAAGATCTCGTGGCAAGGATTTAGCTCCATTCGATCCCGAACCGGAGAAAACCCTTAGATCTAGATCCAAAAACATTAGGAAGGGAAAAGAGATGGCCGGAAGAGATCTCCAAGATGAGTTGGATGAGGCTTTAGTGAAAATTAGGTTAAGAGATGAGCTCTTGGAGGAAGAAAGGAGACTTTCCAATGAGAGGCAAGAAGCAACTAGGAGGGAGATTGAAGAGATTAGGCATGCTCTTGTGCAAGGAGAGCTTAATCGTCAACAACCTCCACCTCCTCCACCACAACCGCAGCCGGCGGCGAATATTCGGGTTGTGCCCATTGCTATTGAGGAGCCACAAACATTAGGGAGACGTATGGATCCGGCTCAAAGAGCACACCGTCCGGGTGTGAACTTAGGAGATCCCGCAACCCATAACTACGAGCTCCGCCCTAAAGTTCTACAAATGATCCGGCATAATCAATTTGGAGGGATGGAAGGAGAGTCTCCTCATCAACACTTGATGAACTATGAGATCTTGATGGAGACTCTTAGACCGCCTAGATTGGAGAGCAACAACCATAAGCTTAGGGCTTTCTCCTTATAACTTAAGGACAAAGCCTTAGTTTGGTATCAATCTATTCCAAAAGGGCGAGTGAGTACTTGGGAGGAGATGACAACCGAGTTTTTGACTAAGTTCTTCCCACCTTCCAAGACTACCGAGTTAAGAGGGAAGATCAATGCCTTTGTGATGAAGGATAGAGAAAGCTTGTTCAAGTCTTGGGAGAGGTTCAAAGACCTTCTCCTAGATTGCCCGCACCATGGTATACCGAAAATTGAGCTATTGGAGATCTACTTCAAAGGACTTGATGAGGATAGCCAATTCAAGCTCCAATCTCCTTCCGGTGGGACTTTCATAGAGAAGAATGTGGATGAAACTTGGGAGTTTGTAGAGAAACAAGCTTTGGTGATTGAGAAGTACTCCCATAGGAAGAGTGATGGGAGGAAAGCGGGAGCATATGAGGTGAGTGAAGTCACCATGAGTAACTTCAAGCTTGATGCAATCAACAACGAATTGAAATCTTTGAGAGAGTTGTGTGCTACAACTTTGAAGAGTCAAGCAAGCCCTCAAGTGCAAGTGCAAGCAAACTTGTCTTCCAAGGAGGAAGATGTGAACTACATGGGAAGGGGCAACTACAACAACTATCAAGGCCCAAGGAACTTCAACAACAACCAGCAATTCAACAATTACCGGCCTAACCATAACCATCCCGGGTTTTCCTATTCTAACCCGGATGGAGCCTTGAACCCTCCCGCTTCCACAAGCACAACTCCACCACCAAAGGTTTCACAAGAACCTCCACCCGGATTTACTCAACCTCCAAAGGATAGGACCGAAATAATGTTTGAGCAATTGCTTGGAAGGTTGAGTGGTCTTGAGAGCACGGTGATTTCTATTTCTAAGGCTCAAAAGGTTTTGGAAGCACAAGTGTTCCAAAAGGCGGGTGAAGCTCATAGAGATCCGGGAAAGCTTCCCGGAAGAACCGAAGACAACCCAAGAGGCCAAGTGTTGGCCATCACAACAAGGAGTGGGCTAAGCGTGAAGGATCCTTTACCTAAGGGAAGTGACAAGGGGAAGCAAGTGGTGATAGAAGAAGAGCCAATGCAAGAAGATGGAGGGAAGAGCAAGGAAGATGAGCCATCATATGTGGCGCCACCTCCATACAAGACACCACTACCATTCCCACAATCACGAGCAAGAGCTCGTTTGGACAAACACTTTGGTAAATTCCTTGAACTTATGTCTAAATTGCATATTAACTTTCCGTTCATGGATGCTATTCTAGGTATGCCGGCATATGGGAATTTTTTGAAGGAAATACTCTCCAACAAGAGGAAGTTGGAGGAGTATGGGGAAGTAAGAATGACAAAGAGATCCTCGGAGTTGATTCAAACGATGAAGGAGGAGATGCCTCCTAAGCTAAGAGATCCGGGATCCTTTTGTGTGCCAATCAGAGTGGGAGAAGTGAAGTATGACGCCCTATGTGATCTTGGGGCAAGTGTAAGAATCATCCCGCTTGCACTTTGCAACAAGGTTGGGCTAGGAGAGCTAAAGCCTGTCAAGATGACCCTTTACATGGCAGACCGTTCAATCACTCACCCGGTTGGAATCTTGGAAGACATTCCGGTGCAACTAGGGAAGTTCTATGTGCCCATAGACTTCGTTGTTTTGTATATCCCGGCGGACTATCCGGTTCCTATCATCTTGGGGAGACCTTTCCTAGCTACTTCCGGATGTTTGGTGGATTGCAAGAATGGAGTTCTCTCTTTCAACATTGGAGAAGAGAACATCAAGTTTAATTTGTCCACAATGGTGAAGGGGCCAACCCTAGGTGAAGATGTCTTCAACATTGTTGAGGAAGAGGAGTCTAGAGAGGTTGTGAGCTCAATCTTGCTTAAGCATCCACTTGAGAAGGTTCTTAGCTCAAGTTTGATGGAGGAAGGAGTCGAGGAGAGTAGCAATGAAGTAATCAAAGCCTTGAATGCATTGGATGAGCTACCAAGTGTTGGATTTGAAGTACTAGAGGAAGAGAGAATCACCCAGGAAAATCGGACAGAGAGGGCCAGATCAGCCGATTTTTGGACTTATCCTGAACTTCCATCCAATTTTGCAAATGCAGAAACTGAGATCGACCTACACTCAGGAAAATCGGCCGATTTTCCTGACTGGGCCGATTTTCCTGAGTCTTTTGAGCATCATCCAAGTGTTTGTGAGCAATCATCAAGGGACTTAGGGGAGGCTTCCATGGCTTTGCAATCATCTCAACCTACATTGTATGGATCATCTCCAACCGAAAAAGGTCCTCCTAAACTTGATCTAAAACCTCTTCCTTCTCATTTAAAGTATGCTTTCCTTGGTTCAAATTCTACTTATCCGGTGTTTGTGAATGCATCTTTGAATGATGATGAGCTTAATAGATTGTTGAATGAATTGAAACTGCATAGAAAGGCAATAGGATACACCATTGATGACCTTGTTGGCATTAAGCCCTCTTTGTGCATGCATAAGATAATGATGGAAGATAACCATAAACCCTCTATTGAACATCAAAGAAGATTGAATCCTATAATGAAAGAGGTAGTCAAGAAAGAGATCATTAAGTTGCTAGATGCGGGATTCATCTACCCTATTTCGGATAGTAAATAGGTTAGTCCAGTACATGTGGTTCCTAAGAAGGGTGGGATGACCGTAGTAACTAATGAGAACAATGAACTAATCCCAACTAGGACGGTTACGGGATGGAGGATGTGTATTGACTATAGGAAACTAAATGTGGCCTCTAGGAAAAATCATTTCCCTCTTCCTTTCATTGACCAAATGCTAGAGAGATTAGCTCAACACTCTCATTTTTTTTACCTAGATGGCTATAGTGGATTCTTCCAAATTCCTATCCACCCCGATGACCAAGAGAAAACCACATTCACATGTCCTTGGGGTACATTTGCATATAGGAGAATGCCATTTGGGTTGTGTAATGCACCCGCCACCTTTCAAAGGTGTATGATGGCTATATTTTCTAAATACATTGAGAACATCATGGAAGTATTTATGGATGATTTTTCCGTTTATGGATCTTCTTTTGATGATTGCCTAGCTAACTTGTCTTTGGTACTTAAGAGATGTGAGGAGACAAATCTTGTCTTAAATTGGGAAAAATGCCACTTTATGGTAAGCGAAGGTATTGTGTTGGGACACTTGGTGTCCAACCGTGGCATTGAGGTTGATAGGGCCAAGATTGAAACGATAGAGAAGTTGCCACCACCTACCTCGGTGAAGGGGGTAAGGAGCTTTCTAGGGCATGCCGGTTTTTACCAGAGATTTATTAAAAATTTCTCTAAGATTTCTAAGCCTCTTACTAACCTACTAATGAAAGATGTTGAGTTTGTTTTCTCCAAGGATTGCCTTGAAGCTTTTTGTAGGTTGAAGAATGCTTTGATCTCCGCACCTATCATGCAACCTCCGGATTGGAGCTTACCATTTGAAGTGATGTGTGATGCAAGTGATGTGGCCGTTGGGGCTGTTTTAGGACAAATGAAAGATGGGCGCACACATGCCATCTATTATGCTAGCAAGACGCTAGATGATGCCCAACTCAACTATGCCACAACCGAGAAAGAGTTGCTAGCGTTAGTGTATGCCTTTGAGAAGTTCCGCTCATATCTTGTTGGAGCGAAGGTCATAGTGTATACGAATCATGCTGCGATCTGTTATCTCCTTACGAAGAAGGATGTCAAGCCTAGGTTGATTCGGTGGATCCTTCTTCTTCAAGAGTTTGATTTGGAGATCCGGGACAAGAAGGGGTCCGAAAATTCGGTGGCGGATCACCTTAGTAGACTACCTCCATTAGAGATTGAGAGAGATGACATCCCGATTGATGACTCATTCCGGGATGAGCAATTGCAAATGATGGAGGAGTGTCTATTTCAAGTGTCTAGAGGAAGTGAGCCATGGTATGCCGACATTGTGAACTACCTAGTGTGTGAGGAAGTGCCTCCCGGTTTGTCATATGTCCAAAGGAAGAAGTTCTTCAAAGATGTGAGACACTACTATTGGAGTGAACCACTTTTGTTCAAGAGAGGGCCGAATGGAGTCTTTAGAAGATGCATACCGGAGGATGAGGTGGAGAGTGTGATCCGCCATTGTCATTCCTTGCCATGTGGAGGGCATGCTAGCTCACACAAGACATGTGCTAAGGTGTTGCAATCGGGCTTCTTTTGGCCAAGTTTGTTCAAGGATGTGCAAAACTTTGTGGTAGCTTGTGATGCTTGCCAAAGGACGGGCAACATCTCAAGGAGGAATGAGATGCCCTTGAACAACATACAAGAGGTAGAGATATTTGATGTGTGGGGTATGGACTTCATGGGACCATTCCCTTCTTCATGTGGCAACCTCTACATCCTATTGGCGGTAGACTATGTTTCGAGATGGGTGGAGGCAATCACCTCTCCCACAAATGATGCCAAGGTTGTGGTGCGGTTCTTCAACCGAGTGATCTTTCCTAAGTTTGGGACACCAAGGGTGATTGTTACGCTAGAAACGTGTGCACGCAATAAGCCTTAAATTTATAAACTCGTTATATTTATCCTAACTCCTAGCGAACCCGCAGTGTACGGGACGTTTGTAGTAGAGATAGTATTCCGAGGTCGAACACAAAGACTAAGGTGAGATTGATTCGATTAGTGATTAAGTTTAGTGAAGATCTAGACTAAGAAAAGGGAATGAAATAAAGAAATGAAGATCTTTATGTTTTTGGTTGGTTTTTAGGTGATCAATCAAGGATCACAAATCATGCGAAATAACAAACAACTAAACTAACAAATCAACACAAACAAACAAGCTAAACACGAGGTAAGAGATCAAAGAGAGAAAAAGCGGATTCTAGGGGTTGGAAGTTCCGGTTATGGCATAGGACTCAAGCTATCTAATCATTCCTTGGATTAACTACAATATGTTGGGAGTAAGTGTTTCTAGATTGGGATCAATCACCGGGTAAGTCTCATGGTCCACTAGTCCAATCCTAAGGCCTCATCACCAGGTAAGTCTCAAAGAGCCTAAGGGATGGAATTCCACACAAACCGGATTGTCACCTAGGAATCTAACCGATCCTCACCGGGTAAGTCTCGGAAGGGTGAGTCCTAAACAACTATCCTAGCACACTTAGTCCAATGGCGGCTTATGAGGCTCACTACTACCTAGAGTTTATCATCTTTGAAATCTAAGAGTAGAATCACCGGGTAGGTCTCTTCTAACACTTAGTTGCTAACACTAGGTCTCCCTAGGATAGATTTAACTCAACAAACACTAGGATTTCAACATTCTAACAATCTAGAACTTAGATCCATCGAACCAGGTAAACCACGGGCTGTTCTACCAAAACCACGGCCGTGGACTGGGAAGAACAAACCGTGGACTCCAACAGAGACTTCGTTCAAGAAAACAAGTCATCCAAAGACAAATCTAAGTCCATCCTATCATAGTCCTAGCCATAACCATCCTTCTCTTACCCTAGTATTTGCATCTATTTAGCCTACAACATACATCATAAGAATCGAAATCATCAAACATAAGATCATGGCTTCCATTTGCAAGATAATGAAGAGAAAGAAATGAACAAGTGAAGCAAATAAACCCAAGCTGAAAATAAGATTAGAAAGACTCACAACCCTTCCAAAAGAAGGTTTAAACGATTCTTACAACTCTAGAAATCGATTCCGAAAATCTTCATTACATAACTTCTCAAAAAACTAGCAATGGTATGTTCTTCTCTTCTTCTCCAATGGATCTCTTTCTCCTCCTCCAATGGTAGCTCTCCTCTTGAGAAAATCTTCTTGTTGAGAGTGTATTGGAGAGTGTGGATTTTGATTCTGAAATTTGATTTGGGATCCCCTCTCTCAGCCTTGCAGGACCACTTTTATACACAACTTTGCAAGAGTTGGCCATGAGATCGTGGTACAGTTGTCACAACCGTCTGGCAAAAACCACGGTTGGTTTCCATGGCCGTGGTCTTGCCAATGACCGTGGTTTGGTGCTTCAGCTTTGCCTTGGATCATTAAGCTTCGATTTGGTGCATGGCTTGTGTTGGCAAGGTTCCATGAGTCCTCCTTAGCCTCTAGCTTGCATCCTAATGGGTCCGAGGGTGTGTCATCTTGATGAACGATCCTCAAACGTATTGATTAAGCTCTTAAATCTCCCAAAATACCTACAAAGCAATGCAAAAGTCCGTGTAGACATCTATCTCGAGAAAATACGTGAATTGAGTGCATACGTCGTGAACTAGTGCTAAACCATGCATGAATGAGTGAAGAATCTATCTAAATGACTACCTAAACCTAAGTCATAAATCGTGTTATCAAAAATACCCCATACTTAAGGTTTGCTCGTCCCAGAGCAAATTCTCAACTATAGACTAAGAGATGACATGATTTATGTATGCAGAAAAATGGCAAAATCTTTTTGGAGTTGTGCTTCTAATATTGGATCACCTTCAAGGTCTTGTTTCATAGCAACGGGCAAGCAATCATGCATTGAATAAATGAAGGCATGGAAAGACAATTATACTTAACTCGAAGGCATGCATGAAACGTAAAAATGAAGAAGTCAAGATGATCAAGAGCATATTCAATCTAGATTACTAAGTCTTACACACATGCAAATAGGTCATAAGGGCTTGTGAGATAAAAGGCCAAGAAACGTTGTGATTAGGTGGGGATTTTTCTAGGCTATGTGATGCTAATCCGGGAATGGAACTAACTCCACAATTTTGTCCTCGATCAACTTCGCACAAGTGTATATTTTCTCCATCTTTTCTATCTTTTCTTTTTCTTTCACTTATTTTTGAGACAATGGCATTGGTGTACAAAAGCCGAAACCTTGGTGATTAGCCGTCCTCGGGCTTTTTCTATTTTTCGAGGTGCATCCACACCGGGCACACATAACAAAGCTCGTTAGGACTATTGGTTTATTTGACTTTGGCAAGGCACAAACACCCGATTATGTGAATGGTGCCGAGTTACTCGTCATTTAAACCAACGTCCCCAAACCTATATTTTTGTCTACACTTTCACAACAAATTCAGCATTTCATTCATAACATTCTTTCATCAACATCTTCACCCCACACTTGCTTTTCACACACATCAACACACTAACATGCTCCTATTCCCGGATGGGTCAAAAGAGGTCAGATTTATATCAATTGAGGTGCTCAAACATCATGATCAAGATGAGAAGTAGAGAAAAATGAATTGCCTCATTCATTCCTAGATGATGTGCAAGAACTAGCATGTAATTTCGACTTTAAATACTCAATCAAATCAAGGCAAACATCATGATCACAATCCATTCATGGGATTAAATATAGGTACTTCAAGTCCACATATGCATTCATCAATTTAACACATAAGGCCATCCATAGCCAAGAAAGCACAAGACAAGATTCATCATTAGGGTCATATCCAAGCCTAGAAAGCACAAAATTTTTTTAAATTTGCTGATTTTTTTTGGATTTTTTTTTCGAAATGAGTATATACAATGCAAGACATGTGATAATATTAAACTATCCTAGATGCTAATCATGCAAAGGATCATGCAAACCCCACCCCATACTTAGAAACACATTGTCCCCAATGTGTAAATGAAGTAAAGAAGAGTGAAAGAAGGTTCTCACAATGTAAAAATGGGTTGCTTCGGTATTTGGGATTACTCAAGTGGATTAATGGTGGATTATCCTATCAACGATGGTAGAGAGCTCAAAGTGTTCGTTATGGCGTCAGGACCGCGCTAGGCACCGCTAGCCGTCCAAGTTCGGCGTCCGCTCCACCCATAATTGATGAGGGACTCATCATCATCATCCACATGCCATGCAAGGCTTCCAATCCACCAAGACTCTAGCACACACAAAGCACACCAAACACACAAAAACAGAAAAATCAAAAGCAAAAACAAAAACGAAAAGGGAAAAACGTTACCAATGGGTTGCCTCCCATCAAACGCTTTTTTAAGGTCATTAGCTTGACCACACTCGGTGGCGTTCTACTCAAGGTGAAGTGGGGCAATCATATCCACCGGAGCTCCCGGGATATACTTCTTCAACCGGTGCCCATGGGGGGAGATCTTCTTCACCACATAAGGACCGGTCCACCTCAACTTTAGCTTTCCGGGGAAAAGCCGCAGCCTTGAGGTTAAGAGAAGGACGAGGTCGCCTTCACTCAACTCCTTCGGGATGAGGCGCTTGTCATGCCACCGTTTGGGCCTCTCCTTGTAGATCCGGGCATTCTCGTAGGCATCCAACCGGATCTCCTCAAGGGCGTTCATATCAAGCAACCTCTTCTCTCCGGCCTCCTTGAGGTCAAAATTTAGCCACTTAATGGCCCAATAAGCTCTATGCTCCATCTCTACCGGAAGGTGGCAAGACTTGCCATATACTAACTTGTAAGGAGTGGTGCCCATCGGTGTCTTGAAAGCGGTTCAATATGCCCACGAGGCATCATCGAGCTTCATAGCCCAATCCTTTCTCGTCCTAGAGACCGTCTTCTCAAGTATCCCTTTTATCTCCCGGTTGGAGATCTCCACTTGGCCGCTAGTTTGAGGATGGTAAGGTGTTGCCACCTTATGAGTCACCCCACACTTAGCCAAAAGTGTCCCAAAATTCCTATTAGTGAAGTGCTTCCCTCCATCACTTATGATCACCCTTGGTGTTCCAAACCTAGGAAAGATCACTCGGTTGAAGAACCGCACCACCACTTTGGCGTCATTTGTAGGAGAGGCGATTGCCTCTACCCATCTTGAAACGTAGTCAACCATCAATAGGATGTAAAGGTTTCCACATGAAGAAGGGAATGGTCCCATGAAGTCCACACCACACACATCAAATATTTCCACTTCTTGTATGTTGTTCAAGGGCATTTCATTCCTCCGTGAGATGTTGCCCGTCCTTTGGCAAGCATCACAAGCTACCACAAAGCTTTGCACATCCTTGAACAAACTTGGCCAAAAGAAGCTCGATTGCAACACCTTCGCACATGTCTTGTGTGAGCTAGCATGCCCTCCACATGGCAAGGAATGACAATGGCGGATCACACTCTCCACCTCATCCTCCGGTATGCATCTTCTAAAGACTCCATCCGGCCCTCTCTTGAACAAAAGTGGTTCACTCCAATAGTAGTGCCTCACATCTTTGAAGAACTTCTTCCTTTGGGCATATGACAATCCGGGAGGCACTTCCTCACACACAAGATAGTTCACAATGTCGGCATACCATGGCTCACTTCCTCTAGACACTTGGAACAAGCACTCCTCCACCATTTGCAATTGCTCATCCCGGAATGAGTCATCAATCGGGATGTCATCTCTCTCAAGTTCCAATGGAGGTAGTCTACTAAGGTGATCCGCCACAGAGTTTTTGGACCCCTTCTTGTCCCGGATTTCCAAATCAAATTCTTGAAGAAGAAGGATCCACCGAATCAATCTAGGCTTTGCATCCTTCTTGGTAAGTAGATAACGGATCGCAGCATGATCCGTATACACTATGACCTTCGCTCCAACAAGATATGAGCGGAACTTCTCAAATGCATATACCACCGCTAGCAACTCCTTTTCGGTGGTAGCATAATTGAGTTGGGCATCATCTAGCGGCTTGCTAGCATAATAAATAGCATGTGTGCGCCCATCTTTCCTTTGCCCCAAAACAGCCCCAACGGCTACATCACTTGCATCACACATGATCTCAAACGGTAAACTCCAATCCGGAGGTTGCATGATAGGTGCGGAGATCAAAGCATTCTTCAACCTACAAAAAGCTTCAAGGCAATCCTTGGAGAAAACAAACTCAACATCTTTCATTAGTAGGTTAGTAAGAGGCTTAGAAATTTTAGAGAAGTCTTTAATAAACCTCCGGTAAAAACCGGCATGCCCTAAGAAACTCCTTACCCCCTTCACCGAGGTAGGTGGTGGCAACTTCTCTATCGTTTCAATCTTGGCCCTATCAACCTCAATGCCACGGTTGGACACCAAATGTCCCAACACAATACCTTCACTTATCATGAAGTGGCATTTTTTCCCAATTCAAGACAAGGTTTGTCTCCTCACATCTCTTAAGTACTAATGACAAGTTAGCTAAGCAATTATCAAAGGAAGAACCATAAACAGAAAAATCATCCATAAACACTTCCATGATATTCTCAATGTACTCAGAAAATATAGCCATCATACACCTTTGGAAGGTGGCGGGTGCATTACACAACCCAAATGGCATTCTCCTATATGCAAAAGTTCCCCATGGACATGTAAATGTGGTTTTCTCTTGGTCATCAGGGTGGATAGGGATTTGGAAGAATCCGCTATAGCCATCTAAGTAGCAAAAATGAGAATGATGAGCTAACCTTTCTAGCATTTTGTCAATGAAAGAGAGAGGGAAGTGATCTTTCCTAGAGGCCATGTTCAATTTCCTATAGTCAATACACATCCTCCATCCCATAACCGTCCTAGTTGGGATTAGTTCATTGTTCTCATTAGTCACTACGGTCATCCCACCCTTCTTAGGAACTACATGAACGGGACTAACCCACTTACTATCCGAAATAGGGTAGATGATTCCCGCATCTAGTAACTTAATGATCTCTTTCTTGACTACCTCTTTCATTATAGGATTCAATCTTCTTTGATGTTCAATAGAGGGTTTATGGTCATCTTCCATCAATATCTTACACATGCACAAAGAAGGTTTAATGCCAACCAAATCATCAATAGTATATCCAATGGCTTTCCTATGCAATCTTAGCTCATGCAACAATTTAGCAAGTTCATCATCATTCAAGCATGCATTCACAATCACCGGATATGTAGAATTATCACCAAGGAAAGCATACTTCAAATGAGAGGGGAGGGGTTTAAGTTCAAGTTTAGGAGGACCTTTATCGAGTGGAGATGATCCAAATAACGTTGGTTGAGATGAATCCAGAGCAAATGAAGGCTCTCCAAGGCTCCTTGAAGCTTGATCATCACAAGGGCTGCTTCTGCAAAAACCACGGTTGGTTCCACGGATCCTGGCACTTCCACGGCCGTGGACCTTGCCAAGCTTGCTCTTCGGAGCTTTCCAGAGAGTTCTACGGTCGTGGAACACCTTCCACGACCGTGGAACACCTTCCACGACCGTGGTTCCTACAGGAACTCAGCATACCCTCGTGGTCTTTAATTTCAGCTCTTGTCTCCTTTTCTAATGCTTCTAAGGCCTTGATTTCTTCATTGCAAGCCTCCTAAACACCTTCTTCCATCAAACTTAAGCTAAGAACCTTCTCCAAAGGGTCCTTGATCAAGATTGAGCTCACAACTTCTCTAGACTCCTCTTGCTCGACAATGTTGAACACATCTTCATCAAGGGTTGGCCCTTTCATCATTGTGGACAGCTTGAACTTGATGTTCTCTTCTCCAATGTTGAAGGAGAGAATCCCGTTTTTACAATCCACTAGGCATCCGGAAGTGGCTAGGAAAGGTCTTCCCAAGATGATGGGAACCGGATAGTCCGCCGGAATATCCAAGACAACAAAATCAAGCGGCACATAGAACTTCCCTAGTTGCACCGTAATGTCCTCCAAGATCTCAACCGGGTGAGTGATCGAACGGTCCACCATGTAGAGGGTCATCTTGACCGGTTTTGGCTCTCCAAGCCCAACCTTGTTGCAAAGTGCAAGCGGTATGATACTTACACTTGCCCCAAGATCACAAAGGGCTTCATACTTCACTTCTCCCACCCCAATTGGAACACAAAAGGATCCCGGATCTCTTAGCTTTAGAGGCATCTCCTCCTTCATCGTTTGGATCAATTCCAAGGATCTCTTTGTCATCCTCACTTCCCCATACTCTTCCAACTTCCTCTTGTTGGAGAGTATTTCCTTCAAGAACTTGCCATATGCCGGCATACCTAAGATAGCATCCATGAACGGAATGTTAATATGCAATTTAGACATAAGTTCAAGGAATTTACCAAAATGCTTGTCCAAGCGAGCTCTTGCTCGTGATTGTGGGAATGGTAGTGGTGGTTTGTATGGAGGCGGTGCCACATATGTTGGCTCAACATCCTTGCTCTTGCCTCCATCTTCTTGCAATATCTCTTCCTCTACCACTACTTGCTTTCCCTTAGCATTCTCCTTGGGCAAAGGATCCTTCATACTCAACCCACTCCTCGTTGTAATGGCCAACACTTAGCCTCTTGGGTTGCCTTCGGTCCTTCCGGGAAGCTTTCCCGGATCTCTATGAGCTTCACCCGCCTTTTGGAACACTTGTGCTTCCAACACCTTTTGAGCTTTAGAAATGGAAGTCACCGTGCTCTCAAGACCACTCAACCTTCCAAGCAATTGCTCAAACATCATCTCGGTTTTATCCTTTGGAGGTTGAGTAAATCCGGGTGGAGGTTCTTGTGAAGCCTTCGGTGGTGGTGGTGCGCTTGTGGAAGCGGGAGGGTTCAAGGCTCCATCCGGGTTAGAATAGGAAAACCCGGGATGGTTATGGTTGGGCCGGTAATTGTTGAATTATCGGTTGTTGTTGAAGTTCCTTGGGCCTTGATAGTTGTAGTTGCCCCTCCCCATGTAGTTCACATCTTCCTCTTTGGAAGATAAGTTTGCTTGCACTTGCACATGAGGGGTTTCTTGGTTCTTCAAAGTTGTAGCACACAACTCCCTTATAGACTTTAGCTCATTGTTGATGGCGTCAAGCTTGAAATTGCTCATGGTGACTTCACTCACCTCATATGCCCCCGCCTTTCTCCCATCACTCTTCCTATTGGAGTACTTCTCAATCACTAAAGCTTGTTTCTCCACAAACTCCCAAGCTTCATCCACATGCTTTTCCATGAAAGTCCCACCGGAAAGAGATTGGAGCTTGAATTGGCTATCTTTATCAAGTCCTTTGAAGTAGAATTCCAATAGCTCAATTTTCGGTATACCATGGTGTGGACAATCTAGGAGAAGGTCCTTGAACCTCTCCCAAGACTTAAACAAACTCTCTCTATCCTTCATCACGAAGGAATTAATCTTCCCTCTTAACTCGGTAGTCTTTGAAGGTGGGAAGAACTTAGTCAAAAACTCGGTTGTCATCTCCTCCCAAGTACCCACTCGCCCTTGCAGAATAGATTGATATCAAGCCAAGACTTTGTCCTTAAGTGAAAAGGAGAAAGCCCTAAGCTTATGGTTGTTGCTCTCCAATCTAGGCGGTCTAAGAGTCTCCATCAAGATCTCATAATTCATCAAGTGTTGATGAGGAGACTCTCCTTCCATCCCTCCAAATTGATTATGCCGGATCATTTGTAGAACTTGGGGGCGGAGTTCGTAATCATGGGCTGCGGGATCTCCTAAGTTCATACCCGGACGGTGTGCTCTTTGTGCCGGATCCATACGTTGCCCTAAAGTTTGTGGCTCTTCCATAGCAATGGGCACGACCCGAATATTAACCGCCGGCTGCGGTTGTGGTGGAGGTGGAGGTAGTTGACGATTAAGCTCTCTTTGCACAAGAGCTTGCCTAATCTCCTCAATCTCCCTCCTAGTTGCCTCTTGCCTCTCATTGGCAAGTCTCCTTTCATTCTCCAAAGCTTCATCCCTTATCCTAATTTGCTCTAAAGCCTCATCCAACTCAGCTTGGAGATCTCTTTGGGCCATCTCTTTTCCCTTTTTAATTCTCTTGGATCTAGATCTAAGGGTTTTCTCCGGTTCGGGATAGAATGGAGCTAAATCCTTGCCACGAGATCTTCGCATACACCTAAAGAGTGTGAGATGTCCTGAAAAGCAAAGACACAAACCAAAAAGAGATCAAAAGCAACAAGAAAGACCTACACTATAAACAATCACAAATAACGACTCAATCTAGACCTAGTCCCCGGCAACGGCGCCAAAAACTTGTTACGCTAGAAACGTGTGCACGCAATAAGCCTTAAATTTATAAACTCATTATATTTATCCTAACTCCTAGCGAACCCGCAATGTACGGGACATTTGTAGTAGAGATAGTATTCCGAGGTCGAACACAAAGACTAAGGTGAGATTGATTCGATTAGTGATTAAGTTTAGTGAAGATCTAGACTAAGAAAAGGGAATGAAATAAAGAAATGAAGATCTTAATGTTTTTGGTTGGTTTTTAGGTGATCAATCAAGGATCACAAATCATGCAAAATAACAAACAACTAAACTAACAAATCCACACAAACAAACAAGCTAAACACGAGGTAAGAGATCAAAGAGAGAAAAAGCGGATTCTAGGGGTTGGAAGTTTCGGTTATGGCATAGAACTCAAGCTATCTAATCATTCCTTGGATTTACTACAATATGTTAGGAGTAAGTGTTTCTAGATTGGGATCAATCACCGGGTAAGTCTCATGGTCCACTAGTCCAATCCTAAGGCCTCATCACCGGGTAAGTCTCAAAGAGCCTAAGGGATGGAATTCCACACAAACCGGATTGTCACCTAGGAATCTAACCGATCCTCACCGGGTAAGTCTCGGAAGGGTGAGTCCTAAACAACTATCCTAGCACACTGTTACGCTAGAAAGTGTGTACGCAATAAGCCTTAAATTTATACTTGTTATAATTATCCTAATTCTTAGCGCACCCGCAGTGTACGGGACGTATGTAGAAAGATAAGTACTCCAAGGTCGAACACAAAGACTATGGTGAAATCGAACTAAGTTGTGATTGAATTTAGCAAGGTCTAATCTAAAGAAGGGAGCAAGGAAAAGGAAAATCGCAATTTGTTTTTGTCGGTTTTAAAATGATCAAATCAAAGATCGCAACTCATGCAAACAACCAAATCAAACTCAATCGGAAAAATCGGCACAAATAAACAAATCGAACAAGATGTGATCAAGAGAGAAGGAAAACGGATTCTAGGGGCTGGAAATTCCGGTTATGGCATAAATCTCAAGTTATCTATTCATTCTTTGGATTGATTATGATATGCTGGGATTTAGTGTTTCTAAAATGGGATCAATTACCGGGTAAGTCTCATGATCCAACTAGTCCACACCTAAGGTCTCATTACCGGTTAAGTCTCCAAAAACCTAAGGATAGGATTTTAACACAAACCGGATTATTACCTAGAGGTCTAACCTATCCTTACCGGGTAAGTCTCGGAAAAGGAAGTTCTAAGCAACTATCCTAGCACACTTAATCCAATGGCGGCTTATTAGGCTCACCATTACCTAAGGCTTTACTATTTTAGATTCTAAGGGCAAGGATTACCGGGTAAGTCTCTCCTAACACTTAGTCTCTACACTAGGACGCCCTAGGGTAGGTTAAACTCAGCAAAAACTTAGGGTTTCAACAATTTTATGAACCTAAGGTGAGATCCTTCGAATCAGGAAAATCACGGTTCGTTCTACAGAAACCACGGCCGTGGTTCTTCAAGAACTATCCGTGATTCCTAACAGTAGCTACGTCCATAAACAAAAATCATCCAAAGGTAAATCTAAGTTCATCCTATCATAGATCTAGCCATAACCATCCTTTCCTAACCCTAGAATCACATCGATCTAGCCTACAACATTCATATTGGGATTCAAAACAAACAAGCATAGATTCATAATCTCCATAGCAAGAAAAATGAGAGAAAGAAGATGAACAAATAAACTCCAAACACAATCCAAATCTGAAGATTGAATTAGAACGACTTACAACCCTTCCAAAGGAAGGTTCAAGAGTTCAAAAACTTCTAGAAATAAATCCGAAATACAAGAGATAGGTGTGTCTTCTCCTCTCCTCTTCAATGGCAATGGCTCCTTTCTTCTTCTTCTTGCACTTTCCTTCCTAGAAAAATCCTTCTTCTTCTTGGAATATATTTTGTTCAAAGCAATAGAGAATGTGTGAGCTGCTCCCAAAACTACCCCAAAATCCCAGCTGCCTCTAACAACTATCAAGGACCACTTTTATAACCAATTTCTTCATGAGCTGGCCATGAGAGTCGTGGCACACCTGTCACGAGAATCTTGCAAATTCCACGGTTGTTTCCACGGCCGTGGTCTTTCAAATGACCGTGATTCTGTGCAGAAACTTTGTTTTGGATCATTAGGTTGTGGTTTGGTGCATGGCCTTTGTTGGCAAGGTTCCTTGAGTCATTCTTTGTGCTCTAATGAGTTGGAAACGCGTCCTCTGAATGAGCGACCTTCAAATGCCTCGTTTTAGCCCGAAATTTCCCGAAATACCTACAAAACGCACACAAATCCGTGTAGACGTCTATCTCGACAAAATACATGTTTTGAGTGCAAAACGTATTGGACTAGTGCTAGACAATGCATGATTGAGCGAGAATTCTACCTAAATGTGCACCTAAAGCTATGCTATAAATCGTGTTATCAAAATACCCCATACTTAAGGTTTGCTCGTCCCCGAGCAAATTCCCAACTATAGACTACGAGATGACATGATTTATGTATGCAGAAAAATGGCAAAATCTTTTTGGTTTTGTGCTTCTACTATTGGATCACCTTCATAGTCATGATCAATGGCAATTGAATAAGCAATTATGTATCAAATGATAAAGTCATGGAAAGACAATTGTACTTAACTCAAAAGCATGCATGAGTTAGGAGGACGGAGATGTCAAGAAGATCAAGAGTCTATTCAATCTAGACTACTAAGTCTTACAAACATGCAAGTAGGTCATAAGGGCTTGTGACATAAAAGGCCAAGAAACGTTGTAGTTGGGAGGGGAATTTTCTAGGTGTGTGATGCTAATCCGGGAATGGAACTAACTTCACTCCTTGTCCTCGATCAACTTCCCCCAAGTGCATATTTTTCCCTATCTTGCTTTCTTTTCTTTTTCTTTGATTCATTTTTGAGACAATGGCATTGGTGTACAATAGCCGAAACCTCGGTGATTAGCCATCCTCGGGCTTTTTCTCTTTTTCGAGGTGCATCCACACCGGGCACACATACCAAAGCTCGTTAGGGCTATTGGTTTATTTGACTTTGGCAAGGCACCAACACCCGATCATGTGAAGTGTACCGAGTTACTTGTCATTTAAACCAACGCCCCCAAACCTATTTTGGCTACACTTCCACAATAATTTCAGCATTCCATTCACGACATTCTTTTCATTACATCTTCACCCCGTACTTGCTTTTCACACATTCAAACACACTAGCATGCTCCTATTCCCGGATGGGTTTAAAAGGAGGTCAAATTTATATCAATTGAGGTGCTCAAGCAATCATGATCAAGATGAGAAGTAGAGAAAGATGAAATGCCTTATTCATTCCTAGATGGTATGCAAGAACTATCATGTAATTTCGATTTTCAATACTCAATCCATTCTAGGCAATCATCATGCTCTCAAGTCATTCATGGAATTCAAGAGAAGTAGTTCAAGTCCACATATGCATTTATCAATTTAACACATAAGGTCATTCGTAGCCAATCACAAGACAAGTTTTCATCATTAGGATCATATCCAAGCCTAGAAAGCACAAAAAAAAAAAAATTTAAATTTTCTGATTTTTATGGAATTTTCGATTTAAGTATGTACAATGCAAAACATGTGCTAATATTAACCTATCCTAGATGCTCTTCATGCAAAGGATCATGCAAACCCCACCCCATACTTAGAAACACATTGTCCCCAATGTGATATTCAAGTAGAGAGAGTGAAAGAAGGTTCTCACAATGTAAAATGGTTTTCTTCGGAATTTGGGAATTCTCAAGAGGATTGATGTTGGATGATCCTTTCAATCATGGTAGGGAGCTCTAAGCATCCTTCAAGCTTTGAACCCGCGCTAGGCACCGTTAGCCGTCCAAGTTCCGAGTCCGCTCCACCCAAGATTGGTGAGGGTTTCATCATCATTGTTTCCTAGAAAGGCTTCCAATGCCACTAATGTTCTAACACACATAGACAAAACACACAAAGCATATAAAAACAAAAAAATCTAAGCTAAAATGAAGAAAAAAATGTTACCGATGGGTTGCCTCCCACCAAGCGCTTCTTTAAGGTCATTAGCTTGACCAAACTCGGGAGCGTCTATGCAAGGTGAAGCGGGGCAATCATGTCTACCGGGGCTCCCGGAATATACTTCTTCAAGCGATGCCCGTTTACTTTGAAATCTCCACAATGCTCCCCTCCTATTTCAACTGCTCCATGGGGGAAGATCTTCTTCACCACATATGGCCCGGTCCATCTTGATTTGAGCTTTCCGGGAAAGAGTCTTAGCCTTGAGTTGAAGAGAAGGACAAGATCTCCTTCACTCAACTCCTTTGGAATGATCTTCTTGTCATGCCACCTTTTGGTTCTCTCTTTGTAAATCCGGGCATTCTCGTAAGCTTCCAACCGGAGTTCCTCAAGTGCATTGATATCAAGCAATCTCTTTTCTCCCGCCTCCTTGAGGTCAAAGTTTAGCCACTTAATGGCCCAATAAGCTCTATGCTCCATTTCCACCGGAAGATGGCAAGACTTGCCATAGATCAACTTGTAGGGAGTGGTGCCAATAGGTGTCTTGAAGGCGGTTCTATATGCCCATAGTGCGTCATTGAGCTTCATGGCCCAATCCTTCCTTGTCCTAGACACCGTTTTCTCGAGTATGGCTTTGATCTCGCGGTTGGAGATCTCCACTTGACCACTAGTTTGGGGGTGGTAAGGTGTTGCTACCTTATGAGTCACCCCATACTTGGCCAAAAGTGCTCCAAAGTTCCTATTTGTGAAGTGCTTCCCTCCATCACTAATGATCACCCTTGGTGTTCCAAACCTAGGGAAGATCACTCGGTTGAAGAACCGCACCACCACCTTGGCATCATTCGTGGGAGAGGCGATTGCCTCTACCCATCTTGACACATAGTCCACCGCCAATAGGATGAATAGATTTCCACATGAAGAAGGGAATGGCCCAATGAAGTCTACACCCCACACATCAAAAATCTCAACTTCTTGGATGTTGTTCAAGGGCATTTCATTCCTCCTTGAGATGTTCCCCGTTCTTTGGCAAGCATCACATGCCGCTACAAAACCTTGCACATCTCTAAACAAGTTAGGCCAATAAAAACCGGATTGCAATACCTTGGCACACGTTTTGTGTGAGCTAGCATGGCCTCCACATGGTAAGGAGTGACAATGCCGGATCACACTCTCCACTTCATCCTCCGGTATGCACCTTCTTAGCACCCCATCCGGGCCTCTCTTGAATAGAAGTGGCTCGCTCCAATAGTAATGCCTTACATCGTTGAAGAACTTCTTCCTTTGCGAATATGATAATCCGGGAGGCACTTCCTCACACACTAAGTAATTCACAATGTCGGCATACCATGGTTCACTTCCTCTAGCCACTTGGAAAAAGCATTCTTCCACCATTTGCAATTGTTCATCCCGGAATGAATCATCTATCGGGATGTTGTCTTTCCCAAGCTCCAATGGTGGGAGTCTACTAAGGTGATCCGCCACCGAGTTCTCGGATCCCTTCTTATCTCTTATCTCCAAATCAAACTCTTGGAGAAGAAGGATCCACCGAATCAACCTTGGCTTGGCATCCTTCTTTGTAAGTAGATAACGGATCGCCGCGTGATCCGTATAAACTATGACCTTCGCTCCAACAAGGTACGAGCGGAACTTCTCAAATGCATACACCACCGCTAACAACTCCTTCTCGGTAGTAGCATAGTTGAGTTGGGCATCATCTAGCGTCTTGCTAGCATAGTAACTAGCATGAGTGCGCCCTTCCTTCCTTTGCCCCAAAACAGCCCCTACGGCCACATCACTTGCATCGCACATGATCTCAAATGGTAGACTCCAATCCGGAGGTTGCATGATAGGTGCGGAGATCAATGTGTTCTTCAACCTACAAAATGCTTCAAGACAATCCTTGGAAAAGACAAAATCAACATCCTTCATTAGTAGGTTAGTTAGAGGCTTAGAAATTTTAGAGAAATCTTGTATGAATCTCCGGTAAAAACCGGCATGCCCTAGGAAACTCCTTACCCCCTTCACCGAGGTAGGTGGTGGAAACTTCTCTATCCTTTCAATCTTAGCTCTATCAACCTCAATGCCACGGTTAGACACCAAGTGTCCTAACACAATCCCTTCACTTACCATGAAGTGGCATTTCTCCCAATTTAAGACAAGATTTGTCTCCTCACATCTTTGTAATACTAATGACAAGTTAGCCAAGCAATCATCAAAAGAAGAACCATAAACAGAGAAATCATCCATGAACACCTCCATGATATTTTCTATGTATTCCGAAAAGATAGCCATCATACACCTTTGGAAGGTGGCGGGTGCATTACACAACCCAAATGGCATTCTCCTATATGCAAATGTACCCCATGGACATGTAAAAGTCATTTTCTCTTGGTCATCGGGGTGAATAGGGATTTGGAAGAATCCGCTATACCCATCTAGATAGCAAAAGTGAGAGTGTTGAGCTAATCTTTCTAGCATTTGGTCAATGAAGGGGAGGGGAAAGTGATCTTTCCTAGAGGCCATGTTCAATTTCCTATAATCTATACACATTCTCCATCCCGTGACCGTTCTAGTTGGTATTAGTTCATTGTTCTCATTAGTTACTACCGTCATTCCACCTTTCTTAGGTACCACATGAACGGGGCTAACCCACTTACTATCCGAGATAGGGTAGATAATTCCCGCATCTAGCAACTTAATGATTTCCTTTTTGACCACCTCTTTCATTATAGGGTTCAATCTCCTTTGATGCTCTATAGAGGGTTTGTGGTTATCTTCCATCATTATCTTATGCATGCACAAAGATGGCTTAATGCCAACCAAATCATCAATAGTATAACCAATGGCTTTCCTATGCAATCTCAATTCATGTAGCAATTTAGCAAGTTCATCATCACTCAAGCATGCATTAACAATCACCGGATATGTAGATTTATCACCAAGGAATGCATACTTTAAATGAGATGGGAGGGGTTTGAGTTCAAGTGAGGGAGGACCTTTTTCGGTTGAAGACGATCCAAATAAGATTGGATGAGATGAATCCAAAACAAATGAAGACTCCCCTTGGCTCCTAGAAGCTTGATCATCATCGAGAGCTGATTCAGGGGAAACCACGGTTGAAATCACGGTTGGCTCAACTTCCACGGCCGTGGTTCCTTCCAGGCTTGTTTCTCGGAGTTGTCCAGAGAGTTTGACGGCCGTGGTTCCTAAATCTCGACCGTGGAACTTACAGCTGTTCACAATTTCTTCATGGCTCTCAAATCCAACTCTTGGCTCTTCTTCTAATGCCTCCAAGGCTTTGATCTCCTCATTGCAATTCTCCTCAATGTCTTCCTCCATCATACTCAAGGTGAGAACCTTTTCTAAGGGATCCTTGATCAAAATCGAGCTCACAATTTCTCTAGATTCCTCTTGCTCGACTATGTTGAAGATATCTTCATCAAGGGTCGGTCCTTTCATCATTGTGGATAGCTTGAACTTGATGTTCTCCTCTCCAATGTTGAAGGAGAGAGTCCCGTTCTTGCAATCCACTAGACATCCGGATGTGGCTAGGAAAGGTCTTCCTAGGATGATGGGAACCGGGTAATCCGCCGGAATGTCCAATACTACAAAGTCGATAGGCACATAGAATCCTCCCAATTGCACCGGAATGTCTTCAAGAATCCCAACCGGGTGAGTGATGGATCGGTCCGCCATATAGAGGGTCATCTTGACCGGTTTTGGCTCTCCTAGCCCGACCTTGTTACTAAGTGCAAGCGGTATGATGCTTACACTCGCCCCAAGATCACAAAGGGCTTCGTACTTCACATCTCCTACTCCAATCGGAACACAAAAAGAGCCCGGATCCCTTAGCTTGGGAGGCATCTCTTCCTTCATTGTTTGGATCAACTCCGAGGATCTCTTGGTCATCCTAATCTCCCCATACTCCTCCAACTTCCTTTTGTTGGAGAGTATTTCCTTCAAGAACTTTCCGTATGCCGGCATTCCTAAAATGGCATCCATGAACGGAATGTTAATATGTAACTTGGACATTAGTTCAAGGAACTTACCAAAGTGATTGTCCAAACGAGCTCTTGCTCTTGATTGCGGGAATGGTAGTGGTGGCTTGTATGGGGGTGGTGCCACATAAGTTGGCTCTATATCCTTGCTCTTCCCTCCATCTTCTTGCTTTCTTCCCTCTTCTACCACTACTTGCTTCCCTTTAGCTTGGTCCTTGGGCAAAGGATCCTTCATACTCAACCCACTCCTTGTTGTGATAGCCAAAACTTGGCCTCTTGGGTTGTCTTCGGTTCTTCCGGGAAGCTTTCCCGGATCTCTATGTGCTTCCCCCGCCTTTTGAAAGACTTGTGCTTCCAAGACTTTTTGAGCCTTAGAAATTGAAGTGACGGTGCTCTCAAGTCCACTCAATCTTCCTAGCAATTGTTCAAACATGACTTCGGTTCTATCCTTTGAAGGTTGAGGAAAACCGGGTGGAGATTCTTGTGAAGCTCTTTGTGGTGGAGTGGTGCTTGTGGAGGCGGGAGGGTTCAAGGCTCCATCCGGATTTGAGTAAGAAAAACCGGGATGGTTATGGTTTGGCCGGTAATTGTTGAATTGCCGGTTGTTGTTGAAGTTCCTTGGGCCTTGGTAATTGTTGAAGTTGCCTCTTCCCATGTAGTTGACATCCACCTCCTTGGAAGACAAGTTTGCTTGTGGAGGTGCTTGAGGAGTTGTTTGGCTCTTCAAGGTTGTAGTGCACAACTCTCTTAAGGATTTCAACTCGTTGTTGATGGCGTCAAGCTTGAAATTGCTCATGGTGACTTCACTCACCTCATATGCTCCCGCCTTTCTCCCTTCACTCTTCCTATGCGAGTACTTCTCAATCACTAGAGCTTGCTTCTCCACAAACTCCCAAGCATCATCCACATGTTTTTCCATAAATGTCCCACCGGAAAGTGATTGAAGTTTGAATTGGCTATCTTCATCAAGCCCCTTGAAGTAGATTTCCAATAGCTCAATCTTTGGTATACCATGGTGCGGACAATCTAGAAGAAGATCTTTGAATCTCTCCCAAGACTTGAACAAACTCTCTCTATCCCTCATCACGAAGGCATTGATCTTTCCCCTTAGCTCGGTGGTCTTGGATGGTGGGAAGAACTTGGTTAAGAATTCGGTTGTCATCTCTTCCCAAGTGCCAACTCTCCCTTGTGGAATAGATTGATACCAAGCCAAGGCTTTGTCCTTAAGAGAGAAGGAAAAGGCCCTTAGCTTATGGTTGTTGCTCTCCAATCTTGGTGGTCTAAGAGTCTCCATCAAGATCTCATAATTCATCAAGTGTTGATGAGGGGACTCTCCTTCCATCCCTCCAAATTAATTGTGCCGGATCATTTGTAGAACTTGAGGGCGGAGCTCATAGTTGTGGGTTGCGGGATCTCCTAGATTCACACCCGGTCGGTGTGCTCTTTGTGCCGGATCCATGCGTCTCCCTAGGGTTTGTAGCTCCTCAATGGCAATTGGAACAACCCTAACATTAGCCGCCGGTTGCGGTTGTGGTGGAGGTGGTGGAGGTTGTCGGCGATTAAGCTCTCCTTGGACAAGGGCTTGCCTAATCTCTTCAATCTCCCTCCTAGTTTCTTCTTGCCTCCCATTGGCAAGTCTCCTTTCTTCCTCCAAGAGTTCATCTCTAAGCCTTATTTGCCCTAAGGCTTCGTCCAATTCAGCTTGAAGATTTCTACCGGCCATCTCTCTCTCTTTTCGGATGTTCTTAGATCTAGATCGAAGGGTTTTCTCCGGTTCGGGATCGAATGGAGCTAGATCCTTGCCACGAGATCTTCGCATACACCTAAAAAGAAGTAGATGTCCTGAAAAGCAAAGACACAAACCAAAAAGAGATCAAAAGAAACAAGAAAGATCTACACTAGAATCAATCACAAAATAGACTCAATCTAGACCTAGTCCCCAGCAACGGCGCCAAAAACTTGTTACGCTAGAAAGTGTGTACGCAATAAGCCTTAAATTTATACTTGTTATAATTATCCTAATTCTTAGCGCACCCGCAGTGTACGGGACGTATGTAGAAAGATAAGTACTCCAAGGTCGAACACAAAGACTATGGTGAAATCGAACTAAGTTGTGATTGAATTTAGCAAGGTCTAATCTAAAGAAGGGAGCAAGGAAAAGGAAAATCGCAATTTGTTTTTGTCGGTTTTAAAATGATCAAATCAAAGATCGCAACTCATGCAAACAACCAAATCAAACTCAATCGGAAAAATCGGCACAAATAAACAAATCGAACAAGATGTGATCAAGAGAGAAGGAAAACGGATTCTAGGGGTTGGAAATTCCGGTTATGGCATAAATCTCAAGTTATCTATTCATTCTTTGGATTGATTATGATATGCTGGGATTTAGTGTTTCTAAAATGGGATCAATTACCGGGTAAGTCTCATGATCCAACTAGTCCACACCTAAGGTCTCATTACCGGTTAAGTCTCCAAAAACCTAAGGATAGGATTTTAACACAAACCGGATTATTACCTAGAGGTCTAACCTATCCTTACCGGGTAAGTCTCGGAAAAGGAAGTTCTAAGCAACTATCCTAGCACACTTAATCCAATGGCGGCTTATTAGGCTCACCATTACCTAAGGCTTTACTATTTTAGATTCTAAGGGCAAGGATTACCGGGTAAGTCTCTCCAAACACTTAGTCTCTACACTAGGACGCCCTAGGGTAGGTTAAACTCAGCAAAAACTTAGGGTTTCAACAATTTTATGAACCTAAGGTGAGATCCTTCGAATCAGGAAAATCACGATTCGTTCTACAGAAACCACGGCCGTGGTTCTTCAAGAACTATCCGTGATTCCTAACAGTAGCTACGTCCATAAACAAAAATCATCCAAAGGTAAATCTAAGTTCATCCTATCATAGATCTAGCCATAACCATCCTTTCCTAACCCTAGAATCACATCGATCTAGCCTACAACATTCATATTGGGATTCAAAACAAACAAGCATAGATTCATAATCTCCATAGCAAGAAAAATGAGAGAAAGAAGATGAACAAATAAACTCCAAACACAATCCAAATCTGAAGATTGAATTAGAACGACTTACAACCCTTCCAAAGGAAGGTTCAAGAGTTCAAAAACTTCTAGAAATAAATCCGAAATACAAGAGATAGGTGTGTCTTCTCCTCTCCTCTTCAATGGCAATGGCTCCTTTCTTCTTCTTCTTGCACTTTCCTTCCTAGAAAAATCCTTCTTCTTCTTGGAATATATTTTGTTCAAAGCAATAGAGAATGTGTGAGCTGCTCCCAAAACTACCCCAAAATCCCAGCTGCCTCTAACAATTATCAAGGACCACTTTTATAACCAATTTCTTCATGAGCTGGCCATGAGAGTCGTGGCACAGCTGTCACGAGAATCTTGCAAATTCCACGGTTGTTTCCACGGCCGTGGTCTTTCAGATGACCGTGATTCTGTGCAGAAACTTTGTTTTGGATCATTAGGCTGTGGTTTGGTGCATGGCCTTTGTTGGCAAGGTTCCTTGAGTCATTCTTTGTGCTCTAATGAGTTGGAAACGCGTCCTCTGAATGAGCGACCTTCAAATGCCTCGTTTTAGCCCGAAATTTCCCGAAATACCTACAAAACGCACACAAATCCGTGTAGACGTCTATCTCGACAAAATACATGTTTTGAGTGCAAAACGTATTGGACTAGTGCTAGACAATGCATGATTGAGCGAGAATTCTACCTAAATGTGCACCTAAAGCTATGCTATAAATCGTGTTATCACACACTTAGTCCAATGGCGGCTTATGAGGCTCACCACTACCTAGAGTTTATCATCTTTGAAATCTAAGAGTAGAATCACCGGGTAGGTCTCTTCTAACACTTAGTTGCTAACACTAGGTCGCCCTAGGATAGATTTAACTCAACAAACACTAGAATTTCAACATTCTAACAATCTAGAACTTAGATCCATCGAACCAGGTAAACCACGGGTTGTTATACCAAAACCACGGCCGTGGACTGGCAAGAACAAACCGTGGACTCCAACATAGACTTTGTTCAAGAAAACAAGTCATCCAAAGACAAATCTAAGTCCATCCTATCATATTCCTAGCCATAACCATCCTTCCTTACCCTAGATCGCATCTATTTAGCCTACAACATAAATCATAACAATCGAAATCATCAAACATAAGATCATGGCTTCCATTTGCAAGATAATGAAGAGAAAGAAATGAACAAGTGAAGCAAATAAACCCAAACTGAAAATAAGATTAGAAAGACTCACAACCCTTCCAAAAGAAGGTTTAAACGATTCTTACAACTCTAGAAATCGATTCCGAAAATCTTCACTACAAAACTTCTCAAAAAAACTAGCAATGGTATGTTCTTCTCTTCTTCTCCAATGGAGCTCTTTCTCCTCCTCCAATGGTAGCTCTCCTCTTGAGAAAATCTTCTTGTTGAGAGTGTATTGGAGAGTGTGGATTTTGAATCTGAAATTTGATTTGGGATCCCCTCTCTCAGCCTTGCAGGACCACTTTTAGACACAACTTTGCAAGAGTTGGCCATGAGATCGTGGTACAGTTGTCACAACCGTCTGGCAAAAACCACGGTTGGTTTCCACGGCTGTGGTCTTGCCAGTGACCGTGGTTTGGTGCTTCAGCTTTGCCTTGGATCATTAAGCTTCGATTTGGTGCATGGCTTGTGTTGGCAAGGTTCCATGAGTCCTCCTTAGCCTCTAGCTTGCATCCTAATGGGTCCGAGGGTGTGTCATCTTGATGAACGATCCTCAAACGTATCGATTAAGCTCTTAAATCTCCCAAAATACCTACAAAGCAATGCAAAAGTCCGTGTAGACGTCTATCTCGAGAAAATACGTGAATTGAGTGCATACGTCGTGAACTAGTGCTAAACCATGCATGAATGAGTGAAGAATCTATCTAAATGACTACCTAAACCTAAGTCATAAATCGTGTTATCAGTGATCATAAGTGATGGAGGAAAGCACTTCACTAATAGGAACTTTGGAGCACTTTTGGCTAAGTATGGGGTGACTCATAAGGTGGCAACACCTTATCATCCCCAAACTAGTGGCCAAGTGGAGATCTCCAACCGGGAGATAAAAGGAATCCTTGAGAAGACGGTTTCTAGAACAAGAAAGGATTGGGCTATGAAGCTCGATGATGCTTTGTGGGCTTATAGAACCGCTTTCAAGACACCAATTGGCACCACTCCCTACAAGCTAGTTTATGGCAAGTCTTGCCACCTTCCGGTGGAGATGGAGCATAGAGCATATTGGGCCATAAGGTGGCTGAATTTTGACCTCAAGGAAGCCGGTGAGAAGAGGTTGCTAGACATGAACGCCCTTGAGGAGATCCGGTTGGATGCTTATGAGAATCCCCGGATTTACAAGGAGAGGACCAAGCGTTGGCATGACAAGCGCCTCATCCCAAAGGAGTTGAATGAGGGTGACTTAGTACTTCTTTTCAATTCGAGGTTGTGGCTCTTCCCAGGAAAGCTCAAATCAAGATGGACGGGTCCCTATGTTAGGAAGAAAGTCTTTCCTCATAGAGCGGTGGAGATAGGAGGAGATCATTGTGGTAACTTCAAGGTGAATGGGCACCGTTTGAAGAAGTATATCCCGGAAGCCCCGGCGGAAATGATTGCCCCACTTCACCTTGAGTGAAATGCTCCTGGATTTGGTCAAGCTAATGACCTTAAAGAAGCGCTTTATGGGAGGCAACCCATTGGTACAAATTTTTCCCTTTTGTTTTTCTTGTTTTTGTTTGATCTTACTCTTGGTGTGCTTTGTTTTTCTTTTCTGTTTTTGGGTGCTAGATCTTGTTGTTGTCATGTGTGATGAGATGCTAGAGGTCATGTGAAAACCTCATGAATCTGCTGAAGGTACAAGATCCGAGCACATGGATGAGGAAGAAAGCACCAGGAAAATCGGACTGATCTTGCACAAAATCGGCCGATTTTCCTGGGTAGTTGGTCCAATATTTCCTTCTATCAAGGGAAGTGATGATCTCTAATCAAGCATGGGTGGAGCAAACGTGGAACTTGGACGGCTTGCGGTTCCAAGCGCGGGTTCCGACACCATAATGAACATCAAGAGCTCTCTACCATCCTTGATCGATCATCCACCATCATCATTCGATGTGAGCCGAAATACCAAAGCATCAATTTTTTTACATTGTGAGGACTCTCTTTCACTTCTTTATTTAGTTTCCACATTGGGGACAATGTGTTTCTAAGTATGGGGTGGGGTTTTCATGATCACTTGCATGATTAGCATCTAGGATAGTTTCTTCTTGTCACATGTTTCATTATGTCTTGCATTGTACATACATATTTCGAAAAATCCAAAAAAATCAGAAAATTTTAAAAAATTTTAGTGCTTCTAAAGCTTGGGAATGACCCTTATGATGAAATTGTCTTGTGAATTGGCTATGGATAGCCTTATGTGTTGAATAGATGAATGCATATATGGACTTGAAGTACTTATCTTGAATTCCATGTGTGAATTGTGATCATGAATGCTTGTCTTGATTGGATTGAGGATTGAAAGTCGAAATTGCATGCTAGTTCTTGCACATCACTTAGGAGTGATTAAGTCAATTCATCTTTCTCTACTTCTCATCTTGATCATTGTTGTTTGAGCACCTCAATTAATGAAAAATTTGACCTCTTTTGACCCATCCGGGAATAGGAGCATGCTAGTGTGTTGATGTGTATGAAAAGCAAGTGTGGGGTGAAGTTGTTGATGAAAGAATGTTGTGAATGAAGTGCTGAATTTGTTGTGAAAGTGTAGACAAAAATATAGGTTTGGGGACTTTGGTTTAAATGACGAGTAACTCGAGACCATTCACATAATCGGGTGTTTGTGCCTTGCCAAAGTCAAATAAACCGATAGTCCTAACGAGCTTTGGTATGTGTGTCCGGTGTGGATGCACCTCGAAAAAATAAAAAAAACCGAGGACGGCTAATCACCAAGGTTTCGGCTTTTGTGCACCGATGCCATTGCCTCAAAAATAAGTGAAAAAGAAAAGAAAACAAAGAAAAGATGGAGAAAAATTATACACTCGTTGGGAAGTTGAGAAAAAACGAAAATGTGGAGTGAGTTCCTTTCCCGGATTAGCATCACATGACCTAAAATTCCCACCAAATCACAACGTTTCATAGCCTCTTCTTTCCTATGTCCTTGTGACCTAAATGTATGTGTGTAAGACTTAGTGATCTAGATTGGACATACTCATGATCATCTTCACTTCTTCATCTTCACCTCTCATGCATGCTTTCTAGTTAAGTATAATTGTCTTTCCATGCCTCCATTCATTTTATGCATGATTGCTTGTCCATTGCCATGAAACATGACTATGAAGGTGATCCAATGTTAGAAGCACAATTCCAAAAAGATTTTGTTGTTTTTCTGCATTGCATAAATCACGTCATCTCTTAGTCTATAGTTGGATCTTGCTCGGGGACGAGCAAATCTTAAGTATGGGGTATTTTGATAACGTGATTTATGACGTTAGTATAGGCATATATTTAGATAGTTTTTCCCATTATTCATGCACGGTTTGGCATTAGTTCACGACGTTTACACTCATTTAATGCATACTTCAAGAAAAAACGTCTACACGAGCTTTTGTCGGTTTTGTAGGTATTTCGGGGATCTTTTGGACATTAATCGATACATTCGAGGGTCAAGCCTCATGGTGGTACACATCCAAGGCTTTGAAGGAACATAATTGGAGCAATGAAGGACACAAGGACCACTATTGGTGCAAGCAATGGAGCAACTCATGGCTAGACGATCATAACATGCCTCTGTTGAAGAAAATCGGACCATCACTCAGGAAAATCGGCCGATTTTCCTGACTGGGTCGATTTTTGGCCTTCAACAGCTTAAGCCACGTGTCCCACGATCTCTTTGTCCGGCCTTGCTCTTGGTGGAGAATATAAGTGGGCCTGCAAGTTGTTGCTGAGCATTCTCCCCCTCTCCCACATTCTCTCATTCACAGCTCACTCCATTGGGAGAGACTGGAGAAGAAGAAAAACTCTCTCAAATTGAAGGAAGAAGAAGAACACCAAACTTAGAGTAATAGTGAGTTTTTGAGTGATTTTGAGTGATTTTTGAAGTCTTTATTTGAAGAATTATTGGAGGGATTGTTAGGAACGTTTTGGAACTTCATTTGAAGGGTTGTAAGTCTTGCTAAAACTTAGATTCAGCTGAGATTTATTGTTTTTACTTGCTTATCTTTCATCATCCATCTATGAAAACCATGTATGCTTGTGTGATGATTTTGGATCTTGATATGCATACTATTGGCTAGTTTATTGTGATTCTGGAGTGATGGATTGATGGTTATGGCCTGGGTGATGATAGAATGGACTTATATGTTAGCTTAGGATGATTTGTATGCACGAAACATAACCCAGGAGGAAAAATCGGCCTGTTCTTCAGCCAGATCGGCCGATTTAGGTATGATCCACCCGATTTTTCTCCATGTTGCCCTTTAATTGATGAATATGTATGTTAGGATGTTAGGTTGCTGAAATCCTAGTGTTTATTAAGCATAATTTAGCTTAGGATCACCTAATGCTAACAACCTAAGTGAGGGAAGAGATCTACCCGATGATTTCCGATCTTAGATCCCGAATATGATGAACTCTAGGTAGTAGTGAGCCTCACAAGCCGCTATTGGATTGAGTGTGCTAGGATTATTGCTTGAGACTTCCCTTTTCCGAGACTTACCCGGTAAGGAGAGGGTAGCCCCTTTAGTAGAGTCCGGTTTGTGTAGAATTCCCTATTTTAACCCCTTGAGACCTACCCGGTAATAGGAGTTTGATGCGGGATTAGTAAAGTGAGAGACCTACCCGGTAATTGCTTCCATTAGTGAAACACCCTTTCCCAACACCGCAGCTTTATCCTTAGAATCTTTAGGAGCTTGAGTCCAATGCCATAACCGGAAATCTTGACCTCTAGAATCCACTCTTCTCTCTTGATCATATACTTTGTGCTTGTGTTGCTTGTTTGTTTGCTAGCTTGAGTTGTTAGTTTGATTATTATCTTGATTGATTTGTGATCTTTGTTTGATCACCTCAAAAACCCAACCAAAAATATCATGATTTTCATTTCTTTGTTCCTTTCTCTTTTCTTAGACTAGATTTACACTATCCATGACCATTTGTTTGACTTGATTTCACCTTAGTCTTCGTGTTCAACCTCGGAATACTATCCCTACTACAAAACGTCCTGTACACTGCGGGTTCGCTAGGAGTTAGGAGAAATATATCGAGTATAAATTTAAGGCTTTTTGTGCTACACAATCTTAGCGTGATAGGTGCCTCGGTGAAAACCAACTTCAGCTTGTTGAAATCACATTCTTGAGCTACATTCCACACAAATGGTGCATGTTTCTTGCAAATCTCCGTCAAGGGTGCAGCAATGGTACTGAAGTCTCTCAAAAAGCGCCTATAGAAACTTGCAAGCCCATGGAAACTCCTTACACGGCTAATGGATGTAGGTGTTGGCCAATCTCGAATAACTCTAATCTTCTCCTCATCCACTTGTAGACCTTGTGAAGTCACTACAAAACAAAGAAATATAACTTCATTAGTGCAAAAGCTACATTTCTTTAGGTTGGCATACAATTGTTTAGCCTTATGGGTAGAAGCAACTTCCCTTAGATGTTTTCCATTCTCCTCTAGGGACCTGCTATAGATTAAGATATCATCAAAATACACTACAACAAATCTCCCTATGAATTGTCTTAAAACATGGTTCATTAAACGCATAAAAGTAGATGGAACATTGGTTAACCCAAATGGCATAACAAGTCATTCATACAAACCAAATTTAGTCTTGAAGGTTGTCTTCCGCTCATCCCCCTCCTTCATTCGGATCTGATGGTAGCCACTCCAAAGGTCTATCTTGTTGAATATAGTGGCGCCATAGAGAAGATCATCAAGCATGTCATCGAGGCGGGGAATAAGGTGGCGGTACTTAATGGTTATGTTGTTGATAGCCCTACAATCAAGACACATCCTCCAAGTGTTGTCCTTCTTAGGCACTAAAAGGACATAAGCGGCACAAGGACTAAGGCTTTCTCTAACATATCCCTTATCTAGGAGGTCTTGGACTTGGGTTTGGATCTCTTGACTCTCCTTAGGGTTCATCCTATAGGCTGGTCTGTGAGGAAGTGTAGCTCCAGGGATATGGTCAATCTGATGCTCTAAGCCTCTCAAAGGTCGAAGGCCATGAGGTATCTCTTCCGGAAACACATCCTTAAACTCCTCTAGGATGGCTGTAATGGTAGGGGGTAAGATAGCCTTTGTTTCTTCACTCACTAAGGTTAGCTCTTTAGATAACCTCATCAAGATGGCATCTAAGGGTAGGCACTCAGTTTGGAACTCAAGTTTAGAATCTAACAAGGCCGTAGGAGGCTGATTTGTGGGCGTGACAAGGAGAGTACTAGGTTGTTGTCTAGGGGACGTGTCTATGGAAGGTTCTTGGTGCCTCAATGACTTGCACCCCTTCTTAGCTTGCCTTGCCCTTGTTCACTCGCCTTCTTTTTCTCAAATGCCTCCGCAATCTGCGAGGGAGTCATAGCTTTTAGAGTAATAGTTTTTTCATTAAAAATAAATGAATACCTATTAGTAAAACCATCATGCATAACTCTCCTATCATATTGCCAAGGACGGCCTAATAACACATGACAAGCTTGCATAGGCACAACATCACATAAAACATTATCCTCATAGTGTCCTAGAGTGAAAGTGATCTTAGCTTGCCTATTAACCTTCAATTCACAACAATCATTCATCCAATCCAACTTATATGGTATAGTGTGACAAAATGTTGGAATTTGCAACTTTGAAATCAATTCGGTACTAGTAATGTTGCAACAACTACCTCCATGAATGATAACATTACACACCTTTCCCTTAACAAAACACCTAGTATGAAACAAGTTCTCTCTTTGGTATCCTCACAAGGGCAAGTTGTGCACTCAAAGTTCTCCTAACTATCAAAGAATTATCATGCTCGAGATTTTCATCACAAACCATGTTATTAGGATCATTTCCTGCGTTTTCAAGCTAATTAGGTTCATTTTGAGAATCAAGATCACAAAGCATGTAGTTATTAGCTAGAAATGAGCTAGGATGGTCAGATAACACGCTTTTAACTAGTAAACAATCCCCCTGCTCATATTCAATCCCATCATCATCCAAATGATCATGATCATGCATATTAGTCTCAAAATGATCATTATCATGTTGATGCTCAGATTCGGACTCATATTGTCCTGAATGGTTGATTAAAAACCTTTTCTTGTTAGGACAGTCTTTCATCATGTGTTCTCTACCTTGACACTTAAAACACACTATATCCCTAGCTCTAGATGACGGGTTAGAAGTACTCCCTTGTGTTCCCTTAGGAAAAGTAGATGTGGGCTTAGGAGGGGCTGCATAAGGTGCTTTACTCTGTCCTCCTTGTTCCGGGGCTGTTTTCTTCTTATTTGACACTTCCATGTTGTAACTTCCTTGTTGGCGGTTCCCTTGGTTCTTCCAAGAGCTGGAGACACCATAAGAAGCCTTTCCTCCTTGATTTCTCGCTTTCATCTTCCTTTCCACTTTAATTGCGAGATGGAGTAGTTTTGTCATAGAGCCATAGGGAAAAAGATCTACTTCGTTAGCAAAACTTGAATTAAGGACACGAAGATACCTAGCCATTGTTGATTCTTCAGCTTCTCGCACATTGGCCTTTACTATGGCCATTTGCATGGCATTGTAGGTCTCCTCAGCAGTCATTGATCCTTGCCTTATGTTCTCCAACATTTGCCTCAATTCCCTTGTATAGTGTTGGGGAACAAACCGAGCTCTCATCAATGCCTTCATATGCTCCCAAAAAGCTACTAGTGCATCCAAAGTTCTTCTCTTTTTCTTCACCAAATCATCCCACCATATCATAGCATAGTCAATATATTCAAGGGATGTGTAGTGTTACTTTTTTTGTTCGGGAAAGTTATGGCAAGACCATATTTGCTCTATCTTTGCCTCCCATGCCATATACACATTAGGATCACATTTGCCCTCGAAACTAGGGACTTTTACCTTCACTTTGCCAAGACCGTCATGTTCCGGTTCTCGGTCTCTCCTTTGTTGGACTCCATAGGGCTCACGTCTTCATTCATCATTACGTCGCCCTTCTTGGTGCCTCCTTGACTGGTCTCGCCTCCTCCATCCATTAGGCATCCATTCTGGTCTCCATTCCTCATTCTCCCTATCGTCCTCCTCTTCCTGGTCATAAACTGGATTCTGAAATTGGTGATGATAGTTTGGCATATTATCATAAATTGGATTCTGAAATTGGTGAGGATAGTTAGGCATATTATCATTAATAATTGGAGAAGAAGGGATAGAAATATGCTCCTCAAAAGCAAGGTTTCCCTAACCATGTTGGGAAGCAATGTTGCATAAACCATGGGCATGCCTAGAAGGCTGCGGAACATTCGAATTCATTGTTGCTTGGAACGCAGCTTGCGGACTTTGAAGGGGAACTCGTTCTTATCCTTGGTTTTTTGCCCTCGAGTTGTCTATTATCTCCAAGTTACCTCCTAGTGGTCGAGAATCCGGGGTCACCCTAGAGGTCTCCAAGGTAGATATCCTTGTAGTTAGCCCATCAATGCTATTTTTCAAGCTCTTGATGAGACTGAACAACTCCGGTGTGATAGGCTTAGGGCTCTTTGAACCTACGGGATTCCCTAACATGATGCAAAACACTCAACAACAGCAAACACGTTAGGTTAGTTTAAACAAAGACACCTCGCAAGTGTATCACTCAAAAAATAAGGTTCTCTCACTCTCTAGTGGTGTGATACAAGCTTGTTGATGGCTCGTCTTGTATTAATCAAAAATCTCACGTGAGTTCGATGCCGAGTCAAACTAAAGCTTTTAGATAGAAACAAGATTCGATTTCAGTCACTTCAAAAACGTATTTGACTCAACAAAATAGAAGAAAAGACTTAAACGGAAAGGACAATTGCACGAATGTTATATGCAACTAAATGACTCAAAATTTAGAACTCAAGATAAGCTTTGAAAGAACTTACTCGTAAGACCCAAGAAGTGAACCCTAGACACCGTAGGATGAGGTTAAGGAAGGTTGAGCTATGCTATTTGAAGGCCGAAAATGGATAGTAGCTAGGTGTGGCTAGATAGGTTCAACGAGATGCTTGGTTCTTCCTCCGAAAGAGATGAGTTACTTTACTTAAGTACTTTCTTGAAGTCCTCTTTGTTGCTGAATAACACTAAAATGAATGTAATAACCCTAAGGCTAATTACAAACTAAGAATAAGAAAGAATGAAATAAAAATGATTTTGATTCCTTTTCTTCTTCTTTTTTTAATTTAATTATTTTTTTTATTTCTTTCTTTTTCTCTTATCTTTTTTTTTTACTTTATGATTTAAGAAATCAGAAAAGAAGAATAAACAAAAATTGAAAGAAAATAAATAAAAAACAAATTCTTGTTTGTAGATAATGTGGGTCAAGTTGTTGCAAATCTTCAGGATAAGATCAAATCTCAGCTCCTAGATTGTTGCAAGTGAATCAATGTGCCAGATCCGTAGGAGGAAAACAACTACTTCAAGCTCTGTGCCAAATTTGTAGGAAATACGCTGAATCAACTCCAATTTTGGCGTGTATTAGATGTAGGGAAACAATCTACTTCAACTTGTTCAAGTGAGGCTAATGTGGCTGAGGGGAAAATGGTAGTTGATGGTGGTGTGGTGATGGTTGGTGCTATGGTGGTTTCCGGTGTCCATAACTCACAAACAAGGAACAAACTCGTTAGACTCAAACAAAGCTTAGAGTAGAAAAGAGAAACGGAAATAGACTCAAGCAAAAGACAATGATCAAAACAAACTCTTTTTGTGATTTTATGGTTGATTTACTGACTCTTTTTGGTGGTTCGACGTCAATTATGCTCTGATACCAATTGATACGGGTATTAGCCGCGAAGAACGGATCTAGACGAACAACCTGTTTTGAAGAATGACGAACACACGAAATTAACAAACATGGACAACAATGAAAACGAGAAAATAAAAAGGGACAAGAAGAACCGAAAGGAACAATGATAGAACCCTTGGATTTGAGATCCAAGAACCAAACCAGTGACGATTCGACCCCGCTTCTTACAACTCCACACAATCGATCTAAGAATCGAGAGCACGAAGACGGTGCCTTGTTCGACTTGCAACACCAATCCCGAAGGAGATTGACATACACAAGAACGAGAAAGCCATATCACACACACAAACTCACGTGACAAGAATGATTGAATTCTCTTGGATTCAATTTTGAAATGCTCTTAGCAAAACTTGTATAAAACTATTATAACTACAAAACAAGAGAGCAAAGGCTTTAGATATATCCTAGGCCTTTTCTTCTAAAACAGAAAAAAAGAAACTAATTACAATAATTACATTGAAAGAGAGTTAAATAAATCCCAACAAACATAGAACACAATTGGGCCTAATTAAACTCTCCTATTCAGCCTCTCATGTCCACATACTTAAATGAATGTTCCAGCCATGCACATGCACACACAGTAAACCCCTTGTATCAGAATTCAAGGACTCCGTATGTCGTTTGAAATCTTTTCCAAGGCATGCTCCAGCAACCAGAAATACAATTTAAGCTCCATTAATCATCTTGGCTGGTATGGGTTTGTGGCTGATAAACAAGATGATCATTAGGCTTGATGAAGATGGACTTGGTTGAGCTTCATGGACCATGGTTAGGAAAAGAGTATCCATCTCAGCTGGATGTTTAGCTTCTGCTCTTGTTAGAGTCCCTTGAGGTGGTGAAGATGAAGTTAGCTCAGATGATCCTTCATCATAGAGATTCAAATTTCCGGTTATGGCAAGGGTTCAGGCTTCTAATCAACCTGGGACAAGATGCGGTATGTCCGGAAGGAGTGTTTCACTAATGGGAACAATCACCGAGTAAGTCTCATGCTCCGTTTGTCCCGCATCATAGTCCTATTACCGGGTAAGTCTCAAGGAACCTAAGGTTCGGAATTCTACTCAAACCGGATCACTACTTAAGGGTCAAACCTCTCCTTACCGGGTATGTCTCGGAAAAGCAAGTCCTAATCAATGACCTAGCACACTCAATCCAATTGCGGCTTTTTTGGTTCACTACTACCTAATGTTCATCATCTTCTATACCAAAGAGTGGGAATTACTGGGTAAGTATCATACCCCACTTAGTTTACTAAAAAAAGGTCACCCTAAGCTAGACTAGGCTCAATAAACACTAGGATTTCAACTCTCAAGCTTCACAACATGCAAATACGTCACCATAAGAACAAAAACAAACAATCTTGGATGGATCATGAAGATCTCGGCTGAAATGGCATGAACAACAGGTCGAGATCCTAAACTGAGCTAGGGTTCGAGCACGCAAGCTATCCTAAAGTAAATTTAAGTCCAATCTATCATCATCCTATCCATAACCTTTCATCCATCACCCTACAATCACATCTTACTTAGCCAACAACAATCATCTCAAGTTCATTTATCATCATATCACCACACATTCATGCCATAGCTAGATAAAGATGAGTAAGGTAATTGACAACAAGAACCCAACTGAAATAAGATTTTAAACCAAGCTTAAAAGTCTCCAAGAGTATATTCAAACAGATCAAACAATTTCTTACAAGTTACCTCACTACAAATCTCTTAATCTCACTCTAAGTCTATCAAATGGTGTGTTCTTCTTCTCCCCTTCCATGGGAGTGTTCCTCCTTCCTTCTCCTACACGATGGATGTCCAAAATCAGAATTAGGATCCCCTGAAAAGTGCCTCAACTACAATACAACCCCTCCACTCAACCAAGGAAAGAAAGGGTCGGAAAATAGAAGTGTGTGACAAGTGTTGGATGTCTTCACGCAAGAATCTCGGTTGCTCCAAGGGGTATCTCGGCCGAGATGGGTGAGGGCTGGACCGAGATTGGGCTCAACCAAGCTTTGATCATGGTCAACCAACAGCCGGTGCATGGCTCGTACCAACTAAGGTCCTTGCGTTCTTCTCTCTTCCAATTTTTCCTCCTTGGAACCTCGAATTCGGGTCTCCACGAGGTTTGACCCTCGGATGTGATCAATAATTTCTAAAAGCTCCCCAAAGTACCTACAAAACCTACAAATGCTCGTGTAGACGTCTATTCCGACAATATGACTCGATTAAGCGTAAATGTCCCAAAATAAGGCAAAACTTTGCATGAATGAAAGGGAAAACTATCTAGAAGAATGCCTAAACTAGTGTTATAAATCATGTCATCAACGATATCTTTGTGTATTCTCGTAGCAGAGAGGAACACGCGGGACATTTGAGAACAATGTTGCGAATTCTGCAAGATAGAGAGTTGTATGTCAAGCTTTCTAAGTGCAAGTTTTAGATGTCTGAAGTGGCCTTCCTAGGTGATGTTGTTACCTCCGAAGGGATCAGGGTTGATCCGGCGAAGTATATTTTCACTTAATGGAGTTTCATGTCAGATTTTCATAGACCATACGAGTTTGAAGTATATTTTCACTTAACGGGAATTGAATAACCACCAGAGGAAATAGCTCGAGAAGATCAAGGACTTTGACCTTGAGATTCAGTATCATCCAGGGAAGGTGAATGTAGTCACTGATGCCCTTAGCAGGAAGATGCCTCCACAGAAGGCGATAGCGAGATTGACATCTCAGTCTCAATTGCAAAGAGATCTAGCGTGACAAGATTTGGTGATACGGGGATTTGCCGTGAAGAACGGATCTAGACGAACAACCTGTTTTGGGAAATGCGAAGCACACAAAATCAATAAATAAGAACAGGAAGGAAACGTGCAAAAAGGAAAATAGGTGAAGAAGAACCGAAAAGGAACAATGGAGAAACCCTTGGATTCGATTATCCAAGAACCAAACTAGTGACGAATCGACCCCGCTTCTTACAACTCCACACAAACGATCTGAATATCGAGAGCACGGAGAGGTTGTCTTGTTCGACTTGTAACACCAATCCCGAAGGAGATTGACATACATAAGAACGAGAAAGCTAGATCACAAACACTTAACTCACGAGACAAGCAATTGATTGAACTCTCTTTGGATTCAATTCTGAAAATGCTCTAAGCAAAACACGTGTATTAAGTCCCTAAAAATAAAGAGAGAAAAGGCTTATATAGATATCCTAGGCCTTTTCTTCCTAAAATAGAAAAAAAAATGAAACTAACTACAATAATTACAATTAGAGTGATTTAACTAAAAGCCCACCTAAAATAGAACAAGAATGGGCTTATTTAAACTCTCCTATTCACTTCTCATGTCCAACCTTGATGAAGAGTAAACCAGCCATGCACATGCACACGTGAATCATGGTTAAGATCCATTTATCGTCATTTTGGCTGACCCAATGGTTGTGGGTTCGTGCCTGAGCAACAAGATGGTCCTTAGGCTCGTTGAAGGTGGACTTGGTTGAGCCTCATGGACCAGGGTTAGGAAAAGAGCATCCATCGCAGCTTGGCGTTTAGCTTGAGCTCTTGTTAGAGCCCCTTGAGGTGTTGAGGATGGAGTTGGCTCGGATGATCCTTCATCATTCTCCCCTTCTTTGGAAGAATTCGACCTCGAATTGGCTTGTTCATCATTTAGGGGCGGAAAAGAACTTAGATCCCGCACATTGAACGTGGGATCACAAGCATAATCGTCCGGCAAGTCAAGCACATAGGCGTTGTCACCCGCCGCTTGTGGAGCACCTTGAAAGGCCCATTTCCTCTTGGGGAGAGCTTGGATTTACGAAGCTGTTGAAACCTCTCCTTCCTCAGATGTAGCCATACAAGGTCGCCGGGTTCAAATATAATCTTTTTCCGTCCTTGATTTGCCTTTTCTGCGTTGTATTTGCATTTCCCCTCGAGCTTAATCCTTGTCCTACTATGTAGCTCCTTGATGTGTTCAACCTGCATTTTAACACTTAAATCCACTCGCTCCTTCTTAGGTAACGGTGTAAGATCAAAAGGGGTTAGTGGATTAAAACCATAAACACACTCAAAGGGAGAGATGGAAGTAGATGAGTGGACGACTCTATTATAGCCAAATTCAACATGTGGAAAGACATATTCCCATTATTTCAAATTCTTCTTGATGAAAGCCTTTAGAAGTGTTGTTGGGGTCCTATTAGTTACTTCCGTTTGCCTATCAGTTTGGGGGTGGCTTGATGTAGAAATTAACAACTTAGTTCCTACCTTTCCCCAAAGAGTTTTCAAAAAGTAACTCAAGAACTTAACCATCCCTATCACTCACTATTGTCCTTGGAATACCATGTAACCTAGCTACTTCCCGAACTAACAAATTTGCTACGTTGGCTGCATCATCAGTTTTGTGACAAGAAATAAAGTGAGCCATCTTAGAAAATCGATCTACAACCACAAATATCGAATCCCTACCTCTTCTAGTCCTAGGAAATCCCACTATGAAATCCATACTAATGTCTTCCCAAGGAGATGTGGGGATTGGCAAATGTGTATACAATCCATGAGGCTTCACTTTTGATTTATCTCTAAGGCACTCTAGACACCTTTTAAGCACATTTTCAACATCTATAAGCATATGTTGCCAATAAAAATGTGAGTGCAGCATAGCATAAGTCTTATCCCTCCCAAAATGATCCATTAAACCTCCTTTATGGGCTTCTTCTACTAGCAACAAACGAAGGGAACACCTAGGTATGCACACCTTATCTACTCGAAACAAAAATCCCTCAAATAAATAGAACTTATCTAAGGAACCTTTATGCACACAAACCTTATATGTTTCTCCAAAGTCAATATCAGATTCATAGAGCTCCTTAATGTAAACAAAACCTAACACCTTAGCATCCAATGTAGTTAGCAACGAATGCCTCCTAGATAGAGCATCCGCAACTACATTGTCTTTTCCCTTTTTATACTTGATAACGTAGGGAAAAGTCTCAATAAATTCCATCCATCTACCATGCCTCCTATCTAGTTTATCTTGACTTCGAAAATGTTTCAAAGATTCATGATTTGAATGCAAGATAAACTCACTAGGCCACAAGTAGTGTTGCCATGTCTTAAGTACTCTAAATAATGCATAAACTTTTTATCATATGTAGAGTAGTTAAGACATGATCCTTTGAGCTTTTCGCTGAAAAGGACAATAGGGTTACCTTCTTGCATAAGCACACCTCCTACGCCAATCCCCGATGCATCACACTCCACTTCAAAAGGCCTAGTGAAGTCAGGGAGAGGTAGTAAGGCTGCCTCGGTGAGAACCAACTTCACCTTGTTAAAAGCACGCTCTTGAGCTTCTTCCCACATAAATAGTGCATGTTTCTTGCAAATCTCCGTCAAGGGCGCATCAATGGTTCTAAAATCTCGCACAAAGCGCCTATAGAAACTTGCAAGCCCATGGAAGCTCCTTACATGGCTAATGGATGTAGGTGTTGGCCAATCTCGAATAGCTCTAATCTTCTCCGCATCCACTTGAACACCTTGTGCAGTCACTACAAAACTAAGAAATATAACTTCATTAGTGCAAAAGCTACATTTCTTTAGATTAGCAAACAAGTGTTCAGCCCTAAGGGTAGAAACAACTTCCCTTAGATGATCTTCATGCTCCTCTAGGGACCTGCTATAGATTAGGATATCATCAAAATACACTACAATAAATCTCCCTATGAATTGTCTTAAAACATGGTTCATTAGACGCATAAAGGTAGATGGAGGATTGGTTAACCCAAATGGCATAACGAGCCATTAATTCAACCCAAACTTAGTCTTAAAGGCGGTCTACCAATCGTCCCCCTCCTTCATTTGAATCTGATGGTAGCCACTCCGAAGGTCTATCTTGCTGAATGTATTGACCCCATGGAGCTCATCAAGCATGTCATCAAGGCGGGGAATAGGGTGGCGGTACTTAATGGTTATGTTTTTGATAGCCCTACAATCAACACACATCCTCCAAGTGTTGTCCTTATTAGGCACTAATAGGACAGGAACGGCGCAAGGGCTACACGTATCCCTTATCTAGGAGGTATTGGACTTGCGTTTGGATCTCTTGACTCTCCTTTGGGTTCATCCTATAGGTTGGTCTATTAGGAAGTGTAGCTCCGGGAATAAGGTCGATTTAGTGCTCTATGCCTATCAAGGGTGGAAGGCCATGAGGTATTTCTTCCAAAAACATATCCTTAAACTCCTCTAGGATGGCTGTAGTGGTAGGGGGTAAGATAACCTTTGTTTCTTCACTCACTAAGGTTAGCTCCTTACATAACCTCATCAATATGGAATCTAATGGTAGGTACTCACTTTGGAACTCAAGTTTAGAAGCTATCAAGGTTGTAGGGGGCTGAGTTGTAGGCGTGACCAAGAGGATACTAGGCTGTTGGCTAGGGGACGTGTCAATGGAGTGTCTTGATGACTTACTCCCCTTCTTATCTTGCTCTTGCTCTTGCTCACTTGCCTTCTTCTTCTCATATGCCTCCGCAATCTGCAAGAGAGTCATGGGTTTAAGAGTAATGGGTTTTTCATTAAAACTAAAGAATACCTATTAGTAAAACCATCATGCATAACTCTCCTATCATATTGCCAAGGACGGCCTAATAATACATGACAAGCTTGCATAGGCACAACATCACGTACAACAGTATCTTCATAGTGTCCTAGAGTTAAAGTGATCTTAGCTTGCCTATTAACCTTCAATTCACCACAATCATTCATCCAATGCAGCTTATATGGTCTAGGGTGATAAAATGTAGGAATTTGCAACTTAGAGATCAATTCAGTACTAGCTATGTTGCAACAACTACCTCCATCAATGATAACATTACACACCTTTCCTTTAACCAAACACCTAGTGTGAAACAAGTTCTCTCTTTGGTTATCCTCACAAGGGGAAGGTTGCACTCAAAGTTCTCCTAGCTATCAAGGAATTATCATGTTATTAGTATCATTTCCTGCGTTTTCAAGTTCAATAGGTTCATTTTGAGAATCAAGATCACAAAGCATGAAGTTATTAGCTAGAAATGAGCTATGATGGTCAGATAATACTCTTTTAGCTAGTAAACAATCCCCCTACTCATATTCAATCCCATCATCGTCCAAATCATCATGATCATGCATATTAGGCTCAAAATCATCATTATCATGCTCAGATTCGGACGCATATTGTCCTAAATGGTTGATTAACAACGTTTTCTTGTTAGGACAGTCTTTCATCATGTGTCCTCTACCTTGACACTTAAAACACACTATATCCCTAGCTCTAGATGAAGGGTTAGAAGTACTTCCTTGTGTTCCCTTAGGAAAAGTAGTCGTCGGCTTAAGAGGGGCTGCATAAGGTGCTTTATGTTGTCCTCCTTGTTCCGGGGTTGTTTTCTCCTTATTTGACACTTCCCTGTTGTAACTTCCTTGTTGGCGGTTCCCTTGGTTCTTCCAAGAGTTGGAGACACCATAAGAAGCCTTTCCGCCTTGATTTCTCACTTTCATTTTCCTTTCCACTTTGTTTGCAAGATGGAGTAGTTCTGTCATAGAGCCATAGGGAAAAAGATCTACTTCGTTAACAAAACTTGAATTAAGGATACGAAGATACCTAGTCATTGTTGATTCTTCATCTTCTCGCACATTGGCCTTTACCATGGCCATTTGCATGGTATTATAGGTCTCCTCAACGGTCATGGATTCTTGCCTCAAATTCTCCAACCTTTGCCTCAATTCCCTTGTATAGTGTTGGGGAACAAACCGAGCTCTCATCAATGCCTTCATATGCTCCCAAGTAGCTATTGGTGCATCCAAAGTTCTTCTCCTTTCCTTCACCAAATCATCCCATCATATCATAACATAGTCAATAAATTCAAGGGCTGTGTAGTGTACCTTTTTGTTTTTGGGAAAGTTATGGCATGACCGTGTTTTCTCTATCTTCGCCTCCCACGCCATATACACATCATGATCACATTTGCCCTCAAAACTAGGGATTTTCACCTTCACTTTGCCAAGACCGTCATGTTCCGGCTCTCGGTCTCTCCTTTTCTGGACTCCATAAGGCTCACGTCTCCATTCATCATTACGTCGCCCTTCATAATGCCTCCTTGACTGATTTTTCCTCATCCGTCCATTAGGCCTCCATTCTTGTCTCCATTCCTGTCTCCATTCCTCATCCTCCCCACCGTCCTCCTCTTCCTAGTCATAAGCTTGATTCTGAAATTGGTGAGGATAGTTAGGCATATTATCATTAATAGTAGGAGAAGAAGGGACAGAAAAATGCTCCTCAAAAGCAAGGTTTCCCCAACTAGGTTGGGAAGCAATGTTGCCTAAACCATGGACAAGCCTAGAGGACTGCGTAACATTTGAATTGCTTGTTGCTTGGAACGCGGCTTGCTGACTTTGAAGGGGAACTCAATCTTGTCCTTGGTTTTGCGCCCTCGAGTTGTCTCCTTTCTCAAAGTTACCTCCCAATGGCCGAGGGTCCGGGGTCACCTTAGAGGTCTCCAAGGTAGATATCCTCGTAGTTAGCCCATCAATGCTATATTTCAAGCTCTTAATGAGATTGAACAACTCCGGCGTAATAGGCTCGGTGCTCTTCGGATATATTGGAGTTCCTGACATGATGTAAAGACACTAAAACAGCAAACATGTTAGGTTTGTTAAAAACAAAAACTCCTCGCAAGTGTATAACTCATAAATAACGTTCTCTCACACTCTAGTGGTGTGATACAAGCTTGTTGACGGTTCGTCTTATGTTAATCAAAAACCTCACGTGAGTTTGATGCCTAGTCAAACGAAAGCTTAAGATATAAATGAAATTCCATTTCAGTCACTTCAAAACCGTGTTTGACTCAACAAAAAAGAAAGAAAAAGGCTGAGCTATGGTTTAGAGGGTCGAAATGGACAGGAACTTGGCGTGGTTAGATAGGCTCAACGAGACAACTTGGTTCTTCCTACGAATGAGATGAGATGCTTGAGCTTAAGTCCTTCTTGAAGTCCACTTTGTTTGTTGAAATAACACTAAGTACAAGTAATAAACTTAGGCTAATTACAACCTATGAAATAAGAAAGCATGAAATGAAATAACAAGACTAGAATGAGATGAAATAGAAATGAAATTGAAATAACAAGACTAGAATGAGATGAAATAGAAATGAAATTGAAATGATTCTAATTCCTTTCTTTCTTTTTTTTCTTTTTTTTTAAATTCGGATTCTTCATTTCTTTTTCTTTTCTATTCTTTTTTTTATGTTTAGCTAAACAAATCGGAAATAACAAGAAATGAATAAGGACATTAAAGAAAGTGCCAAGTAAATCCTAATTTGTTTGAAGAAGATATGGTTGACCACGTAAATAGCTTCTCAATAGAGAGGGAATTCAAATTCAGCAGATTTTGTGGAGGTGAGAGGGTAAAACGTGTGATCTGTTGGAGGGGATAGGTGAACGAATTTAGCTTTTTTTGTGTGTGTTTGTTTTGCCTTTGGACGTGGTGAAAAGACTGGTAGTCAGTGGTGGTTGTTGTGGTGGTTGGTGGTGGTGCTATGGTGGTCTCCGGCATCCAAAACTCACAAACAAGGGAACAAATTTGTTAGACTCAAACAAAACTTAGAATAGAAAAGGAAACGGAAATAGACTCAAATAAAAGCAAGACTCAAAAGCAAAAACGATGACTCTTTTTGTTAGTTGGACGTCAAACGGCTCTAATACCAATTGATACGGGGATTACCCGCGAAGAACATATCTAGACGAACAACCTGTTTTGGGAAATGCGAAGCACACGAAACCAATAAATAAGAACATCAAGGAAACGTGCAAAAAGGAAAATAGGTGAAGAAGAACCGAAAAGGAACAATGGAGAAACCCTTGGATTCGATTATCCAAGAACCAAACCAGTGACGAATTGACCCCGCTTCTTACAGCTCCACACGAACAATCTGAATATCGAGAGCACGGAGAGGTTGCCTTGTTTGACTTGTAACACCAATCCCGAAGGAAATTGACATACACAAGAACGAGAAAGCTAGATCACACACACTTAACTCATGAGACAAGCAATTGATTGACCTCTCTTTGGATTCAATTCTGAAAATTCTCTAAGAAAAAAAACGTGTATCAAGTCCCTAAAAATGAAGAGAGAAAAGGCTTATATAGATCCTAGGCCTTTTCTTCCTAAAATAGAAAAAAAATGAAACTAACTACAATAATTACAATTAGAGTGATTTAAATAAAAGCCTAGCAAAAATAGAACAAGAATGGGCTTATTTAAACTCTCCTATTCAATTCTCACATCCAACCTTGATGAAGAGTAAACCAGCCATGCACATGCACACGTGAATCATGGTTAAGCTCCATTTATCGTCTTCTTGACTGGCACAATGGTTGTGGGTTCGTGGCTGAGCAACAAGATGGTCCTTAGGCTCGTTGAAGGTATATGTGGTTGAGCCTCATGGACCAGGGTTAGGAAAAGAGCATCCATCTCAGCTTGACATTTAGCTTGAGCTCTTGTTAGAGCCCCTTGAGGTGTTGAGGGTGGAACTAGCTCGGATGATCCTTCATCATTTGGACATTCAGTTTCTAGATGAAGAGAGTCATTTGTCTACTTTAGAGGTTCTACCTGATCTATTGGGAGAGATCCAACAGAAACAAGAGACCTTTCCGACGTTGAGACAATTCGAGATAAGATGTCTCGGGGTGAGGCCCCACAATTTACCATTGGTGTTGATGGAGTGATGAGACACCGCAAGCGCGTCTATGTACCCTCTAATAGAGAACTGAGGTAGAGGATTCTACAAGAGGCCCACACCATACCTTACTATGTGCACCCAGGTGCGAGTAAGATGTATCAGGATGTGAGGTGCTCATTTTGGTAGGGCGGGCTGAAGCCCTATGTGGCCCGGTTTGTGGCCCGGTTTATGGCCCAGTATGCAACTTGTCAACAGGTCAAGATAGAGCACTATAGACTTGGAGAGGAGAGGTCCATCCACTGCCAGTACCGCAGTGGAAGTGGGAGGATATCTCCATGGATTTTGTTACCAACCTGAGGTTGAGTAGGAGTTTTGATGTCATCTGGGTTATAGTTGATAGACTGACAAAGACGGCACATTTCATTACTATTCGGGAAACGGGGCCGGTGAGTCGGTTAGATGAGGAGTTCACAAGGCAGATAGTGAGACTCCATGGAGTACTGAGCACCATTGTGTCTGATCGAGATAGACATTTTGACTCACGATTTTGGCAGCAGGTGCATATTGCCTTGGGTACGAGCCTTCACTTTACGACGGCTTTTCATTTTTAGTCAGATGGTTAGTTAGAGAGGACCATCCAAACGTTAGAGGATATGTTGAGAGCTTGTGTGATAGACTAGGGACAAGTGTGGTGAGATCACCTCCCATTGGTTGAGTTTTTATACAACAACAGCTGGCATGCATCGATCTGGATGGCCCCTTATGAGGCATTGTATGAACGGAGGTGTCATACACCTTTATGTTGGGACGAGCCAAGAAGTATTAGTGGTATAGCTCCTGAAGTCGCCAGAAGTCGTATGCAGACAAGAGCGTCGACCTCTAGAGTTAAGAGTTGGAGCTCATGTTTGGTTGAGAGTGTCTCCGACGCGAGGCGTTAGATGTTTTGGCATAAAGGGGAAGTTACGACCTTGATATGTTGAACCTTTTGAGATTCTAGAGTGAGTCGGTGAGGTGGCATACCGTCTTGCGTTGCCACCCATATTAGAGGGTGTTCACCCCGTATTTTATGTGTCTTAGTTGAGGGAGTATGTACCAGATCCGAGCCACATTATCCGTTGTGAGGATTCAGTGGTTGAGCCGGACCACATGTTTGTAGAGCATCCTGTTGTAGTCTTATAGCGAGGTGTGAGACGCTTGCGCTCGAAGGACATTCCGATGATGAGGATACAGTTGTCCAAACGAGGACCTGATGAGGCCACATGGGAAATAGATGACAGTATCCAGAGGAACTATCATGAGTTATATGTAGAGATAGCTGCATCTGTAGACTTGCCGAGCAAGTCTTAGTTATACTTTGGTGAGTTATATGATCATGTGATTATGTGATTATATGATATTATTCTTCTTGCTAGAGTGTGATTTACATGATCTTATAGATCTTGTTATGCTAGCACGAGTGAGGTCTATATGGATGGAGATGTTCTGCCTTCATGCCCTTGAGCGACGTTTTTGTGGTTGGAGATGTTCTACCTCCATACGATCGAGTTATGAGTGCTGGAGATGTTCTTCCTCCACGCTATTGTTGTGTTTCTAGTTGCTGGAGATGTTCTTCCTCCATGCTATTGGTATGGTTATAGTTGCTGGAGATATTCTTCCTCCATGCTATTGAGTTATGATTATGGTTTGTCGGAGATGTGTTACCTCCATGCTTTTGTTTTGTGATGGGTTTAGATTGCCGGAGATGTGCTACCTCCGTGCCTTTGGGATGATTTAGGTCTTGGAGATGTTCTGCCACCGATAGAGTGAGAGTATATACCTCGGCATATGGGTCCGAGAGGTTTTGGGTTTTTTCAAGCTTCAGGATGAAACTTATTTTTTAGAGGGATCTGATGTGATAACCTCTTCTTTGTTAGGATCTCATAACCACGCCGGTTCTTGCCCGCAAGCACGACGCTGTTTGGCCGCGGTCGCGACATAAGCGGTCACATCCGCCTTCTTTGACCTTTTTACTTTCCATTTTCTTATCCTATAAGTCTTTTACTCTTTCATTTGGATGAGGGTTTTACCTTCTCTACATAACTCCTTCTTTCTCCCACGTTCTTCTTCTCCTTCTTTCTCTTGATTTTTCTTCTTCTTGGTTCATCCTTGATCTTCTTCAAGAATTGGAGTACACATGATGATGGTGTTTTGCTTATGGTTATTGTTGAAGGTTGAGAACCTGCAGCATGAGTTCTTCCTCAAATTTGGACAGAGAAATGGTGAGCCTTTCCTTTCTCTTCTCCTTCTTCTTCTTCATTCTTCCTCTTTCCTTGTGAATTCAACAAGGTTTGATCTTATGATGAATTTATGGACATTTTGGCTATGTTTTTATATGTATATGTGAAGGTTGTAGTGCCTATGATTGACTCCCTATGGTGAAAAAGTGTTTGGAGAGAGTGGATCTGTCGAACAGCTCTTGGAAGTTGTCATCTCTCAAGAAACTGCCCCCGCGGTTTGCCAACGCCGCTCTTGTGGCTAGAGTTTGTCACCGCCCCTGCAACGTCTACTTCCTGTTGTCGCGGCTTGTCACCACCCCCACGCCTCTTCCTTCCCGCGGGTGCGCCTTTCTTCAAAACTTACCAAGTGTTGGTATGTTCTAATCCCTTCCTTGTCTTTTGCTTGGGTCTAGAAGCATGCTAGGATGTATGTATAAGAGTATGTTGATGATATCATTATGATAATGTATGCCTTGATGAGGCTTTTGATGTTTAGCTTGATATTCAAGGTTTATACAATGTTTATGATCCTTATGGATCCCTTGGGTCTAGGTGTGATACTTTTAGTGATGATATGAGGATTAATATATGTTTTATGCCTTGTTGTTAGGCAGTGCTCATTGCTACGGGAATTGGAGAGTTGATCGTGGTTGAGGTGATATTGTGATTCAGGTAAGTCCGTAGGACTTACTTAGCTGCATTCCTATATTGGATGTATGCATGAGTGGTGATTGTTATGTGCTTTATAGCATGCGATATTAATTATTACAAATGTATTATTGGCCCCCTTGAAGCGGGCGGTGATAACCTTTCTTATTTCTCCGTAGTGAGTCTGAGTGGTTCTTTGAGGCCAGGCCAGACCTGGTATATACGGGTAGGGTACTTCACCAAAAAGACGTATACGGGGAGTGAGCCTGTTTTCCACTCCATATGGATATAGTACCTAGAGGCGAGAATGATATACTTCTCGTGTCATAACCATAAATATGGTTCTATGTGTATAACGTTATAAAGATAATTAAACGGGAAATGTGTGATAGCATGCTTTGTGTTTATTACGTTTTTCATGTGTGTTTGTGCTTATGCATGATCATATATATGAATTGTTAGCTAACTGTTTCATACCGTGTTGTAGATCCTTTGCAAGATAGGAGGACTGCAGAGTGATCTGGAAGAGTGGTCATCTGAGGACTTCCGTACATCTAGGACGTTATGGGTTTTTTTGGTTATGTATATATACGTTGATGTTGTTTTACACTCGGCTGTGGGGTTTTGCATGTATCATGATACTTGATGTTTCTATTTTATAAAGGTTGTATTATATGTATTTGTGTCTTGATGTAAGATCTAGTGAACTTGTTGTCAGGCTAGGGTCATGGCCCATTGTGAGGTCCTAGCCCCGTAGCACTCCGAGTCCTACGGATTTGGGTGTTACACATAAGTATAAGCATTACGGAAGAAGGGAATGAGGAGGATTGCCACAGTGAAATCCAAGCTTTACATGTTGTAACACCCCGAATTCATAGGACTTGAAGCACTACGGGCTAGGATCTCACAATGGATCGTGACCCTACCTTGACAACAGTTCACTAGATCTTAAAACAAGGTACAAATAAATATAAAACAAAATCCATAAAATTGTAGAATCATATATCAAAATACGTACAAAATCACAACCGAGTACAATACGGCAACATCATACATATACATACATTGATATCCCCAAAACCCATACACATCCTAATATACGGAAGCCCTCGGCTGATCACCCCATTGGATCACTCTACAGTCTTCCTAACCTGCAAAGCATCTACAACACGGTATGAAACTGTTAGCTCGCAGTTCATAAATAAGAATAATAGTAATAGCATATACAATCACAAAACACATCATAACATGCAATGCTCACAACACATCATCATTTTATTATCTTCATTACGTTATAACATTACTAAGTCATTCTTTGTGATACGAGTAAAATTACCTCGCATTTGTCCCCTTTCACCACACAGGTTTGGAATTGATGTCAATCATCACCACCTAGTGGACTAGTCGCAGAGAACCCCCTATGATAGCATGTATTATAGTCTATGTTTTGGGATTGGTTTGGACGTTTTATCTTCATAAATCTGCATGTATGGATGCATATTCTTTGATCATTATGTTGTTTTGTCTACCTTTGTGGGAATCGAGGTCTACACCTAGTTTCGTTGTGATTGTAGGAAAAATGGCACGTTTTAGAACGAAATGGAGCTAAGGAAGCTAAGGAGTCATCGGAGCTACATTCTGGAGCATTGAGGAGTCATAAGAAAGGCTCACGAAGCATGGAAATGAGATAGAAGATTGATTTTGGACCAGATCAGAGAGATCTACGCTTAACTGAGATTCACCTCGGTTGGCTACAGTGCCACCTTGACCGAGGTGATCTTGAGAAAAGGATAGACCAAGGTGAACTAATGACGGGACACAAGATCTTTATCTTTGCCTGAGATCTTCTATTTTCGGAAAGTGAATATCACATATTTTGGGATGGATTTTTAGAAGAAAGCATATCTTTTTTGCTGATATATTTTGGAAGATTGGAAGATATTTTATAGATGGAAATTGCCTTTTTAAGATATCTTATCCTTGGAAGGTGATTCTCCTATATAAAGAGGTTGATTTCTGAAAGTTAAATTATCTCGGAATATCCGGATCAAGGAGCAGAGTTCCCTAGAGTTGGAAGGAGGTTTGGAAGGAAGTTTGAAGGTTGAAGATCAAGGAAGGAAGGAAGTTAGTTTGAAGTTGACTTTGAAGGAAGTTGTAAGATTCTCTTAGTTTGGTTTGATTGTTGTCTTTTCTGATTGTGATTGAGGAACACTATTTGTTTGCTTGATTGATTCAGTTATTGAGACCTTTGTGTTAAGGTCTTCTTGTTTGAACATTGATTCCTTCTAATATATTTGATTATTGTTATCATGATGATTGTTGGCTAAGTTCTTTATGCGATTCTAGGGTGATTGGCTGAAAGTTATGGGAAAGACGATGAAAGAATAAGCCTATACCCCAGTGGACCGTGTAAGCTCGAGTCTTTACCTTAACCGACGAACACCTCGGTCAGTCGTTGAACATCTCGACCGAGATGGTACATAAACTGAGCGAGGCGAGACCTTTCTTGATCCTTATCTGAGTTGAGGTTTCAGTTTGCAAAATCCTATCCTTGTTATACTTTTCCTGGTTCAACGCAAGCCTAGGATGAGACTTACCTGGTGATTCCTTTGCTTGTTTACCCAAGATCATGAGTGTAGGTAATAAAGGTTTATTCTTTTATTGGGGTTTGATTGTGCCTTCATCCCATCTTTGAGAGTTAGCCTGAGACTTACCCGGTAAAGGTTGATTCTATCCCCTTGGGTAGTGTGTTGGTTTGAGATTATAGTTCCTTTCCTTAGTACCTTGAGACTTACCCGGTGATAGGATCTTCGGTTTGGGATAGTGAGTAGTGAGACTTACCCGGTGATCTATTCCCACCTTAGAAACACCTTCCCTTTGCAAACATCAGCTTTGTCCACGTTATGTTTTGAGATCTTGAGTCGGAACCACAAATGGATACTTTAAACCTTAGAATCCGCATTCCATTTACCTCGTTATTACATCATCTTTGATATCTTTGATTGTTGCTTGTTTGACAACCTGAATTACCGATCTTTGTTTCACCATAGTCCTTGTGTTCGACCCTGGAATTCTTGCTTTTATTACAATCGATCCGTACACTGCGGGTTCCCTTATTTGCAATTATTCTTGGTATAAATATTAAAGCTTGCACACACCTTTTGGAACGAACACCCTAGCTGCCCCATTTTGAGTTAGGCATGTTATCACCGCTCGTTATCATACACGGGCCAAATAAATACATATATGGTTGTCCTAGTCCGGTTAGGTTATCAATGCAACATTCAAATGCACAAGCACCACTATCACGATCACTCAAACTCATAAACGCTAGCTAAGTAAGCTCAAAGGACTTACCTATCACAAGGTAGTTATATACAACTGTGGTCACGATTTTCACTCCAGGAAACGATCAGTGTCTGCATCAGCAAGGCATACAACATCAAAGACTATCAAAGGCTAGGAGATTCCACCTCCTAGACCCTGAGATCATACTAGATCATAACCCATAAACTAAAACTTGATATCTCAATAATCTCACAAATGCCTAAGGCATTCCTCAACATATAACATCATCAAGTTCATCATATACTACACTAGCATGCTCCCATAAACCAACCCTAACACAGGGGAAAGGAAGGACACATACCACAGTTGGTATATCCTAGACAAAGACGCACATGCGGAAATAGAAAGGCGTAGGAATGGTGACAAGACGCGATAGCGGTGGCTCACAGCCGCAGGGGCGGTGACACAACCTAACCGCAGGGGCGGTGTTGACAGGGCGCGGGGTGGCCAACACAGCTAAGGGCAATTTCCTACTTTCCTTCGATGTCTCGCTCGACCTTCTTCTCTTCTATTGTGCCAAAGGAAACCATCAACAACATACACATATACATATTAACATCGATGTCCAGGATGTTCATACACAAGATCAACTTGTGGGAATTCAAAGCTGAAGAAGAGAAGAGGAAAGAAGGAAGAGAGAAAGAAAAAGAAGGAAGAACTCACCATTGTTGAACCCTAAACGAAATATCACAAGGCTAGCCTCTCAAGCCACACAATCAACATCATCTTCATCATCTCAGCCATCAGAAACACATCAACGCTTCACACATGGAAGAAGATCAAAGAAGAACCCAAGGAGAAAACCAAGAGAACAAGAAGAAGAAGAAAGAATAACATGAAAAGATGATGAAGTCTAGAGAAGGAGATGGAAAACACTCATCAAAAGGGAGGTAAAGAAACTTATAGAGGAAGAAACGGCAAAGCACGACGGTCAAAGAAGGTGGCGCCCGGCATCAAAACCGCGGGGGCTGATCCATAAGGCCGCGGTGGTAGCTCCGCACCTGCGGCCAAGCTGAGGCACAGGGGCGGGGTCCCTAAAAGACAAAGGCTCTTACATCAGATCCCCCTGAAAACAATTTTTGTCCTGACACTTGAACAAACACAAATCCTCTCGGACCCATACGCCGGGGTATATACACTCTCTCTATCGTAGGTATCACATCTCCGCTCATATGGTATCAACCTCTATAACTCTATAACCTCGAATACAAGCTTGGAGGAATCACCATCTCCAGCAACGTAAACACAACACTAACTGTCGGCATAGAGGAAAACCATCTCTAGCCAAACTACAACCACAGCACAAAGGTGTGAAGCAAAACCATCCCCAGCCAAACCATACTTATAATGCAAGGGCGTGGAGGAAAACCATCTCCAGCCAAACTATACTCATATCACACTAGCGTGGAGGAAGAACCATCTCCAGCTAAACCTAAACACATCTAGATAGCATGGACGAAGAACAATCTCCAGCTACACCATGACTCGCACTAGCACAACAGGATCTAACAAGATCATATATCACACATCATAGCTAGCACGAAAACATATCAAAACACATAAACACATCACTCACCAAGATAGCACTAAGATCTACGCAACGATCCTACAAGTCCATCTATCTCGACATAAAACTCTAGATAGTTCTTCTAGATACTATCCTCTGTCTCCCACGTAGCCTCATCAGATCCTCATCTCAACCATTGTATCCTCAACATAGGAATGTCCTTTGAACGCATGTGTCTCACACCCCGCTTCTAGGCCTACAACTGAATGCTCAACAAACGTGTGGTCCTGCTTGACCACTAAGTCATCATAGCTGAGATGTGTCTCGGATCTGGAATGCACTTCCTCATTTGAAACACAGGGTGGACACCTCTAACCTCGGGGGTAAAGCAAGTATATATATGCTCTCTCAACTCGATCCAAAATCTCAAAAGGTCCGACATATCGGGGCTCAACTTCCTCTTAATGCCAAAGCGTCTGACGCCACGTGTCGGGGACACTCTTGTAATATCCGGAATTTTTATTCCGTTTATTCTGTAATAAACCCGATCTCGATCAGTTGATCCATATACGTTTACTTAGTTAGACACATTATTATAAAATTTATCATTTTATGTAGATTTCCTTCACATAAAATGATGGAATCCTTTAAAAGTTTATCATTTTATGTAGCTTCCCCTTCACATAAAATGATAGGATCTTTATAAAATTTATCATTTTAGGTAGCTTACCTTCACATAAAATAATAAGTTTAGCCCTAATTTAGAATATGACAAGGTCCGGACAAGTCTGTGACGAAGCTGTGACAAGGTCCAGACAAGTCTGTGACGAAGCTGTGACAAGGCCAGACAAGGCCGTGACGAAGCTGTGACAAGGCCAGACCAGGCTGTGACGAGTCTGTGACAAGGCCAGACAAGGTTGTGACGAGTCTGTGACAAGCTCAGACAGGCTGTTGACAGCCCAGCGCCAGCAGCACGTTCAGCCCAATCTGCAGCCAGAAGCGTCTTACCTTGCCAGCCCAGAAGCTTGCTTCAGCCCAGCGCCAGCCCAGCTATTGGAGGAGTTAACGAAGCAGCCTTCAGCCCAGCGCAAGCCCACGCCTGCTCCCAGCCCAGGTGGAAGACGTACCTTGCTGCTGTCTCCTCCAGCCCAGCGTCCGTGCAGCCCAGGAAGGATGTTGCCTCGCCTTCTCCAGCTCAGCAACGCCAACCGTTTATGAAAATCTCAGCAGCCGTTACACGAGATTAATGAACACAATCTGCACTTTCCTTCCTCAATTATTCTTTCCATTCAGCCGGATTCTTCACCACATACACGCTGAACCAATCTCCTTCCTTCTCAGCGCAGCCCCTTCTCTTCTGTCTACGGATTTCAACAGCAAAACGTAACCCTTCTGCACACACCCAGCAGCGTCAAGAGGTAAGTGCAGCAATCTGTTCTTCCGTCTTCACCTTATTCTCTCTACCGACCCATATATGTACATCACTCACCCTCCTTCTCTACTCGTTCCTTTGTCCGGCACTGCTAGGCCTTAAACTGCAGCCACCTACATAACCGAAAGGTTGAGTCCATCGAGTTAAAACTACTGCAAAGAGCCGTCTCCTTCTGTCCCTATTGGTAAGGCGATTCTTCCCCATCTGTTATCTTCTGGATATCATAGTTACAATGACTCATTACCCTTCTTTTTATTCCGATCAAGTTCCCAACGGTTGCAGCAGTGAGATCGACCAACACTTACAGATTAGTGGTGCAGATCGGAACCAACTACGAATTACCCTTTTAGCTGCAACCCGGTAAGAGCCTATACTTGGATTAAAATAGGTTTCCGATTAGTTTAAGGAGAAGGCTATTGAATAATCTTATGTGTGAATACCGATTCCTTAATGTTAGATTGATGAGCTGCTGTAATTCGGCCTGGAGCATAGTCAAGATAGTAATAGGTAGCTGCTGAGTTTTATAATTAAAATGGTGGAAATAAAGGGCTGCTGTAAATTCCAATTTATTCCTTCAGCTTTTAGGTTATAAACAGCCTATCTTGTCGGTCAATTATTGAACGTTTGGATAAAGATCCACCGTTGAATTTTGGATATGTCGTAGATGGATATATGTAGTTTAGCATATTAAAATTTGGGAAGAAATGAACGGTCGGATTAAAAGTTATGAGCTCCCGAAGTTAGGTAGTTGAGCAGTTTTGGTAAACTTAAATTTTTGGTTAAGTATAGGAATAATAAGTGTAGTAGTCAACTTGGTGAATTTTTATAAAAATATCGGCTGAACAGTTTTGAGGAATTCTTCCTCCTAAGGTTAGATAGAACCTCATAGATGATCTAGAGATTGAATTCGGAATTATTATAAGCCGTTACGAATTTTATATTTAGAACCGAAGTTAGACCTTTACGATCTTCCGGAAAATAGAAACATAGGAAAAATGTCAGTTTGGAACCAAACAAAATTTTAGGAGTTAGAATATGATTTTAGAACCTCAAATAGGAGTTTAGACTTGAATTCTAGAGTTTTCGGGAATTTCGGGACCAAGGGTAAAATGGTCATGAAGATGTATTTACGAGCTATCGTGGGAAATCTGATGAGTCCATTGACGGCAGATGAATGATGCAGCTAAAATAGGAAAGAGTATCGTGGGCTTATAGTGAGAAAGAGAAGTGTGAATTATAGAAGAAGCGAAAGGAGTATAAACAAAGAAGCTGGAGGAGATAGATTTCCACCAAGTAAATCAAACTTCAAAGAGATAGAAGAAAAGTTAGTCTATGATCTTGTAGAAGGTCAACTATAGACTAAATGGTAATTATCGGATCCTTTACATGTGCGGGTTAACTAGTAGGGACTGGTTGACAGATAAGAAGAATAAACACACGGTTACAAATGAATTCTATCGACATGTGGAGAAGTCCTTAAAGAGATCAAATACGACAATTGTAAAGTCAAATCGATACGAATGCAAGTAATACCGAATAATTCAAGTCAGTAAATTTAATTAAAATTGTAAAGGAAGAGTTGACGGTCAGAAAGGACCCCTTATATAATTAATGATATAAAGAGAATGGTTGTGAGAAGTTGTTTACTTGCGGGCTAAGAAAAAGGAACAAATCATACTAAGTACAAATGAAGTCGTATTAGAAGAACTAGAGGAGTAAGAAGAATTGATTAGATCCTACGTCAGTCCAGATAGAGGTTATTTAGCATTCCCCACAAATGAGACGGATAGTGCTCTTTCGAGCAAAAGTTGTGGTCAATTTCTAGATTTACAAAGGAGAGTTGACTTTAGCATCGAGTTAGAGCCGGGCACGAGACCGATCTCGAAGGCCCCGTACCGCATGGCCCCGATAGAGCTGCTTAAGCTGAAGAAGCAGTTAGAGGAGTTAGCAGAAAAGGGCTTTATACGTCCTGGTGTTTCTCTCGGGGGCGCACCAATATTATTTGTGAGGAAGAAGGATGGATCGATGAGGCTGTGTATTGATTACCGGGAGTTGAACAAGGTTACCATCAAGAATAAGTATCCACCGCCTCGCATAGATGATCTGCTGGACCAGCTGCATGGAGCGTCAGTGTTCTCGAGGATAGATTTGAGATCGGATTATCACCAGCTGAGGGTGAGAGATCAGGACATACCTAAGACGGCATTCCGGACTAGGTATGGTCACTATGAGTTTGTAGTGATGCCATTCGGGCTCACTAATGCGCCAGCAGTATTTATGGAGTTGATGAATGGGATTTTCATCGACTTCCTAGACCAGTTTGTAGTGGTCTTCATTGACGACATTCTAGTTTACTCTAGAAGTCGAGAGGAGCATGCCGGACACTTGAGAACGGTGTTACAGATTCTACAGGATAGCCAGCTATATGCTAAGCTATCCAAGTGTGAGTTCTGGATGTCAGAGGTGGCTTTCCTAGGCCATGTAGTGACTGCTGAGGGGATTAAGGTCGACCCGGCGAAGATTGAGTCAGTGTCCTCTTGACAACCTCCGAAGAATGTTAAGGAGGTTCGCAGCTTCCTAGGATTGGCAGGGTATTACCGTCGGTTTGTGGAAGGGTTTTCCCTGATCGCCCGACCACTTACTTCTCTCCTAAGGAAGACTACTCGGTTCGTATGGTCTGAGCCGTGTCAGTAGAGTTTTGAGGAGCTGAAGAAGAGATTGACGTCTGCTCCGATCTTAGCACAGCTTGAGGGTACAGAGGACTTTGTAGTGTACAGTGACGCATCCAAGCTGGGCTTGGGGTGTGTCTTGATACAAAGGGGTAAGGTCATAGCATATGCGTCTCGACAGCTGAAGACGTATGAGGAGAACTACCCCACCCATGACCGGAGTTAGCTGCGGTAATACATGCTCTTAAGATCTGGCGTCATTATCTCTATGGAGCGACCTGTCAGATCTTTACAGACCATAAGAGTCTGAAGTACATATTCACTCAGCGGGAGTCGAATAACCGCCAGAGGCGGTGGCTAGAATTGATCAAGGATTTCGACCTTGAGATTCTCTACCACCCCGGAAAGGCGAATGTAGTTGCCGACGCTTTGAGTCGGAAGACGCCTCGGGAGAAGGCGATAGCTCGGTTGACAGTACAGCCACAGTTACAGAGAGACTTAGCTTGGGTGGAGGTAGAGATCCAGTTCCCCGATACAACTCGTCAGTTAGCCACCTTAGAGTTACTTCCTGACCTGTTGGGTGAGATCCGACAGAAGCAGGAGACCTGTCCGACGCTGACCCGGATCCGAGACCGGATGTTACGAGATGAGGCACCTCAGTTCACTATCGGTGCCGATGGAGTGATGAGACGGCAGGACCGTATCTGTGTGCCATCAGACAGTGAGCTGAGACAGAGGATACTAGGTGAGGCTCATGCTACCCCTTACTCCATACATCCAGGAGCGAGTAAGATGTATAAGGACGTGAGACGTTCCTTCTGGTGGGGTGGTTTGAAGCCTGATGTGGGCCGATATGTAGCCCAGTGTGCGACCTGTCAGCAGGTCAAGATTGAGCATCGTAGATCTGGAGGAGAGCTCCACCCACTTCCAGTACCACATTGGAAGTGGGAAGATATATCTATGGATTTTGTTACCGGATTGAGGCCCAGCAGAGGTTTTGATGCCATTTGGGTGGTGGTAGACCGGCTGACGAAGACCGCACGTTTCATTCCGATCAAGGAAACGTGGCCGGTAAGCCGTCTAGCAGAGGAGTTCACCAGGCATATTGTGAGACTCCATGGAGTACCGAGGACTATCGTCTCCGACAGGGATGGACGTTTTACCTCGAGGTTTTGGCAGCAGGTACATACTGCTTTGGGGACGAGTCTCCACTTTACCACTGCCTACCACCCACAGACAGACGGTCAGTCCGAGAGGACCATCCAGACCCTAGAGGACATGTTGCGGGCATGTGTGCTAGATTGGGGACAGGTATGGCCAGATCACCTCCCACTAGTAGAGTTTTCATATAATAACAGCTGGCATGCGTCTATTGGGATGGCACCTTATGAGGCTTTGTACGGACGGAGATGTCGTACACCGTTGTGCTGGGATGAGCCTAGCAAGGCTGATGGAGTAGTACCAGATCAGATACAGGATGACATCGCCCGGATTGCCTTAGTCCGGGAGAGGATGTTAGCAGCTCAGAGTCGTCAGAAGTCCTACGCCGACAGAAGGCGTCGACCTTTGGAATTCAGAGTAGGTGCACAAGTGTGGTTGAGAGTGTCACCTACGAGAGGAGTGAGACGTTTTGGCATTAAGGGGAAGCTGAGTCCCCGATACGTCGGTCCATTTGAGATCGTAGAGAGGGTCGGAGAGGTTGCCTACCGACTAGCACTGCCACCGAGATTGGAGGGAGTACACCTAGTTTTCCATGTATCTCAGCTGCGAGAGTACATACCGGACCCTAGACATGTCATCAGTCATGAGGATCTGATAGTCGAGCCAGACCACACTTTCGTGGAGTATCCAGTAGCCGTCCTAGAGCGTAGCAGTAGGCGCCTGCGTTCTAAGGAGATACCGATGCTGAGGATTCAGTGGTCTAGACGAGGGACTGATGAGGCTACCTGGGAGACAGAGGAGAGTATTAGACGTAACTACCCTGAGTTCTTTGCGGAGTTAGCCGCTACCTCAGTACCGACGGGTTAGTACTAAGACGATACCTTATATGACTTCTGTGATTATATGTTTAAATGATTGTTTATGTTTATGTGCTTAATGGCGTGAGTAGTTGCATGCTAGAATATAACTCTTGAGGGGAAATGTTTGGGTAGATACCTTATTCTAAGTTTCGGGACGAAACTTATTTTAAGGGGGTACTGATGTAATATCCGGAATTTTTATTCCGTTTATTCTGTAATAAACCCGATCTCGATCAGTTGATCCATATCCGTTTACTTAGTTAGACACATTATTATAAAATTTATCATTTTATGTAGATTTCCTTCACATAAAATGATGGAATCCTTTAAAAGTTTATCATTTTATGTAGCTTCCCCTTCACATAAAATGATAGGATCTTTATAAAATTTATCATTTTAGGTAGCTTACCTTCACATAAAATAATAAGTTTAGCCCTAATTTAGAATATGACAAGGTCCGGACAAGTCTGTGACGAAGCTGTGACAAGGTCCAGACAAGTCTGTGACGAAGCTGTGACAAGGCCAGACAAGGCCGTGACGAAGCTGTGACAAGGCCAGACCAGGCTGTGACGAGTCTGTGACAAGGCCAGACAAGGCTGTGACGAGTCTGTGACAAGCTCAGACAGGCTGTTGACAGCCCAGCGCCAGCAGCACGTTCAGCCCAATCTGCAGCCAGAAGCGTCTTACCTTGCCAGCCCAGAAGCTTGCTTCAGCCCAGCGCCAGCCCAGCTATTGGAGGAGTTAACGAAGCAGCCTTCAGCCCAGCGCAAGCCCACGCCTGCTCCCAGCCCAGGTGGAAGACGTACCTTGCTGCTGTCTCCTCCAGCCCAGCGTCCGTGCAGCCCAGGAAGGATGTTGCCTCGCCTTCTCCAGCTCAGCAACGCCAACCGTTTATGAAAATCTCAGCAGCCGTTACACGAGATTAATGCACACACAATCTGCACTTTCCTTCCTCAATTATTCTTTCCATTCAGCCGGATTCTTCACCACATACACGCTGAACCAATCTCCTTCCTTCTCAGCGCAGCCCCTTCTCTTCTGTCTACGGATTTCAACAGCAAAACGTAACCCTTCTGCACACACCCAGCAGCGTCAAGAGGTAAGTGCAGCAATCTGTTCTTCCGTCTTCACCTTATTCTCTCTACCGACCCATATATGTACATCACTCACCCTCCTTCTCTACTCGTTCCTTTGTCCGGCACTGCTAGGCCTCAAACTGCAGCCACCTACATAACCGAAAGGTTGAGTCCATCGAGTTACAACTACTGCAAAGAGCCGTCTCCTTCTGTCCCTATTGGTAAGACGATTCTTCCCCATCTGTTATCTTCTGGATATCATAGTTACAATGACTCATTACCCTTCTTTTTATTCCGATCAAGTTCCCAACGGTTGCAGCAGTGAGATCGACCAACACTTACAGATTAGTGGTGCAGATCGGAACCAACAACGAATTACCCTTTTAGCTGCAACCCGGTAAGAGCCTATACTTGGATTAAAATAGGTTTCCGATTAGTTTAAGGAGAAGGCTATTGAATAATCTTATGTGTGAATACCGATTCCTTAATGTTAGATTGATGAGCTGCTGTAATTCGGCCTGGAGCATAGTCAAGATAGTAATAGGTAGCTGCTGAGTTTTATAATTAAAATGGTGGAAATAAAGGGCTGCTGTAAATTCCAATTTATTCCTTCAGCTTTTAGGTTATAAACAGCCTATCTTGTCGGTCAATTATTGAACGTTTGCATAAAGATCCACCGTTGAATTTTGGATATGTTGTAGATGGATATATGTTGTTTAGCATATTAAAATTTGGGAAGAAATGAACGGTCGGATTAAAAGTTATGAGCTCCCGAAGTTAGGTAGTTGAGCAGTTTTGGTAAACTTAAATTTTTGGTTAAGTATAGGAATAATAAGTGTAGTAGTCAACTTGGTGAATTTTTATAAAAATATCGGCTGAACAGTTTTGAGGAATTCTTCCTCCTAAGGTTAGATAGAACCTCATAGATGATCTAGAGATTCAATTCGGAATTATTATAAGCCGTTACGAATTTTATCTTTAGAACCGAAGTTAGACCTTTACGATCTTCCGGAAAATAGAAACATAGGAAAAATGTCAGTTTGGAACCAAACAAAGTTTTAGGAGTTAGAATATGATTTTAGAACCTCAAATAGGAGTTTAGACTTGAATTCTAGAGTTTTCGGGAATTTCGGGACCAAGGGTAAAATGGTCATTTTACCCTAAATTAACACTGTAACTAGTTATGTCCTAATACGTTATTTAATCTTAGAAGTCTTAGACTTCTAACTACGTGAGAGTGTGCTAATGCACGTATCGCCTTTGGCAGGCAACTGAGTTGCTACAGTTTACAGAGCGAGTGGTTTACAAAGAGTCGAGTTGTATATCAGGTAAGTCCTTTGGGCTTACTTAGCTGACTTCTAAATATGAGTATAAATGATGATGGTGGTGTGTGATTGAAATGTGTAGAGAGATAGGTTGTGATATATAATTACCGACCTATATTTTGGCCTAAGAGTAACGGGCGGTGGCATTCTGCTCAGTAGCTGGCGGGCGCTGGGGGTTTCTTTCGGGACTAGTCCATACTTGGTTTGTAGTGATGCTACCAGTGGAAGTCAGCTAGACCTACACCAGTTGGATAAGGAACGGAGGCGAGAACTAATAATAATTCTCGTGCCACAACTTAAATTGAATAATGTGAATCATTTAAATAATAGATAATAAACGGTTGAGTGCCAGCATGATGTTTGTTTATTTTTGTTTCTGCGTGTGCTTGTGCTGTTATCATTTTGCTTATATTTGGATAGTTAGCTAACTGTTGATATGTTGTTTAGATTTGCCACAGGTTAGAGCAGATGCCGAGTGATCCAGATGGTAGTGGTCAGCCGGGGTGTCATACTTTAGGACGTTTTACAGTTTCTGCATTTGTGGGTTTTATAGTTGAACCTTGTTTCCTTTCGTACTTTGTTATATTACGTTTTCCGGTTGTAGTTGATCTGGTCACATTCATGCATTATTAAGAACTATTTTATGATTTCTGGTTTTTCCTTATCTGTGCCTTGTTGTAAGATCTTGTTAAGTTGTTGTCAAACTAAGGTCGGGACCCACTGTGCGGTCCTAACCAGTAACTCCCTAAGTTGTAAAATTTGGGGTGTTACAACATGGTGTCAGAGCTCTAGGTTGGCAACAATGGCACTTGAATCTTCAAAAAAGGTCATATAAGTAAATAAACAGAACCCGAAAAGGGTCTGAGTTTTCCAAAGAGAATTTTGGTTTTAAAATGCATACAGAGTCGGGTTGGGATAGAAAGTACGGATGACCACCACTACCTCTGCGGATCTCGGCAGCTTAGTACATTTAGAAATGTTATATTGATGTAGTAGCTGCTTATAAAGATATGTACAATAGATAACTTATGTCGAAGGTTAGTAGCATAATAATATATTATGTCCTTAATAGAGATTAATGAGTTTCTCACTCCGTTGGCACATCTAAGTAGATTTTGAAGGGTGTCAACGTGAGGATTAGTATGCACATCTTATGTGCATTAGGGTAGACGAATGGCAGACAACTCCCCCAATTGGTTGAGGAACGTCGAGATGGAAAAGTGAAGGCTGAAGGACAACACCAACGACCATGGCATGAAGGGGATCCCGAGTTAACTTAATAGGATCAAATGAAGATTATACATGAGAGTAGTTCCGGAAAAGCATTGGATGGTCGACAAGGATGTAGATTTGGAGCGACATCACAGAGGTTCTTTCAAGTGTGGTGTAAAATGACGATACGAACAACGTGGATACCGTCAAAAACAGTCATAGTAATGAAAGTCAAAGTAAGGTTTAGAACCAATCCAAACAAGAAACATTAAATTTAAGCTTACCGACAGACCAAATTATGAAGGTTGTTGTTAGAAGCAGGGCGGAATATGACCACTATTGGCAAGGGAAGTCGGCATCCTAATCAAGAGGGTCCCACCTAGACACTGATAACCTAAGAGTTAAGAAGAGAGATGTCGTCAACCCAACTATGAGGACTTAAAGAGCTGCACAACTGAAGCTTAAGGAATTGCCAGAAAGTGGAGGGTAGAATTCATAAGTATGGAGGCAGAGTGACTTTCTATATGACAAGTGAGTTACAAGAAAGATGGTGTTACAAATATCCAAATGATAGAATCTTGAAAGCGGAGTCAAAGGATCACTATAAAGGCAACATTATAAGCTAACACCAACTCAGGAACAAGAGTGTGTGAAAATGATCGTGGCATACCCAAGGGCCGTAATAACTTCCTTCTCACAATGGGACTTAAGTTACCAACACCAACGATTCACACAGGAGCACCGCAAGCAGTTGATGACTGAGGTAAAAGAAGTCATGAAGATGTATTTACGAGCTATCGTGGGAAATCTGATGAGTCCATTGACGGCAGATGAATGATGCAGCTAAAATAGGAAAGAGTATCGTGGGCTTATAGTGAGAAAGAGAAGTGTGAATTATAGAAGAAGCGAAAGGAAATAAACAGAGAAGCTGGAGGAGATAGATTTCCACCAAGTAAATCAAACTTCAAAGAGATAGAAGAAAAGTTAGTCTATGATCTTGTAGAAGGTCAACTATAGACTAAATGGTAACTATCGGATCCTTTACATGTGCGGGTTAACTAGTAGGGACTGGTTGACAGATAAGAAGAATAAACACACGGTTACAAATGAATTCTATCGACATGTGGAGAAGTCCTTAAAGAGATCAAATACGACAATTGTAAAGTCAAATCGATACGAATGCAAGTAATACCGAATAATTCAAGTCAGTAAATTTAATTAAAATTGTAAAGGAAGAGTTGACGGTCAGAAAGGACCCCTTATATAATTAATGATATAAAGAGAATGGTTGTGAGAAGTTGTTTACTTGCGGACTAAGAAAAAGGAACAAATCATAGTAAGTACAAATGAAGTCGTATTAGAAGAACTAGAGGAGTAAGAAGAATTGATTAGATCCTACGTCAGTCCAGATAGAGGTTACTTAGCATTCCCCACAAATGAGACGGATAGTGCTCTTTCGAGCAAAAGTTGTGGTCAATTTCTAGATTTACAAAGGAGAGTTGACTTTAGCATCGAGTTAGAGCCGGGCACGAGACCGATCTCGAAGGCCCCGTACCGCATGGCCCCGATAGAGCTGCTTGAGCTGAAGAAGCAGTTAGAGGAGTTAGCAGAAAAGGGCTTTATACGTCCTGGTGTTTCTCTCGGGGGCGCACCAATATTATTTGTGAGGAAGAAGGATGGATCGATGAGGCTGTGTATTGATTACCGGGAGTTGAACAAGGTTACCATCAAGAATAAGTATCCACCGCCTCGCATAGATGATCTGTTGGACCAGCTGCATGGAGCGTCAGTGTTCTCGAGGATAGATTTGAGATCGGATTATCACCTGCTGAGGGTGAGAGATCAGGACATACCTAAGACGGCATTCCGGACTAGGTATGGTCACTATGAGTTTGTAGTGATGCCATTCGGGCTCACTAATGCGCCAGCAGTATTTATGGAGTTGATGAATGGGATTTTCATCGACTTCCTAGACCAGTTTGTAGTGGTCTTCATTGACGACATTCTAGTTTACTCTAGAAGTCGAGAGGAGCATGCCGGACACTTGAGAACGGTGTTACAGATTCTACAGGATAGCCAGCTATGTGCTAAGCTATCCAAGTGTGAGTTCTGGATGTCAGAGGTGGCTTTCCTAGGCCATGTAGTGACTGCTGAGGGGATTAAGGTCAACCCGGCGAAGATTGAGTCAGTGTCCTCTTGACAACCTCCGAAGAATGTTAAGGAGGTTCGCAGCTTCCTAGGATTGGCAGGGTATTACCGTCGGTTTGTGGAAGGGTTTTCCCTGATCGCCCGACCACTTACTTCTCTCCTAAGGAAGACTACTCGGTTCGTATGGTCTGAGCCGTGTCAGTAGAGTTTTGAGGAGCTGAAGAAGAGATTGACGTCTGCTCCGATCTTAGCACAGCTTGAGGGTACAGAGGACTTTGTAGTGTACAGTGACGCATCCAAGCTGGGCTTGGGGTGTGTCTTGATACAAAGGGGTAAGGTCATAGCATTTTATGTGAAGGAAATCTACATAAAATGATAAATTTTATAATAATGTGTCTAACTAAGTAAACGGATATGGATCAACTGATCGAGATCGGGTTTATTACAGAATAAACGGAATAAAAATTCCGGATATTACATCAGTACCCCCTTAAAATAAGGCCGTGACGAAGCTGTGACAAGTAGGGCTGTTCATTCCCGGATATCCGATCCGTTCGGATATCCGAATTCGGATATCCGGGGAAAATTTTGTATGAAAGTAGTATCCGTATCCGATCCGAAATTGGCCGGATATCCGGTCCGATAAGGGAAAACAGATCGGATATCCGTTTTCGGATATCCGGATTATCCGATTAAGACAACATTTTTTATGCTTGGTTGTTGTTTTAATAAAAAACATTTACAATGATTTATTTAGACATTGTTTCATGTTTTGTGTAAAGCTTCAAAATTTTCAAATAACGTTATGAACCAAAAATCTAAATAAATAAATATATTTATTAATAAATTGACAACAGCTGAAACATCACTAAATCAACATAAAACATCACTAAATCAACATAAAACTAACAAGTTAAGCTAAAACAAAAGCAAAGTATGCAACTCCAAACAAAACAGCTTGTTGCTCCATTATTTATCCTTCAAGCATTCCATACTTCAAGCATCCTACAAGTAAATAAATCAATATTAAGGTTATACATCTTACAAAAATTAAATATTCATACCAATTGAACACGATTTAGGGTATTATGAATTTGAGAGTCCGGAGATTGGTAATCTACACATAACAGCAAAAATTTATGAGAAGAGGAAACCGATTTAGGGTTTTCTGAGCAAGAGAGAAGCAATGGTCTGAGTAAGAGAGAAGAGGGCTGACGGAGACGGAAGTTGTGACTCATCCTTCATACGAGCCTCTTCCTCAACCGTGACCGCCGGTGCCATACCGTTAGTACCGGCGAGTTTCTTGTTCGGAGACTCGTTGTTCGACGCCGACAATAACAAGAGACGCCGAGACGGAAGCAAGAGAGAAGCCGAGCGCCGACGGAATCAGACAAAAGCAATCGATTAGGGTTAGAAGAGAGAAACTGAGCGGAGAAGAAGATCGCCGACCTGGTCCGAGTCCGAGAGAGGCACAAAGAATGAGAGAAGTAGAGCGTCGGCCATGGTCTAATGACCTCTCATTTTTACAGAGGTAGAAAAGTGAGAAGAGCGGCTGTGGAGAGAAATGAGAGATGAATGGAACTTAATGATGCTTTCTAGGGTTTCTTTCTTTTATTTAAAAGAATCAGAAAAAAAAATTGTGAGTGTGAAGGTTCGAACCAAGGACCATATTCAACATATAAAATGTTTACTCACCCTTGAACCAACTCAGCTATAGCAACTTAATTATAATATTTTGATAACTGTTATACATATATCGGATAACGGATATCCGGGCTTTAAAAAAATGTGATCCGTATCCGATCCGTATATCCGAGTATTATATGCGGATCGGACCGGATACGGATAGTTTTCCGCCGGATCGAGTAAAAGTCGGATATCCCTTAATCGGATAGTCGGATTATTGGCGGATCGGATTTTTTTTGAACACCCCTAGTGACAAGGCCAGACCAGGCTGTGACGAGTATGTGACAAGGCCAGACAAGGCTGTGACGAGTCTGTGACAAGCCCAGACAGGCTGTTGACAGCCCAGCGCCAGCAGCACGTTCAGCCCAATCTGCAGCCAGAAGCGTCTTACCTTGCCAGCCCAGAAGCTTGCTTCAGCCCAGCGCCAGCCCAGCTATTGGAGGAGTTAACGAAGCAGCCTTCAGCCCAGCGCAAGCCCACGCCTGCTCCCAGCCCAGGTGGAAGACGTACCTTGCTGCTGTCTCCTCCAGCCCAGCGTCCGTGCAGCCCAGGAAGGATGTTGCCTCGCCTTCTCCAGCTCAGCAACGCCAACCGTTTATGAAAATCTCAGCAGCCGTTACACGAGATTAATGCACACACAATCTGCACTTTCCTTCCTCAATTATTCTTTCCATTCAGCCGGATTCTTCACCACATACACGTTGAACCAATCTCCTTCCTTCTCAGCGCAGCCCCTTCTCTTCTGTCTACGGATTTCAACAGCAAAACGTAACCCTTCTGCACACACCCAGCAGCGTCAAGAGGTAAGTGCAGCAATCTGTTCTTCCGTCTTCACCTTATTCTCTCTACCGACCCATATATGTACAGCACTCACCCTCCTTCTCTACTCGTTCCTTTGTCCGGCACTGCTAGGCCTCAAACTGCAGCCACCTACATAACCGAAAGGTTGAGTCCATCGAGTTACAGCTACTGCAAAGAGCCGTCTCCTGCTGTCCCTATTGGTAAGACGATTCTTCCCCATCTGTTATCTTCTGGATATCATAGTTACAATGACTCATTACCCTTCTTTTTATTCCGATCAAGTTCCCAACGGTTGCAGCAGTGAGATCGACCAACACTTACAGATTAGTGGTGCAGATCGGAACCAACAACGAATTACCCTTTTAGCTGCAACCCGGTAAGAGCCTATACTTGGATTAAAATAGGTTTCCGATTAGTTTAAGGAGAAGGCTATTGAATAATCTTATGTGTGAATACCGATTCCTTCATGTTAGATTGATGAGCTGTTGTAATTCAGCCTGGAGCATAGTCAAGATAGTAATAGGTAGCTGCTGAGTTTTATAATTAAAATGGTGGAAATAAAGGGCTGCTGTAAATTCCAATTTATTCCTTCAGCTTTTAGGTTATAAACAGCCTATCTTGTCGGTCAATTATTGAACGTTTGCATAAAGATCCACCGTTGAATTTTGGATATGTTGTAGATGGATATATGTAGTTTAGCATATTAAAATTTGGGAAGAAATGAACGGTCGGATTAAAAGTTATGAGCTCCCGAAGTTAGGTAGTTGAGCAGTTTTGGTAAACTTAAATTTTTGGTTAAGTATAGGAATAATAAGTGTAGTAGTCAACTTGGTGAATTTTTATAAAAATATCGGCTGAACAGTTTTGAGGAAGTCTTCCTCCTAAGGTTAGATAGAACCTCATAGATGATCTAGAGATTTAATTCGGAATTATTATAAGCCGTTACGAATTTTATATTTAGAACCGAAGTTAGACCTTTACGATCTTCCGGAAAATAGAAACATAGGAAAAATGTCAGTTTGGAACCAAACAAAATTTTAGGAGTTAGAATTTGATTTTAGAACCTCAAATAGGAGTTTAGACTTGAATTCTAGAGTTTTCGGGAATTTCGGGACCAAGGGTAAAATGGTCATTTTACCCTAAATTAACACTGTAACTAGTTATGTCTTAATACATTATTTAATCTTAGAAGTCTTAGACTTCTAACTACGTGAGAGTGTGCTAATGCACGTATCGCCTTTGGCAGGCAACTGAGTTGCTACAGTTTATAGAGCGAGTGGTTTACAAAGAGTCGAGCTGTATATCAGGTAAGTCCTTTGGGCTTACTTAGCTGACTTCTAAATATGAGTATAAATGATGATGGTGGTGTGTGATTGAAATGTGTAGAGAGATAGGTTGTGATATATAATTACCGACCTATATTTTGGCCTAAGAGTAACGGGCGGTGGCATTCTGCTCAGTAGCTGGCGGGCGCTGGGGGTTTCTTTCGGGACTAGTCCATACTTGGTTTGTAGTGATGCTACCAGTGGAAGTCAGCTAGACCTACACCAGTTGGATAAGGAACGGAGGCGAGAACTAATAATAATTCTCGTGCCACAACTTAAATTGAATAATGTGAATCATTGAAATAATAGATAATAAACGGTTGAGTGCCAGCATGATGTTTGTTTATTTTTGTTTCTGCGTGTGCTTGTGCTGTTATCATTTTGCTTATATTTGGATAGTTAACTAACTGTTGATATGTTGTTTAGATTTTCCACAGGTTAGAGCAGATGCCGAGTGATCCAGATGGTAGTGGTTAGCCGGGGTGTCGTACTTTAGGACGTTTTACAGTTTCTGCATTTGTGGGTTTTACAGTTGAACCTTGTTTCCTTTCGTACTTTGTTATATTACGTTTTCCGGTTGTAGTTGATCTGGTCACATTCATGCATTATTAAGAACTATTTTATGATTTCTGGTTTTTCCTTATCTGTGCCTTGTTGTAAGATATTGTTAAGTTGTTGTCAAACTAAGGTCGGGACCCACTGTGCGGTCCTAACCAGTAACTCCCTAAGTTGTAAAATTTGGGGTGTTACAACTCTCAATTAGACATGAGCTCCAACTTTGAACTCTAGCGGTCGATGCCTCTTGTCTACATATGACTTCTAGCGACTCTGTGCAGACAACATCCTCTCTCTAATTAGTGCTACATGGTTTATACCATCCTGAATTTGCTTAGGTGCTAACCCATTGACACTGATAGGATCATGCCAGCTTAACGGCGTACGACATCTCCGCCTATACAGTGCCTCATACGGGACCATACCAATCCATGTCAACTATTGTTGTATGAAAACTCAACCAATGGGAGGAGATCTGACCACACCAGCCCCCAATCCAACACACAAGCTCGCAACATATCCTCCAGAGTATGAATGGTCCTCTTTCGCTAACCATCTGTCTGAGGATGAAATGCATTCGTAAAATGTAAACTGGTCCCCAGGGTAGTATGAATTTATTTCCAAAACCTCAAGTTAAATCATCCATCTCGATTTGAGACGATCATTCTCGGTACACCATGGAGCCTCACTATCTGCCTAATGAACCCCTCAGCCAACCGGCTCATTGGCCTCGTTTCCCTAATAGGGACAAAACGTGCAGTCTTCGTCAATCTATCAACAATCACCCAGATGGCATCAAAGCTCCCACTCGGCCTCAATCCAGTCATAAAGTCCATGGAGATGGAGAGAGATGACATCCCGATTGATGACTCATTTCGGGATGAGCAATTGCAAACGATGGAGGAGTGCTTACTTCAAGTGTCTAGAGGGAGTGAGCCATGGTATGCGGATATAGTGAACTACCTTGTGTGTGAAGAGGTGCCACCCGGTTTGTCATATGCCCAAAGGAAAAAGTTTTGAAGGATGTCAGGCATTACTATTGGAGTGAGCCTATCTTGTTCAAGAGAGGACCGGATGGAGTCTTTAGGAGGTGCATCCCGAAGGATGAGTTGGAGAGTGTAATCCGTCATTGCCACTCCATGCCATGTGAAGGTCATGCTAGCTCACACAAAACATGTGCAAAGGAATTGCAATCCGGTTTTTATTGGCCTAACTTGTTTAAGGATGTGCAGAATTTTGTAATAGCTTGTGACACTTGCCAAAGGACGGGAAACATCTCAAGAAGGAATGAGATGCCCTTGAACAACATACAAGAGGTTTAGATCTTTGATGTTTGGGGTGTGGACTTCATGGGGCCATTCCCCTCTTCATGTGGTAACCTCTACATTCTATTGGCAGTGGATTATGTGTCAAGGTGGGTGGAGGCAATCGCCTCTCCCACAAATGATGCCAAAGTAGTGGTGTGGTTCTTCAACCGAGTCATCTTCCTTAGCTTTGGAACACCAAGAGTTATCATAAGTGATGGAGGGAAGCATTTCACCAATAGGAACTTTGGGACACTTTTGGCTAAGTATGGGGTGACTCACAAGGTGGCCACACCTTACCATCCCCAAACTAGTGGCCAAGTGGAGATTTCAAACCGGGAGATCAAGGGGATACTTGAGAAGACGGTTTCGAGGACAAGAAAAGATTGGACCATGAATCTTGATGATGCTTTGTGGGCATATAGAACCGCCTTCAAGACACCGATTGGCACCACTCTCTACAAGCTAGTTTATGGCAAGTCTTGCCACCTTCCGGTGGAGATGGAGCATAGAGCGTATTGGGCCATAAGGTGGCTGAATTTTGACCTCAAGAAAGCCGGTGAGAAGAGGTTGCTAGACATGAATGCTCTTGAAGAGATCCGGTTGGATGCTTATGAAAATGCCCGGATTTACAAAGAAAGGACCAAGCGTTGGCATGGCAAACGTCTTATCCCAAAGGAATTGAATGAAGGTGACTTAGTCCTTCTCTTCAATTCAAGGTTGCGGCTCTTCCCCGGAAAACTCAAGTCAAGATGCACGGGTCCTTATGTGGTGAGGAAGGTTTTCCCCCATGGAGCGGTTGAGATAGGTGGGGAGCATTGTGCAGATTTCAAGGTGAATGGGCACCATTTGAAGAAGTACATCCCGGAAGCTCCGGTGAATATGATTGCCCCACTTCACCTTGAGTGAAACGCTCCCGGTTTTGGTCAAGCTAATGACCTTAAAGAATCGCTTAATGGGAGGCAACCCATTGGTACATATATTTCCATTTTCCTTTTTTTGTTTTTGATTTCGTTTTTTTTTTGCTTTTCTTTCTGTTTTTGGTGTGCTTGTGTGTGTTTTGTGTTTTGTGTGTGTGTTTGGTGTTTGTGAGCTAGAGTCTAAGAAACATGGAAGTCTTCAAGGCATGAGGAGGAGGATGATGATCTCGCATCAAACGTGGGTGGAGCGGACGTGAGACTTGGACGGCTTGCGGTGCTTAGTGCGGGTCCCGACGCCATAATGAACATCAAGAGTTCTCTACCATCTTTGAATGATCATCCACCATCACTCCACATGAGTGAACCAAAATACCGAAAACACCATTTTTACATTGTGAGCATCTTCTTTCATTTCCTTATTTAATTTGCACATTGGGGACAATGTAGTTTTAAGTATGGGGTGGGGTATTCACAATATCTTTGCATGATTCCATCTAGGATAGTCACATATCATTGTCACATGTTTCATTAGTTTTTGCATTGTACATATTTATCTCAAAAAATCCAAAAAAAAAAAATATTTGAGCTCCCTAGTTTGGATGGCCTTGTGTGTCGAATGAATTTATGCATTGTGGACTTGAATACTTCTCTTGAATTCCATGTAGGAATTGTGATGAAGATTGTTGTCTAGGTTGGATTGAGAATTGATTATCGAAATCGCATGCTAGTTCTTACACATCATCTAGGAATGATTAAGGCATTCATTTCTCTCTTCTTCTCATCTTGATCATTTTGTTTGAAGCACCTCAATTGATATGAAATTTGGCCTCTTTTGACCCATCCGGGAATAGGAGCATGCTAGTGTGTTGAGTGTGTGAAAAGACAAGTGTGGGGTGAAGTTGTTGATGAATGAATGTTGTGAATGCAAGTGTTGAATTTGTTGTGAAAGTGTAGAAAAAAAATATAGGTTTGGGGATGTTGGTTTTTGATGACGAGTAACTCGGCACAATTCGCATAATTGGGTGTTTGTGTCTTGCCAAAGTCGGATTAACCGATAGTCCTAACGAGCCTTGGTATGTGTAGCCGGTGTGAGGCACCTCGGAAAAAATCCCGAGGTCCGCTAATCACCGAGGTTTCGGCTTTTGTACACCAATGCCATTGTCTCAAAAATAAATGAAAGAAAAAAATTAGAAAAAGAAAAGAAAGAAAAGAAAAAGATGGAGAAAAATATACACTTATGGTGGAGTTGAACAAAATTGAAGTTGTGGAGTTAGTTCCTTTCCCGGATTAGCATCACATGACCTAAAATTCCCACCTTTAACAACGTTTTTTGGCCTCTTCTTTCCTAAGTCCTTAAGACCTCTATGCACATGTGTTTTGACTTAAGTGATTTAGATTTGATATCTTCATGATCATCAAGACATTCTCGATTTACTTTGCATATATGATTTCAAGCTAAGTGTGATTGTCTTTCTGTGCACTTATTCTCTTGATACACATTTCCTCGTCCTTTGAACATCACTATGAAGGTGATCTATGACTAGAAGCACAATTGCAAAAATATTTTCCATTTTTCCGCATTCATAACTCATGCTATCTTGTAGCTTAGGTTTGAACCTTGCTTTGGGACAAGCAAGTGGAAAGTATGGGGTATTTTGATGACATGATTTACGACGTTAGTTTAGACATTCATTTAGATAGTTTTTCCCGTTATTCATGCATGGTTTGGCATTAGTTCGTGACGTTTACGCTTAATTCATTCATATTCTCAAAATAGAAGTCTACACGAGCGTTTGTTGGTGTTGTAGGTATTTTGGGGAGCTTTAGGACTTAATCGATACATTCGAGGATCATTCCTCGTGATGGCACACTCCCGGACCCTTTAAGGAGCAAGCTAGGAGCAAAGGAGAACACAAAAGACCTTATTGGTGCATGCCTTGCACCAATTCGTGACTAGGTGATCCAAGGAGAGCTTTGTGATGGAAACCACGGCCCAGAGGCCATTTCCACACCCGTGGTTTTGCCCGTGGTTTCTTCTGGACAGCTTTGACACTTGTCACACGATTTCTTTGCCCGACCTTTGCTTTTCTTGGTTGAGTGTGGACTTGGTTGAGCTTGCAGGCTGGCTTTTGGGGAGTCTCTCATCATCCATTGTGGGAGAATAAAAGAACAACAAAAATACTCTCATTTGGAGAGAAGAACAACATCACAAACATAGATCTAGAGTTAGACTTTGAAGGGTTTTTAGAGATTTTTGTGGAGAGTATTTGGAAGCATTGCAAGGAACGTTTTGGAGCTACTTTTGAAGGGTTGTAAGTCCTATTTAAACTCGTATTCAGCTAAGATTACTTGCTTCTTTTCACTCTTATTTCACTTTCTTCTATGGAAACCATGAATGCTTGCGTGATGAGCTTGAATCATAAAATGCATGTTATTGGCTACGTAGTTGTGATTCTAGGGTAATGGAATGATGGTTATGGCTTAGAATATGATAGGATAGACTTGAATATACCTTTGCATGACTTGCATGCTCGAAACCTAACCCCCGACTAAAACCACGGTTTGTTCATCCTAAACCACGGTCGTGGTTACTATGATCAGCCCGTGGTTTGTTCTGTTGTGCTTGTATTGATGAATCTGAATGTTAGGATGTTAGATTGTTGAAATCCTAGTGTTTGTTAAGCATAATTTAGCTTAGGGTGATCTAATGCTAGCAAGCTAAGTGAGGGAAGAGACTGACCCGGTAGTTCCGGACCTTAGATACCAAAGATGATGAACTCTAGGTAGTAGTGAGCCTCACAAGCCGCTATTGGACTAAGTGTGCTAGGATTGTTGCTTAGGACTTGCCTTCCCGAGAATTACCCGGTAAGGAGAGGTTTGACCCCTACATAGCAATCCGGTTTGTGTAGAATTCCCAACCTTAGGTTCCTAGAGACCCGGTAATAGGATCTTAGGTGCGGGATTAGTCGACCATGAGACCTACCCGGTGATTGATCCCATTGGAGAAACACCCTTTCCCAACATACCGCAGCTTGTCCAAGGTTGATTAGAAGCTTGAGTCCAATTCCATAACCGGAAGTCTTAACCCCTAGAATCCGCTTTTCTCTCTTTGATCACATATCTTGTGTTTGAGTTGCTTGTTTGTGTTGCTAGCTTTAGTTGTTAGTTTGATTTACAACCTTGCATGATTCGTGATCTTTGCTTGATCACCACAAAACCAAACACAAAAATATCATGATTTTCATTTCTTTATTTCCTTCTCTTTTCTTAGACTAGATTTACACTATCCATGATCACTTATTTGATTTGATTTCACCTTAGTCTTTGTGTTCGACCTCGGAATACTATCCTTGCTACAAAACGACCCATACACTGTGGGTTCGCTAGGATTTAGGAGAATATATCGAGTTATGAATTTAAGAATTTTGTGCTATACGTTTCTACCGAACAAGTTTTTGGCGCCGTTGCCGGGGATTTGTGTCGTACAATTCCTAGCGTAACAAGTTTTTGGCGCCGTTGCCGAGGACTAGGTCTAGATTGAATCATTGTGTGTGATTGTCTATAGTGTAGGTCTTTCTTGTTCCTTTTGATCTTGTTTGATTTGTGTCTTTAATTTTTCAGGACATCTCTCACTCTTTAGGTGCATGCGAAGATCTCGTGGCAAGGTTTGAGCTCCATTCGATCCCGAACTGGAGAAAACCCTTAAGACTATATCCAAGGGCACTAGGAAGAAGAAGGAGATGGCCGGAAGAGATCTTCAAGCTGAGTTGAATGATGCCTTAGAGAAAATTAGGCTAAGGGATGAAGCCTTGGAGAATGAGAGTAGACTTGCAAATGAGAGGAAAGAAGCAACTACGAGGGAAATTGAAAAGATTAGGCAAGCTCTTGTGCAAAGGGAGCTTAATCTTCGTCAACAACCTCCACCACCACCACCGCAGCCGGCAGCCAATGTTCGGTTTGAGCCGATTATTGTTGAGGAGCCATAAACACTAGGGCAACGTATGGATCCAGCCCAAAGAGTGCACCGTCCGGGTGTAAACTTAGGAGATCCCGCAGCCCATGACTACGAGCTTCGCCCTCAAGTGCTACAAATGATCCGGCATAATCAATTTGGAGGGATGGAAGGAGAGTCTCCTCATCAACACTTGATGAATTATGAGATCTTGATGGAGACTCTAAGGCCACCTAGATTGGAGAGCAACAACCACAAGCTTAGGGCTTTTTCCTTCTCACTTAAGGATAAAGTCTTGGCTTGGTACCAATCCATTCCACAAGGACGTGTGGGTACTTGGGAGGAGATGACAACTGAATTTCTTACAAAGTTCTTCCCACCTTCCAAGACAACCGAGCTAAGAGGGAAGATCTATGCCTTCGTAATGAAGGATAAGGAGAGCCTATTCAAATCTTGGGAGAGGTTCAAAGACCTCCTCCTAGATTGTCCACACCATGGGATACTGAAGATAGAGCTATTGGAGATTTATTAAAAGGGGCTTGATGAGGATAGTCAATTTAAGCTCCAATCACTTTCCGGAGGAACGTTCATGGAGAAGAATGTGGATGAGGCTTGGGATTTTGTAAAGAAGCAAGCCTTGGTGATAGAGAAGTACTCCCATAGGAAGAGTGATGGGAGGAAACCGGGAGCATATGAAGTGAGTGAAGTCACCATGAGCAACTACAAACTTGATGCAATCAATAATGAGCTTAAGTCCTTGAGGGAGTTGTGTACCACAACCTTGAAGAGTCAAGCAAGCCCTCAAGTGCAAGTGCAAGCCAACTTGGCTTCCAAAGAGGAGGATGTTAACTACATGGGAAGGGGCAATTTCAACAACTACCAAGGCCCTAGGAACTTCAACAACAACAACCGGCATTACAACAATTACCGGCCTAATCACAACCATCCCGGGTTCTCCTATTCTAACCCGGATGGTGCCTTAAACCCTCCCGCTTCCACAAGCGCAGCCCCACCACCTAAGGCTTCACAAGAGCCTCCACCCGGTTTTGCCCAACCTCCAAAGGATAGGACCAAAATGATGTTTGAACAATTGCTAGGGAGGTTGAGTGGGCTTCAAAGCACGGTGACATCCATTTCTAAAGCTCAAAAGGTGCTAGAAGCACAAGTGTTCCAAAAGGCGGGTGAAGCACAACGGGATCTGGGAAAGCTTCCCAGAAGGACCAAGGACAATCCAAGAGGTCAAGTATTGGCCATTACAACAAGGAGTGTGCTGAGCATGAAAGATCCCTCACCAAGGGAGAATGCTAAGGGAAAGCAAGTAGTAGTGGAAGAAGAACCCTTGCAAGAAGAAGGAGGCAAGATGACATGATTTATGAATGCAGAAAAACAGAAAAATATTTTGGAATTGTGCTTCTAAAGATGGATCACCTTCATAGTGATGTTTCATGGCAATGGACAAGCAATCATGTACTAAATGAATGAAGGGACGGAAAGTCAATCATTCTTAACTCGAAAGCATGCATGAGAAGTAAAAATGATGAAGTCAAGATGATCATGAGAATATCCAATCTAGATCACTAAGTCATACACATAAGCAAATAGGTCTTAAGGACTTAGGAAAGAAGAGGCCAAGAAACGTGATGATAAGGTGGAAATTTTCTAAGGTCATGTGGTGCAAATCCGGGAAAGGAACTAAACAACCACAACTTCACATTTATACTTCATCCACCAAAGTGTATTTTTTTTCTTGTTTTTTTTTTCTTTTCTTTTCTTTTTCTTTTTTATTTTCTTTCACTTATTTTTGAGACAATGGCATTGGTGTACAAAAGCCGAAACCTTGGTGATTAGCGGACCTCGGGATTTTTCCGAGGCGCCTCACACCGGGCACACATACCAAGGTTCGTTAGGACATTCGGTTTATTATACTTGGACCTTGTGTGTCGAATGAATTTATGCATTGTGGACTTGAATACTTCTCTTGAATTCCATGTATGAATTGTGATGAAGATTGTTGTCTAGGTTGGATTGAGAATTGATTATCGAAATTGCATGCTAGTTCTTACACATCATCTAGGAATGATTAAGGCATTCATTTCTCTCTTCTTCTCATCTTGATCATTTTGTTTGAAGCACCTCAATTGATATGAAATTTGGCCTCTTTTGACCCATCCGGGAATAGGAGCATGCTAGTGTGTTGAGTGTGTGAAAAGACAAGTGTGGGGTGAAGTTGTTGATGAATGAATGTTGTGAATGCAAGTGTTGAATTTGTTGTGAAAGTGTAGAAAAAAATATTGGTTTGGGGATGTTGGTTTTTGATGACGAGTAACTCGGCACCATTCGCATAATCGGGTGTTTGTGTCTTGCCAAAGTCGGATTAACCGATAGTCCTAACGAGCCTTGGTATGTGTGCCCGGTGTGAGGCACCTCGGAAAAAATCCTGAGGTCCACTAATCACCAAGGTTTCGGCTTTTGTACACCAATGCCATTGTCTCAAAAATAAATGAAAGAAAAAAAATAGAAAAAGAAAAGAAAGAAAAGAAAAAGATGGAGAAAATATACACTTATGGTGAAGTTGAACAAAAATGAAGTTGTGGAGTTAGTTGCTTTCCTGGATTAGCATCACATGACCTAAAATTCCCACCTTTAATAACGTTTATTGGCCTCTTCTTTCCTAAGTCCTTAAGACCTCCATGCACATGTGTTTTGACTTAAGTGATTTAGATTTGATATCTTCGTGATCATCTAGACATTCTCGACTTACTTTGCATATATGATTTCAAGCTAAGTGTGATTGTCTTTCCGTGCACTTATTCTCTTGATACACATTTCCTCGTCCTTTGAACATCACTATGAAGGTGATCTATGACTAAAAGCACAATTACAAAAATATTTTCCGTTTTTTCCGCATTCATAACTCATGCCATCTTGTAGCTTAGGTTTGAACCTTGCTTGGGGACAAGCAATTGGCAAGTATGGGGTATTTTGATGACATGATTTACGACTTTAGTTTAGACATTCATTTAGATAGTTTTTCCCATTATTCATGCATGGTTTGGCATTAGTTCGTGACGTTTACGCTTAATTCATTCATATTCTCGAAATAGAAGTCTACACGAGCTTTTGTTGGTATTGTAGGTATTTTGGGGAGCTTTAGGACTTAATCGATACATTCGAGGATCATTCCTCGTGATGGCACACTCCCGGACCCTTTAAGGAGCAAGCTAGGAGCAAAGGAGAACACAAAAGACCTTATTGGTGCATGCCTTGCACCAATTCGTGACTAGGTAATCCAAGGAGAGCTTTGTGATGGAAACCACGGCCCAGAGGCCATTTCCTCACCCGTGGTTTTGCCCGTGGTTTCTTCTGGACAGCTTTGACACTTGTCACACGATTTCTTTGCCCGACCTTTGCTTTTCTTGGTTGAGTGTGGACTTGGTTGAGCCTGCAGGCTGGCTTTTGGGAAGTCTCTCATCATCCATTGTCGGAGAAGAAAAGAAAAACAAAAACACTCTCATTTGGAAAGAAGAACAACATCACTAACATAGATCTAGAGTTAGACTTTGAAGGGTTTTTAGAGATTTTTGTGGAGTGTATTTGGAAGCATTGTAAGGAACGTTTTGGAGTGATAGCATGAATTATAGTCTATATTTTGGGACCTGTTTAGACGTTTTATCTTCAATAATCTGCATGTTTGGATGTATATTATGTGATTATATCGTCGTTTCATATACCTTCGCGAGAATCGAGGTTTACACCAAGTTTCATTGTAATCGTCGGTGAAATGGCACGTTTTGCATCAAAATGGAGCTAAAGGAGCTAAGGAGTCATTGGAGCTACATTCAGGAGCTTAAGGAAGAATCCAGGAAGCATGGAATTGGATTAAGGATTTACTTTGGACCAGATTTGAGAGATTTCACATTCAGTTTAGAGCCACCTCGGTCAGCTACAGTACCATCTCGACCGAGGTGTTCCAAAGGAGCGTCCCAACCGAGGCGAACACCTTGGACGCGGCGAGATATATTTTATTCTTGGCTGAGATCTTTTATTTTTGGAAGGAGAGATCTTATATTTTTAGGCTGTAAAACACCATGTGATACATACTAGTTGACATAAAGTCAAATGTTGAGACAAAGCTCACCTAAATATCATGCTACCTTTGTACTTGTTACCTTCACATTTGTCTTCATTAAATGAACACAACATGTTTGAGCATGCTACTAGCTATGGTTTAGGACTAATAGCCCAAACCTAGTGTTTTCATGTATTTGATACTTGATTATTGTTACTTGTTACCCAACACCCAAAGCATTTGATCACTTGATCACCCATTTCTGTCTACTCTTACACACTTGAACCTTTTTTATTGAACTTGATACTTGGATTCAACCCTCTCACACACACAGTTGATCCAATGGTTGTGAACTATGCCTACTTTTGACCCTAAGACCCCTTTCCACTTGAACTTAACCCTCTCTTTCTCTCTCTCATATGCATATATACAGGATTTGGATCATATAGAAAGGGGTCTTAAGGTTAAAAGTGAGAAGGGCTTACACTCGTTGGATTAAAATTGTGAACGACCCTGATTATTTCTCTTCTCATGAACAATGCGCGCTTTGGTTCACGGTCATTAACAACATCATTCATTCCACACTACTTTCTTCTTCCTCCTTCCTCCTTCCTCCTTCGATTTCTTCCTTCCATATTCTCTTATTCAATTTTTCTTTAATTCCAATTTATCTGATTCGATTTCTTTCATTTGATTTATGTTATACTTATATTCTTCTCCTTTAATTTCAATCGATGTACCACAAGGAGTGAAAACGGTGAATTTGAAATTTCTGCAATTTTGATCAAAGTTCTATACTTGAACAAATATTCATTATACTTAAACAAATCAGATTTTGAACAAATATGCATTATAGTTGAACAAATCAGATTTTGAACAAATATGCATTATAGTTGAACAAATATGGAGTATACTTGAACAAATAAGGTTTTTAACAAAAATTGTCATTATACTTGAACAATTTAGGTTTTGAACAAAGCATTATTCTTTAACAAATAAGCATAATAGTTGAAAAATACGAAGTATACTTCAACAAATAAGTTGTGTGCTTGAGCAAATCAGGTTTTTAACAAATAAGCATTATAGTTAAACAAATATGAACTATATTTGAACACATATGTAGTATAGTTGAACAAATAAGTTGTATAGTTGAACAAATAGTCATTATGCTTGAACAAGTCATATTTTGAACATATAGGCATTATGGTTGAACAAATAAGGAGTATATTTTAATAAATATGCATTATATTAGAACAAATAAGTTGTATACTTGAACAAATCAGGTTTTGAACAAATATGCATTATAAATGAACAAATAAGGAGTATACTTGAACAAATATACAATATAGTTGAACAAATAAGTTAGTCGTTTACTTGAGCAAATCAAGTTTCAAATAGACATTATAGTTGAACAAATCGGTTTGTTTAAATTATTTTGATACATAGTATGTATTAATCTATTCCCAACTTTGTAAAAGTTTGTTTTAACATTTCAAACTATCAAGTTGTGAACAAATTAGACAAATAGTTAAACAAATTGACTTATAATTGAACAAATTGAATTTATAGTTGAACAAACAAGTGTGTTTATATATTTGTGCGATAATAATTATTAACCTTTTTTCCAACTTGATATGTTAAAGTTATTGTTACTTTTGTATCTTCATATAATCAATTTTTGAACAAATTCGAGATCTAATTGAACAAATTAGACATATAGTTGAAAAATTAACTTTCAAACAACGCATTTGATCTTCTTCGAGAATGAAGAAAATTATAGTCGATTACTCCTTCCTTTGGTCGATTCTCGTTGAAATAATGTGTTGCATACAATTAGGTTATGGTGATTTTGTAATTTAGAGCATTTTTGAAATTTCAAGGGTGATTCTTTTAGAAATATGTTGGAGGAACTTATTAAGTGAATGGCGCCTCAATTTTACACTATGTTTTATCGATTGTAATTGAAAAATCTGTATATTGAAGCTTCATTTCATTCGGCCCTGGATTTTACTTCGATTTTGTTCTTCGAATGTCGTTCTCCGGGTTTTTCTTCCCTTCAGTTAATATACCGTTAATCATAAATCTCATTTAAATTTATATGATTATATGTCTAACAATTTTTAGTTGAATAAAAAAAAAATTATATTTGAACAATTTATACATTTATACATAAATATAAAATTTTGATCACGCCTTTTTATTTTTAAATCCAGGCGCACCTATATAAATTTTTTGGCTCAACATTTTGCGGTGACACGTCTTAAAGTGAAGCAATTGCTGAAGCGTAGCTGTGAGGGTTGAAATGGAAGCTGAAAGTTGTAAATGCTGATTCGTCCATACAAGCAGATTTCATTATCGGTTAGTTAGGTATTGAATCAAGAAATGATCTCCTTGAGAGTCAAAACGTCGTTTCTTGGGTGAGCTGCTACCACAGATACTTGTACTTCATCCCCAACCTGTACTCCCACAGAAACCAACGCTGCACCCTGAAATCCAACCTGAAAAATGTGGATGTTCAAATGCAAGACAACACTTGTGCAACAACCTAACATTCATTACTCTCGTTTTGTTTTTACCTCTGTAAGCAACAAGGATGCAAGCCGATCTTTAATAAATCTCAGAACCAATGCGCGGAATCTTTTATCTCTTGGCTGTCGTCTCAGATACTCGATTGTCCAATAGCGTAGACTTGTGTTAGAGAGCTGTCTTGCAAATTTTGATTGCATCGTAAACACTGATGACAATCCTTCCAAACATCCAGCTGTGAATGGAAGATCATCACCTCTAAGGAATGCTTTTACCTAATGAAAGAATAACACAGCACAAGCGAAATAAATGCAAATACTTTCTGGAAGAAATCAAATTTAGTTTGTAGCCAACAAAAGTAGTTGCAAAAAAATGGTCCTACTTCCAGGATTTGATGAAGCATAAACAGTACAGTGAATCAATGACACTGGACCACAAAAAAATTGAAAGCATGTGAAGCAAGAAACATGGATGCACATAATATAGTGTTCATAACGTATATTTTTCCTCTTCATAAATACTGCTATAACTTAACTCATGATTCATTATCCATCTGAAGAGAAACACACACCTGATAATGAGCAAGAAGATCAATATATCTGCGAATGGGGGACGTGAACTGCACATATCCAGGAACCCCCAAAACTCCATGACGTTTAGGCTGTCTAAAATCCAACACAGCAGGACCGAGTGATTTGACAATAGCAGCAGTCTTAATTGGTCCTTCGGGAAGATGGGAAAACGCAGATAGATCTGTGTATGATCTGGAAACTCCCCTATATGGTAAAGGAAGATTGTTGCAAGAACCAAATGTTGCAATGACCTCCCCACACAGTATCATCATTTCAGTAACAAGTCTAACCGCAGGGCTTGCTTGATCCTCCACATAAATGTTTATCTGTGGTTCAGGATCTTCAGGATTTATCACTTTAATGCGAGCTTCTACAGTTGATGTGTCAATAGAACCCTAATCAAAAGGCAATAATCCAGCAACTGACAAGAGTTCAAACAATATCACTTGAAAAGTATAGCCATAACGTAAACTGTAAATCTCATTAATTGTCAAAAGGTCATGAAGCAGATCCATCACTGCTTCCATCTATCCTGAATTGGTTAAGATGAGTGTCCATCCGAGCTTCACTTACAAGTGGTCCCAACAAGTTTGCACAAGCATGTTGAAAGGACACGTAAAGAAGTCAACTCTGGAAGAGGGGGATGGTTCTCATTATTAATGCTAATTAGTTCATTTCATTTCACCTATTATAACTGGTGAAGTTACAATATAGTAAATAAATGTTAAAAGACATTGCTTTTTCTTGTTCAAATAGAAGATATAATCTGTTCTTTATTGTTCGGTTCTATTACCTAGAGAGCAAATCTTCTACATGTGGACATTTTCTTTTTTTCATGAAAAGAAAGCTGAGACGGATAAGAAAGATACACCTGTTGACGCCGCCATTGCAACCTTAGAGTTGCAGCCTCGGATAGAATCCTTAATTCAGCCTCCTCCTCAAGATTCAAGTGAAGCAGCTCGGATGCGCTCTCATATGTGAGCATGTAGGTCGGCTTGATGATTGTGTTATCCACTGAATATTCTGCAATGCTGAAGGCAAAAAGATAAATTAACCCATGAGAAACAACGTTACAGAATGAACCCTTGCTATTTTGTCCCTGTTTGCATAGCAATGAGAAGTTTATCATTTAATTAATATATCAAAAACGCCTAGCCAGGAGGAGAAGGCCTAAAACGTAAGTCTCTCGTTTATTCATTTACAAAGAAAAATTGAGAGTCTATATGACATAAATTAGAAAACAATAATTCCAGATACAAAACCTGCCATCAGGATGCAGTACAACAGACACGGTAACGGATTTGCAAAGCTTTCCTTGCTGCAAGCTCATTCCTTCCATGGCAAGCTTCTCCGGGAACATAGGATATGTTGCAGTGGGCAAGAAAATAGATGTTCCTCTCCTCCTAGCCTCCCTGAATATCATCAATACATGAAGAAAAAGGTTCCATATAGCAGAGTATCAAGAAGCATACCATAATAAAAAATAATTTACATGTCTATTAAGCTTCCAGGATGAACTAGGTAGGTGGGATCAGCTATATGAATCCAAACTTTAATCCGGCCATCCTGCAATCTCGTAGCGCTAAGAGCATCATCAAGCTACATGTTACCAACTGTGTTAGCAACCTAATAAGGAAAGAAATATAGAGCTAAATGAAATAAAATCAAGAAATTGGTAAAATAGTTACCTCATCAGCTTCATCAACATCAATTGCATAGACCTTCAAGTGAGTGAGATATTTCCTATCAACCTCAACCTAAGAACAACTGGAGTGTCAGATTATTAAATCACTATATCTGAGCTACATCAAGAAAACACAACGCTCATGGTGTAACAGCAGATTTTTCATTAGAAGAAAAATAAGAAAAACCGATACAAGAACTTGTGCTTAGGACTAAAGTAGTCTACGGGCCTGTCATGCACAGGCTAATATATATCGTGAAAATGTCATTGTTTAATTTTAAAATATGAATTTCCAATAAGAGAAATGGAAAAAAAATATTCTTGTGAAACAAAAGATGTAAAATCTGAATGGACTCAGGTATATAAACTAATAAGTGAATTTCTTTTTCATCAAATTGGCGGCGTTTAAGACCAAGCTTGTAACTTTGTAAGTTACTTGAGTAAAACAAAAAAAACTGCATCAGCAAAGGAAAAAACTGTATGTGAAAATCCACATTAACTTTGCGAAGCAACCACAAAAGTTAAGGTGTGAAATGGTGAATGCTCTTCTGCAAGCTAATGGTAAGAACACACAATTTGCTGTATATCCATAAATTCTGGTCATATGTGGACTTGGAGTGGTAGACCCGTTCAAAAGCAAGGTGAAACACAAACAAGAAAAATCACCATTACCAACCATAGTACTCAAATATCTGGGAGAGAGTTCAAAAATGCATCCAAACTACCTCATTTATGTTAGCAGACTCTGCCAATAAGGTTTCAGCTGCTGATACAATCACCTCAGAGTGATCAGTGCGGATGTGGGACTTCAATAGCTCAATATTAACATGCACTGGAAAGTACCCAATATCTATGAGGAGATTGACAGCGGAACCTTCCATCTTTGTTTGCCCCATAGCATTAAGAATCTCACATGATAAATTATATAAAACAAAAGGCATCAATATGTTGTAAGACAGGCACACTCAAGACTATTACTCATGATCATAGATGCTATAAAATAGCACAATTACGAAGTGTAAGCAAGAAAGTAGAACCGTATAAACCAAGCTCGAAACTGGAAATAAAGATACCTCGCCTGCAGTTCTCTTTTGCTCATCTGTTTTACAAGCATTAATGGCAAAAGCTTCAAGGGATTCAATGCGCTTCCTAATATTTTCTTCTTCAAGCCATGTAGACTTATGAAGTTTAGAATGAACAGGCATTGATTTAGCAGATTTGACTATCTCTATGAATTCCTGAAACTCCTTTTCAGCTGCTTCCTTGGAGACTTTCCTCCTTATAAGCTCATCTACCTAATTTTTGAAATTCCTATTTAGTTCGAGCTGAAAAAAGAGAGCACCATATTGCAACTGCTATCAACTGAAACAATCAAAGTTTACAGGCAGATATATACCAGTCTAGTACACTATACTCTAGATACAAAAATTAGTTTTACTAGTACGTACAGTACCCTGTATTAATTGTTCTTTACCAATTATCTTACTCCACTTCTAGTCACCTATTGTGCAGAATATGAGAAAGAATGGAAATTCAACAAACAAAAAAGAAAACAACCTACAGATTTATAGTGGATGGCCCAATATTGGATACGTCTACTTAGAGAGATCTTATTGAGGAGTTTTTTTTATTACACATGAAACAGACAATTCAGAGGCAGGGATAAAGATACAGTATATAGAGTATTGAAACCTAAAGATAATACTTGGCATATCAAGTCAAACATTCCAACAAAAGGTACCAACGCAATTGCACATAGAACATAACAAAACATTGATCAATCTAGACTTCTACCAATTATCTAGTCAACAAGTGTCGATTAGTAATAACCTTCTATCATAGAATTTTCAAAAAGAAGAGGAGGAAACAGAAGATGATAAACATAGATTGCATCAACTAAACCTTGAAAACTCTAAAAAGGAAAGAATATTGGGCAAAAGGATAGAAGCTACTTGTCCAGAAGGCCGTGGTAAATAAATGGTGTGAGAGCCCTTCCTCTCCAGTACAGAAAAATAAATCTCATCGTTAGACAGTAAACAGTGGGCACAATAACTTTCAAGAGACTCCGCACTTCCAAAAATCATCTGTATGAAAAAGTATAAATGTTAAAAAAAAAACAAGTACAATAAGAAATGTCAGCAATATACTAACTACCTCAGCTAATTCTTCCGCAACCACTGACTTGTTTTTATCAAGAAGCTCATTCCAGGCAAATTCAAGCAGTGTAGGGTCCTGCATCAACTTAGAATCTGAGTTCTTCCGTGAATTTAACGGTCAATTGAAAATGGGGTCTATCCAGTGACATCATTAATTTGCAATGAAAGATTAATGATACTAACCAAGTTATCCTTAGATTGTTGGATGAAGTTTGGAATCTGAGTATGGTCAAAATTCTCTATACCAGGAACAATGTAGGTTATCTGTTGCGGTTTTATGGAAGTTGTGACTCCATTCTGTCCATTATGAAAACAGAAAAAAAAAAATTAAAAAAATCAAGAGCTGAAGCATATCATATTCCAGTTGTGTAGAAATAATTATGGTGTTTATTATCAAAACCTGATCAGACACCATCCAGTTCTTCTTGCCATCAGGCTTCTGAGCAACAGCTAGCAATACCCTTTCAGAATCCTTTTTAAATTCCAGTAGAAAACCTTTCCTAAGCTGCTGCTTTTGCAGTTTCTCTTCTACAAGCTCTTCACTGCTTGTTAATCCCACCCTGCAAAGTGAGAGAACAATGATCCCTGCTGCAAAATTCAAATTAATAATAGAAATTACAACAGTGTGAACCTTTGTTCAATATTCATCCAGATAACGCTATTATTTAGTAGAAAGGACCCTCATCATAAAAAAATAAAACAACAAAAAATTAGAAGTAGATATAATAAAGAAGCACAAATTTAAGAGCAATGCATAGAATCAAGTAATCAACATTACGATGAAAGGTTGCCACCAGTTCATATATCAGATATGCTTAACTAGCACAAATGGGATTTTGCCTGATATTTTGATGCACCGCTATCAGCTACGAATTACTGAAAACATCAAGGGATTCGGTGAGCTACAATAAACTGAAAGTTTGTATAATACAAAAGGAGGGTACAAAGAGATCACACACCTCTCTAAACTAGCGAGAATGATAACTAGGTAAGCACAAAACGTGTTTGTCTTGATTTAAGCTGACTCATTCATGCATTCAGTAACCTACTCACTGCCCGATAAAAGAAACATAAAAAAATTCCTCCACAACAGCTACATTCCAACTTCAGCTGCTAACTAGTTTGTGTTTCAATATACAGCAATCACAAAATTTTGTCTTCCGCTCAAGATCAGTGGTTAAAGTCCCATTCTACCAACCACTGCTCGCTGGGGAGGGTTGACGACTCAACACAGACCTTAAGTCATGAAATGCTGAGGGGAAAGTTGTGTATCACCTACGCCGAGAAAAGGCGACTGAATTGATGCAATCAAAACATAAGTGTCAATGATGACTTGAATGTGCTGCTGAAAACTTTTAAGTTTTGAACAGGATTAAACTCTGGTTGGACCAAATGCAGTCATTTATTTATGATAGCTGACATTGTCAACAAGGCAAAATTCATGACTCATTGGCACAATTAGCTACAAAATCTAAGCAACTATTTGTGCAACACCGTCCACAAAGTATTCTGTAAAATGTTCTCAAGCATTAAATTCCATGAACTGGACAAGATATATGACGACGATGGAAAAGGGAACCTACTTGCCAGCAACGCGAACTTTCCTACACTTGCGCAAGGCTATGAACTCCTCTAGGACATAGTCGACGAAACTATTTACTGAATAACTTCGAGTCGCACCCAATCCTTGAAAACCCTGCTCTGTCTCGAAGCTCGAGAGACAAAGCTCCAAATTGGAGCGTTTCCGGATTCGAAACGGTCGGATAAGGGGATGACAGCGGCGGCGGCATCTGAAAGCGGGGAGAGAAATGGCAGAAGAAGAAGCAGAGCGGAATATGGAAGAGGTGTGGACCACCCGAACCGCCATGGAAATTAAGGAAATTTTAGAAGAAGAGAGTAGGAGGATTCATGCAGGGGAGAGGGAGAAAAAACGCCAACTGTTGAGACCGAAGAAAGGGGATTGGGCGGGGTTTATCTATGTGCCTCACTCCATGGTGACTTTTTATTTTTTATTTTTATAACGGAAAGCGGTTCGATATCATAGACTGCGCGCCGACTAATGGATCGAAAGGTCGAAAAGATCGAAAGACGACAAACCGTCAAGAATGACCACAACTAAGGAGAAAAGAAAAACACATAAATACATCATAAAAAAAACCGAAGTAAAGACGTTTTCAAGGGAAAGCAAAATGATTCAGTCCGCCGGAAGCGACGAGCATGAACGTTCATCTTCGAATGTAGTATACAAGCAGGAAGCTTGACAAACAACTGTGGACCCCTCAGATTTGGACTGCAAGAGAGTTATCAGGAGTCGATCGCACATCCACGCCCCATTCTCGACGAATACTCGAAACACACCAAAGACAGCATCAAAACAAAGAAGATGAGGATGCCCCCTTCTCGACGAATACTCGAAACACATCAAAGACAGCATCAAAACAAAGAAGACACGGGTAGCACACGGGTATCATGTTATATAAACGTGTAAAACTTATTATTTAAAAGATTAACGATTTGTAAGGAAAAAATTGTTAAAAAAGGGTTGAAAAACAAATTGGTAACCGTATATTTTGATTCCATAAGTATTGTATCATTATTTTCTTTTCTCCTTGTATCATAAGCTAAGAGGAAAAGCTTATTTTGTGAAGGTAAGATCGTTTTTGCCGGAAATGAAAGGATATAACATTTTGTCTTACTTTTAACTTAAAAATAAGCTCAAAAGGAAGAAAGGCCCAAAGAATTGAGAATGGGCTTTTGTTTTATGTTAATTAGATAAACTAATTAATCTTCTCTTTTACTAGGGAAACACAACAAAACAAGCCCATAGAGGAGAAAGAAGGTAGCGGCGGTGAGAGTCTCCCTAAGATTCTTGCTCCACTAGAGATTTAGCTACTGTTTTCATATTTTTTCGGTGTGTAGACTGAGAAAGAACTTACAGCTGCACACATTCACTCTTGATTGGTTTAAGATTGGTCAAAGAATCACCGATTAAAAGCGAAAACTATTCTGCGGTATTTTTGGTGAGGAAGATTTTTCCGGCGAAGAGCAATAAGCTCGGAACCGGGTTGTAGCTGTTGGGGGAAACACAAAGATTCATGTGGGTTGTGTGCTCCGTCGAATTTTTCAGTGATCCCACTAATCTAAACCCGATTGATTTGAGTTTTTCAGAGGAAGGTACACCACACTTCACCGGCGAACAAAGACTCAATTATGTGATTACTGAGAGACGTGGAGGAGAGCCAGAGGCTTTCAACAAGCATATCAGAGGACGACAGGCTTCGAGTCCCCCAAATTCGGTCACGCTCTTGGTTGTTGGCAGCGTGTAGATCTGGTCGAGATAGGGATATGATTAGTACTTAAAACTTGTTGTGACCTGCTCGTTGTGTGTTACTTGAAAGAAAAGGAATTAGACTTTTAAAAGAAGTATTCAAAATAGAAAAAGAACATACTCTCCTCTTTGTAGTTCCAAAATTCTTGTAAAAAGAAATAGTTTCAGGAAATATATTGTCTGCTAAAAAATTTATGATCTTAGGAGATTTTCTTTTAAATTTTATGATCTTGGGAGATTTTCCCAGGTTTCTGAAATTGGGAGATCACATGTTTTTGAAGTTTCACTTTGTTAGTTTCAGTAATAGTTGATTACAATGGGACATGGAGTCTTTTTGCTTTGATTTGGAAGATCAGAAGAAGGGTTTCCTTTGTATGAGTAGAAGAGGGGTTTCCAATCTACAGTAGAGAGCTTTTTACTTAATGTCTCTCACTCCATGGTGAATTGTTTGATGTTTAGCGGGTACTCTCCTAAATTCTCTTTTATCTTATTGATCAATATTTGGATAATCGTATGTACCCGCGGAAAAAATGACCAAATCACAATACAAACGCCGACCAATTGCGATGAAATTTTTGACACTCAACGAAGTCCGACCATTGACAATCTTAAACTTCAACGTGGGTCGACTGTGTTGAAGTTCAAAATATAGTTGTTGGTTTGTAACGTTGTTCAACGGCTATAATTCTATCCTTTGGATTATATCCGTTGGGGTATCCGGTGGTTAAAAATATCACCAAAAGTTTCAATATACATAGCTTATTTGTTTCGTATCTTACTTATCAAAGTTCCGATTAACGTTAGCGAATTATGAAAGCAAAATCATGTTATCATTCGACAATAACGAATACAACAATCCCGGTGAGTTTGCTTCTCACATCCAAGTAAGTTTGTGATCCTTTTTTTTTAATTCTGATTTTGTTAATAATTGTTAGTAAGTTTGTTATTTCTAGTAAGTTTGTGATTCGATATTTTTATTCTAGTATTATTCAGAATTAGTCATTTAGTATTATGATTTTATCTACAAAATATTAGTTGTTAGTATCCCGGAAATATCAATTGTCTTAGATAGACATTAATTGTAGATAATTTGTATGAAATAGGGACTCCCAGACTATTCACCTCATGATGCCAGTAAAAATTATTCCGCTACGATTGAGTTTCATGGGTTTTTCTACGATAGAGAGAACCTAGTCAATTGGGCTCGGTTCATGGCGGGATCAAAGAATATGGTGTTAGTAACAAAAGCATCATGGCTAAATAGTAACGTATGTACACGTTTCGCTTGACATGCAAAAGTTATGGGCACCGTAGGAGAAAGAAATGTGTTGATCCAGAGGATGAGGGATCTAGTAGTTGAGAAACTAGGTTGAGGAAGAATGGGGTCCGTTTGAGTTAGAGGGAAGTCAAAGTGATCATGGTAAATGGACTTTGAAGGTAGTTTATGGAGTCCACATGCACGGCCTCTTGGAGCGATTGAAGGGTCATTCATTCGCCAATCAGTTGACACCCGCACAATATCGGAAGGTGTGTAGTGAACTTGGGTCGGATTTAAAACCAAAAGATGTATTGGAAACCTTGAAGTTGGATGAGCCACACAACGTCACATCTATCCGACATATTTAAAATGCCGGATTGAAGATGGGGAAGGAGATTGTTGAAGGTCGGAGTTCAATCCAACAAGCATTTTATTTTCTTGACCAACGAGATTATTATGTCCACATTAGAAAATTTCCTCACACGGAAGAAATAGCCGTCTTGTTCATCTTTCATTCGGGTTCTTGGCATTTGTTGAACCTTTTTTTTTGTCATGGATTAAACATACAAGACAAACAAGTAAGTTTTAATCATTGAATTTAATTGTATTATTATTCATGACACTATAATTTAGTAAAGTGATAGTGAAAAGTTTCAATGTACATGTACAAAATGTCTTTACTCGATATTGTTGGGATCACTAGCACCAGGATGAAGTTTGCTATCGCGTTTGTATATTTGACAAAATGAAGACTCCGGTTTCTACGAGTGGGTTTTAGGGAGGCTTCAACATTTATGCAATAATAAAATTCGGAGTGTCATTGTAGCTGATCTAGAGTTGGGCCTCATCAAAGAACTGGGTACCGTGTTTCCTGATGTGAAACACATGTTATTCACGTTCCATATCAAGTGCAAGATTCATAATCGATCTTGATCGGTGACACCTTCAAAGGATGCACAAACAACTTTCACATCTCAATACAAAATCTTGTTTGAATCAAGGTCAAGTAAGAGTTACGAGCGAAGTTTGATGGAAATGATGTTATATTGGCAATCAAAACCATTGTTGATGTCATACTTCGAGGAAACATGGCTTACCCCATTCAAGGAGGCAATTGTTCGAGCTTTGGTAGACCCTTATTTACATTTGTGCACGAAGAAAACAAATAAGTAAGACTTGTTTATTCATTTCAAGTATCCTTAATATATAATAATATGTCCTATTGATTTATGGTTTGAATTTTGTAGGGTTGAGTCGGAGAACCATCTTTTAAAAAAAATACAATGGGTAGTGGGTACGGTTGTGGTGAGTTCTATTATTTGGTTGATAAAATGGACTTCATGGTGAATGATTAGATTTCTAAGATACCGGCTTCATTCGAGAGTTTGCGGGAGAGGATCTTGTTTTCTGTTTGAGTACCTATATTTAACAAGCTTTGGGATAAAGTTAGCAACGAGTACTTTGAGTTGTTGTTGGAGATCTATGAGAAGGCAAAAAATATGAAGGGCAATACCATATGTTGGGATTTCTATTAGAGGGATTCTTTTGGACTCACTTGTGCTCGCGAGTTATATCTAGCTATGCAAGAACGTGTTTCATTAACTTTGGATCAAATCCATCCTTTTTGGAAGCAAGTGTATTGGCATATAGAGGATCCAACGGAAGAGGGTCGAGGCACAAATTACATTAACACGCACCTAGAGACGTTGAACGAGTTCATAGAAAGGATGGACTCAGGGGCGCTTACCTCCGATGAAATTGAGTGAATATCATCGGGTTACAAGGACGTTATAGATATAGGGAGCACTATGTGGAGGAAGCCGGAAAATGTAAGGCCTAGATGAAGACCGCCTCGTAGAGAATCAACAAAGAAGAGAGTTGAGTTCATGGTAGCATGGATCGGGATCGAGGACACTTGGAACTAGTAGTAGACGTGGTTGTCCACCACGTTCGGAACGTGGAAGATGGGGCCGAGCTAGAGAGAGTTGTATTGATGGTGATCCGATTGAGTTGACCCAACTAGTCGTAGAAGGGACCGTCCCCCGGGTTCAGGATGTGTAAGAGGGACCATAATTTTAGAGAGTCAAGACCTTGGGAAACATAAGTGGTGTCCCGGTGAGATTCATTAATTCATGCTTCCTTATATACATTCTACTACAGATGTCATTGGAGACAGAAATTGTGGTTATCATGCAATCGCATTAGTTTCTAGATAGTCGGGCGGTGACTACTACTTGACTGCCTACAGTGATTTGACTATGGAGTTGCGGTTTCATGAAACTACATATAGAAAGGTAACTATTTTGAGTATATTTGACATAATTTTTAAGTTTGTGCTTATTTACATTGTTGAAATAATTTTTAATTTTGCTCTTGTAGGTGTGTGTTCGTGACTTGCCTTTTGAAAATCTCGTCAAAAACGTTTTCTATGCCTTACCCGGCCCTTGCCCGCCAAGATGTTGGATGCCGACAGCTATCATGGGTTTTGCCACTACAATATATTACCATGTCGTGCTTGTCATTCTCGGAAACTACCCGCAAACATGCTTATCACTAACGAAGACCGTTCCATATCCAAGTCCGCCTACCGAGATACATATTATTGCATGGGTTGGAGGCGGAACACATTATGTAGCGGTCAGTGAACAATATATCATTTACTTGTAAATTATTGTGTGTTTTCTTTACTCCAACTAACCATTCTATATTTACATTAATATGTTTGGCTTAAACCGAAAGCACTATTACCTCATGTTACAACTATATGAAGTATTGCCCGAGACCCAAGTGTTGAGGACTGAATTTAACCTTTTTGTGCGAGGATGGAAGCTTTTGAAGATGCACGCAAGATAGAATGTCTTTCGTCTGTGGACCTACAATAGATGCCCCCCTTAGTACTCTACTTTAGTGTGTGTTTTACTTTGATAATTCAATACTTTGGAACCAAGTGTAATGTATTTTGATAATTCTGTCCGAGTATTCAATTCCGTGTTTTAACCTAAACTAAAGTTCGAGATTCCATTTACGTTTCTAAACAAAACCGAACAAATTTTGAATAAAAACGAAATTTAAAGGCCGCAAAAGAACATGCAAAATACACAATAAATAAGTGAAAACTAAAAAAATGGTACCTCAAGAGCGCTCAAAAAGAACAAACAATTAAGGATGAATTCACTAATTAATTAGTCTGTGATAATGTGATTTTTCTCGGGATTTCTTTGTGTTTGTTTTACCGTCATTTCCTAGTACATTAGCACCTACTATTAAAAAATGACGGAAAAATATTCACGATCCCCACGTTTCTTCAGAATCATTATTCCTCACAACATTCAAGATGAAAATCTTGTAACTTTACCTTCCATTTTACATTTTTTTTGCTTATATGTTCAGATTTGGTGTAAAGTACTTATGTTGATGTATATATGTTGACAAGAACTTCCAAGAAACTTTGTCAAGGAGCGTGAGGAAAATTTGAGTAAGTATATAAGTCTTAAACTACCAAGTGGTACAAAGTCAATAATGAAGTTGAGGAAGACCAATGGACGAGCTTTGCTAGAAAATGGATGGAGATATTGCACCGAGAAATACTCAATTAAATGTGGATATTTCTCAGTTTTGAGGTGGTGGTGGAGGTGGTGGAGAGCGTCTTCCCGTGAAGTAAGGTTTCAACTTCAACGCAGTCGGCATGCGTTGAGTTTCAAAATGTTCAATGCAGTCGCACAACACATTGCGTTATGTAAACTTAATGATGTGTCTTTAGTAGCCCGACCAATATTTTTAGTTTTAAAAATTGTATCTTCAACTTGCGAGAATTTTTTTTATCGTTTAAACATTAAATAATTCAGAATTGTCCCATATTACCTCAATTAACTACTTAAGTTATATATCATCGGTTACAAATTTAAATAAGTAATACATCTATCAAGCTGTATAATTCATCAACAACAACCAACTCATGAAAATTTATTCCTCAAAATCACTAATTGTTTTACATTGTCAATTATAAATTTACAATCGATGTTCATCATGTAATAGTTTTTTGTCCTTGCTCTTTAGCTATATTTCTTATCTTCTCTTCATTCTCATCTTAATGGAAGACATAATGTTCAAGAGGTTTATCAAATGTCCAAAACACAACATTTACAAGTTTAGCGTGACTAACTTGAAAATAGTCTCCATCTAGGGCTAATATCCAATGTTTAAGGTTGATAAGACGGATAAATTACGAGAAAGAAGACAACAACATGAGTACCTATTTACTTGCATGTCTTTAAGTTCCCTTATTTCCTTTTTCTGTTTATATGTTTTTGTCCTATTTTTGTGCCTTTACAATAGCAAAATTTTTAAAATATAGAAAAATCTTTTTTGTATTGGTAAAAGTGTAAACTATTAATGTTAAATCAAACAACAATTTGTTTAGCCACTTTTTGTTTTTTATTTGTTTATGATAAGGAAACTTCTTGATACGAGGATAGTCGTAGGTTGTCTCAATCTTCAACTCTAAAGCAATGAACAAGATCTAAATGGGGGTGATCGGCGGTGGCATGAAGGATTTGGTGGAATGGGGATGGATAATGAGATCATAATTGGATAGAGCAAGGTCGAACCCCTTGAAATAACTTAGAGCAACCTTGGTCGTTTCAAGATCAAGACACAACTACGAATGATGAAGAAACTCTTTCACTTCAATCTTATACAACAAAGAAACTAAGCCTAAGAAGCACGAGAAGGGAATTTCTAATTCTAATAGCAATTTTCAGCGTTCGTAGCGGATGAATGATTGAGAGCACAAACATAAATAATCAAATTGACACACACAAAACGATTCAAGCTATAAACAAACGAGACTATACTCGCCCACTCTTCACAAGGAAGAAAGATATAAAATGCAAATGTTCAATGTTTTTTAATTCAATTAAAGGTGTCGATCTACACATCCAAAATGACATCTTATAGAGTGTTTTAGGGTTGAAAAATAACTCGTAAAAACATATTTGAATCCTCTCTGATCGGACCTAAAATAAACCAAAACTTAATTTTAATGATGGACTTTTCATGTGAGCGAGATAAACACTAAAAAAATCACATATTCCCGCAAGTACTCGGTCATTGTCAATCTAAGTACATGATGTTTTCATACAAGTCAAAATCCCCGGAGAGATTCTATATAACTTGAAAGTATCAAGTTCAAGAGCAAGGTCTGTGTGTGTAAGAGAAAGAAAAAAAAGAGGATCAATGAATAAAATCTTTGAGAATTTGAGTAAAAAGTAATAAGTAACACAAGTGCCAAATATATGGAGAAAACACTAGATTTGGAGCTATTACTCCACTAGTAGCATGCTCAAGAATGAAGTGTTCAATCAATGAAATAGGAATATCATGTACTTTAGGTGACCCTTAGAATGGTTGAGTGGTTGAATATCTCTATTTAAGCCCTAACTAAAATATGAATGCATAATCCACACAAAACAAAGGTAAAATTACACAAAAACATATCTAAAAACATATCATGAAAACATGCTATCAACTTTAGACCTGGCTTAAAACGCCCAATTATTAACTAACCCATAAATCATATAATCATCCAATATGATCTTAAAATATAGGGCTTGTTCGGTATACTGAAACTTAATGAAAATGAAACTGAAAAATGTGAATGAGACTGAAGGAAACGAATTATTTTATTTTTATGTTCATTTAATTAAAATGAGAATGACTAAGATGAATTATGTGTTAAATGACCAAAATGGGCTTTTATAAAAATAAAGCTCCAACTTGGTTATGTTCGGAGGAAAACAAAGGGGTAATCCTTCTCTTATGCTTCCCTTAGTATCAACAACCTTAAATGTTCACAATGACCAAGTACCAATCTAGGAAGCTCTATATAGGAATGACCCAAATGAAGCGTAAGCCAACTTAAAGCCAGTATATACCGATGATATGATCCAATACTTGGGCATCGGAACACAACCTCCAATTGTTTCTCAATGCAGACCTTTGTAATTGCAAGTTTTTGGATCGTTGAGCTAGATCTTACAAGCTTTGTTATGATCCAATTGCTTCCTCCTAAGCCCCATAAGTCTTTTTTGCTCTAGTAAAGTGTCTAACTCCAATTTATCCTCCATTACTCGAATGCCTAAATCATTATTGTTTTAATCATCCAAATCATGCTTTGTATATAAACAAGAAGGTCTTTAACTCTAGTAAAGTGTCTAACTCTAATGCCATTCAAAGACCACAAGCATGCCTAAACCATTACTCGAATGTAAAACCACTCTTTAATCATCTAACCGTAAGTAAACAATAACATAAGGTAGTAAAAAAATGTTTCAGTGTATCTTGAAGCATACTAAAAAAACATATGGAAGAGGGATGTATCCCAATCAAAACCTTGATTCTAATCCAATACATAATGTCATAATCAATCACCCTAGATCAAAACTTAATTTAAACACTCCTAAGAATTCAATGTCAACATAAACGCTCTGATAAATAGGGTTTCCTCCCATACAAAAACGGCACACTGCAAAGTCAAGGATACATTCCTGGTTTTACTTCAAATTTTGAGTTTTTAGCCAACATTTGAACGAGGGATGGAGTTCCAACCAGAATCCTAATTTGATTCTTAAAAATCTTGAATATTATAACCAAGGAAAAATTAAAAAACAAATTAAGAAACAAGTTGAGGAAAGAAGAACGAGTGAATCCCCTGAGATGGTAATTTGAGTATACCAAGAAGAAGCCACTCAATTTGATTTAACCGAGCATAGAATGAGTCATTCCAACTCGGTGTAGAAAGCTTGATAATTGTAACTTGCGGTACCTCTTCGACTGGATAGAAGACATAACCCAAGTGAAATATACAAAGTTGAGCCTCGAATCGGAGAGATTTGAGGAGAAGAAACCCAAATCGTGAACCAACAAAAAAATTAGGGCCGTAGCAATAGAAGAGCGAAGAGTTCGGATAGGAATGAAGAAGGGTACAAATGCCATCCACAATCGATTCAGTCAATTCAACCTCATGGGTGTAGCTGAATGATTCAGTCGATTCATTCGACGGAATTTCTATGTGATTTTGCTACCAAACAGACTGGATGAGCATTCAGTCCATTCATTCGAATGCATTAGGGCTACCGAACAGGCCCATAAGCTATAACAATATCCAATCCAGCACTTAAATTATTGAGCCCAAGTAGGACGTTATCTGGTAAAGTGCAGTGTCCCGGTTCAAATCAAATCGGTCCATCTCAAAACATAAAAATGTGTCAAACCTAGTTGTTTGCAGAATGATTATTTCAGCATAAGCCCAAAACTTCACCCGGTAGAACCTATCACAGCTCAGAGACTTCACCAGAAATTATGCCTATCAAAAACCAACTAAAATATTGAGTGAAATGCAATGAACTAAAATATGACATGTCCTAACAGGTATAAAATAAGTGTCGTCAATTGCTCAGTAAGAACAAAAAAAAAACAATCAACCATATTTAAATTATCTCCAGAAGCCCAATACAGAAGCATGGCTGCAACAGCTATCATTGGTTTTTGGCTAGTTGTTGGCTCAAGGATTTCAACATCAATGTGCCATGAAAAGAAGGTCACCAAGACACGAGAAGTGTGATATACACAATTTTACATCAATTCCATATCAATGAAGGGAGACAAATTACAAAGGAGTATCATAAGTTGACAACTTATGAGACAGGAACAGAGAATGATCTCTCAACCACAACTGTCAGGTAAGAGAATGATGCAGTTGCAACACAGAGTACAGCCAGCATTATGACTGCCATTGATTGCAAGGATATGTATGGCATGAGGAAGAACACCACCGCAATCGCACTGCTTTGCCATAATTTGAGCCCAGCAAAAGCTACTTCCTGTTGTCAGAAGGCCATATCAAAGATAAGGTATTTTCACATTCTAAAAGACAGCAAGAAAGAAACATCAAGGCACAACTTCTCTTCTTTGCCCCATTGCCTGTTCTCTTTAGGAAGTTTACGATATTCCCACAAGCATTTTTCAGCATTGACAAATTAACAGTGCTAGTGAAGTTGCATATAGTCACATGGAATAAATAAGTATTGAACGCGGAAATAATGCATGGACTGAATATATATACTAGATGAAAGTAGCAGTTTCACATATAAATGAGGCATGAACAAATAATTTGCAATTCAGCTAGTTGGACCTAAGGATAGATTTTCTCCAAAATAGTGAAAAGGAGACATTACTATATCATTCTTGAAGAGCATGCCGATTAAAGCATTGAGCTGAGTGGTGAGTACTCCGTCACCTACACCCAATGCAGCTGCCATTATGAGCGGGTATAGTACGCCAATAACTCCACCGGTTGTGCTAAATCACAATAAAGGAACTATCAATTCTGCTATCTAGTGTCGATTTTTAAGAACGAAAACCGTAGATCGCTTAATAGATCTATAAAATCATTACCTGTAATTTATAAGGATCCAAACAAGTATAATGGCTTGAGCAGAACATCCACCAGCAACAATCAAAGTAACAGATTTCAGAGTAGAAGTGAGTCGGCCTCCAACCAGTGAACACTACCCAAATTTGACGAGGAAAAATCAAACGGTGGAAATAACAGTCAATTAAAACAGTCTTTTGCATGTAACTAGTCACACTCATCCAGCAAATGTCACAGTTTTACTAGTACATATGACCACTAAATATTGCATATAAATTAGTCACGTTCATTCAGTCAGAATACATCAAGTCCAGGAAACTGAGCATGGAATGTGTTGTAAATATAAAATTGCAGCATAAATTGTAAAAAGCACTACTTCTCATGCAAAAGTTTGTTCCCTGATGCAAGTAGTTCTAGCTGCTTTATTTGTTTTTATTTAAAACTCTTTGCTGAATAGTTCGGTATTTCTTTAACAAGCTAATCAAAGTTCTAACCTCTGATGCCGATCTTCATTCTATCATACCCCTCTCAGAATTTCAGATATGAATTGTCTACAGAGTGAAAGATAGCAGCTCAACCTTAACATACAAAGTATTCTAATCTGTCAATCTACTTTTCTCGACAAGGGTGAAATGGTCAGACGCTTGTCACAAGAACCTTCATCCCAAGTCTTAACTGGACAACATATGTATTCGTCTTTTGATCTCTTAGGGATTCTTGATTTGAACGTGTGTTAGGTGAGTGGGTAACAATCACACAATTGTGCTTACATAGAGCACGATTGTGCTCTCTATGGGCCTACACGATCGTCACTTGAAAGCAACAACAAGATCGTGCGCTTTGTTAGATTTATTTATACTTGTTCCCGGTGTATTGTACGAAAGAACAACGAATGAAAATGATTAAAAACATAAAACAAAATTTCAAAATAATCAGTATCAGAGTTGAAACTAAAAGAAAGCAAGTTCGTTAGTTTAAAAATTTTAAACCACACGTTTGTTAGTTTCTTTTTCAAGTGACGATCGTGCTTCATATCAATCATTACATATTGCACGATTGTGCTCTCTATGGGCCTGGCCTACACGACTGTCACTTAAAAGCAGCAACACGATCGTGTGCTTTGTTATGTTTGTTTGTACTTGTTCACGGTGGATTGTAAGAAAAGAACAACAAATGAAAATAACTAAAAGCATAAAATAAAAATTTAAATAATTAGTATCTTAGTTGAAACTAAAAGAAAGCAAGTTCGTTAGTTTAAATTTTTTAAACCACACGTTTGTTAGTTTCTTTGTCAAGTGACGATCATGCTCCATATCAATTGCTACATAGTACACGATCGTACGGTCCATCCTCACGCGCGGTGCCACGTGTCATAAATCCGGAACGTTGTATTGTTTGATCCAACGCTTATTGAGGTTTTCACTCCTTAGGGAGGTTTCCATATGATCCTATCCCTATATATAAGAGCTGGTTTGGGTGAGGAGGCTCTTTGTGGAGAGGAGGTGAGGATAAAATTTTGTTTGTTTTTGTATTGCCGAATTCAGTTTTTAACCATTGTTTTTTTTTTCTTCTAATTTTTCAAAAATGAACGCATATATTTGTTCATAATCTGAAAAAAATGAACATTGATACCAAAATAAAATGATCAACTAACATAAAAAATAAAGAACACATAGTATAGAAAATGAACAAAATATCTCTCACTCCCCTCTGTAAGGAGCCTCCTGACCGGAATTTATCTCTGTATATATTCTAAAGCATCATTTATGTCCTAAAACATAGTTTCAGTGGGATTCATAAGGATATCAACTGGTTGCTGGCAAGAATGCAGGATACACTAAAAGAAAATGTCAAAAGGTGCAAACAAACATTGCCAAAAATTAATCCAGTAGTACCACACATGGAATTCAGAAATCATCACAGAACCATGATAGATCTTGAATGGAAGTATACTTACTATAGCATCAAATGCCCCATAGACCACCATAGAAAAAGCAACACCAGACTCTCCGAGTGCAGGTTTTGCAATACTTTTGGTAAATTCAGCCCTAGAAGAGTGAAGATTCAAAAATAATACAGAATAAGAGAAATTATCTAGTTAAAAATAAAACAGAAGAATGAAGAATAGTACTCACCATACAAATGCCTGTTGTAAACCAGAATATGCAAAAAGTGGTATAATCAGGAGCAACCTCTTGTCAGACAAGGGTTTTATGACCATCTTTAAAGCAGAAACCAGAGAAGAGGAGAAACTGAAGGTTGAAATATCTGAAGACTCTTCCTTGATATGGCTTTTATGCAAAAAGCACATAAGTACAATTCCTATGCTCATGATGAATAGGAACACGGTGAATAATACAGTTGCCCCGCTTGTAGTTCCACCCTGCAATATTGGAAATGAAACAAATGGATTGAACATATGACCACCAACAAAAAAACTAGTAGAATAATATGCAACAAATATCATCACCATTGGTTACCACTTATCACTTATAATGCAGTAAAATGTTCAATTGTTTTAAAAGACCTTTTATTTACCTTTTTCAAGATTAAAAACTCACAAGTGTTCAATCATTAAAATAATAACAGCAATAACAAGGCTGGTGCCTCTAGGAACACGAAACAATTACAACCAAAAGTATATCAGGATGCCTAAGCATAAAAATATGGTCATATGAACATATGCTACATGCTTTAATATACAATAACAGGGGGATATTAGCATCGGAACGTAGTATGTCTTTCCAGTAGAAAGGATTAGGGTCATGATATAAAGTGATGGAACAGAGGGAATCTCACAGACATAGTTCTGAATGATGCACAGATCAATTGCATGCAAATTCGTGAGTTAGTCATGGATAAGGTGTGGAATGTAGCAGCCAGATACACTCTAATTTAGCATCTAGTTTACTAATTTCAATTTTATGCAAAGTTTCCATCAAAGCCAACAAGGGAAACTTCGCATACCTAAGTAGAGGCATACATATTATAAAGTCATAAATTACATATGAAGCATAAATATTTCAATCACATAGTTCATCCTATTTCATGTCAAGGTCATAGGGTGAAGTTCTTGAGCTACTCTTCTTAAAAAGGCAGTGAAGATGAATATTTATTTGTGTTGTACACTTGCATAGCATGCACATCATTTAATTCCCACCAAATGAAGCAAGAAATAGCTACTCCTGAGCCTGGACATATTTTTTACTCAAGCAGAATGAAAAATGTCCATCGATAATCTACTGATCAGAAATCAAAACCCCAACGGCCCCAAATGAAGGAAGGAATCAACATTTTGGCGGAATGAAGCCCAGAATCCATACAACTGAAATGTTATTCCACATGAATAAGACAAAGGCACTACAATACAAAATCATAAAAGAAAATAGATGCAAAAAATTCACGCAGGAGCACATACTTCCTCATCTTTCAAGAAGATCAGTGACACAATATTCCCTAGAACCTGCCACAACAAATAAAGTAGTCACAAAAACAGGAAAGCATCAACGTCCATTTGTCCAAAGTCAGATGCAAATATGTAGTTTGTTAGTGGAAGCGCCAACTCACCTGGTGGGTGGCATATATACCATAGAACTCTCCATTGAAGTCTCCAACCACAGAGCCTTCATGCAAATTGAGACGTCTTGCGTGGACCAGTGCAGTGGAAGTCAAGTATGTCCCCTATAAACCCAGACAAATCATGTTGTGGCATATGAATATGGGTCAACTGCTATTCATCAGGGAAATAAAAAAAGGCAGCATCAAAGAACATTTCATATGCATGCGCACCTGCCCAACCCATATTATTGAAGCTGTGAAGCCCAGGTAAACAGATGTCGGAAACATGGTATACCTACATTGACCCATACAATAATTTAGATAATATTGCTTCCTTCTTGCTCTCGCCACAATTGCAAAAACGTGCACTATATATTGGAGATTTGTGATAAGCCCTCCATGGAAATTGAGGTGGTTTGTAGTCGTAGAGACTAAGTGCAAAGAGGTGCTCACATGTGTGTCAAAAAGTTCAGGGTTGCAGGAGGCAAGCCCAAGTAACCAACACTATGAGCATTTAGAGCTAAAGGGGGAAAGAATGGCAACAAGGATCACCATCCACGGAATAGGCCATCAAGCCCTGTTGTGAGCAGCCTTAGGGCCGTTGGCACCGACGTTGAGTCATCGCGGGCCCAGGGTACCGTTGGCTGGGCCTGTTGGCTTGTCATAACTTAGTCACGATGGCAAGACCTAGCATAGTGTACCACCGCCAGGGCATTGTCATGGCATTATCAGGTTGCATCAAAAGTGGTTTAACAGTGTCATGGGAATCACATGACATTGTCATGACTTAGTCTTGACCTTGTCATAACATCCATGAGCGGTGCTTGACAGAGGCACGCCGGTGAACTGCGCCAGCCTTGTCATGACACTTTCTTGACATCGTCACACCTTGTCCATAACAGTGTCAAGGTTGTACTGGATTCTTGATGTCCAGCGCTTCTAGCTATTATAAGCCACTTTTGCTTGGGGTACATGATTCAATTGGACTTTATATTAGCTCAAAAATGTTCTGGCAAAATTTGAGTCATTCAAGCTCAAATGCTCAGCAAGCGACGCTATGTTTAGCTAGTGAGCTAAGCTAGTTGGATCTAAGGTATTGAGTATTTGTCAGCATTGGAGCTTCTCCTTGTTATGTGAACTCATCTTGAGCACATTGGGGAAGTTTGCACCAGGTCATGTAAGCCAACTCGGAGACCAGCCTTTAGGGATGACAATAGATCCGGTGGCGGGTGGATGACCTTGACTGCCACTCATCCATCACCCAAAATTTTCCACCCCACCGCACACAACCACCCGCTAAGGTCTCACCCGCATCCAATCCACCCGCATCCAACGGATGAAGTGGGTGGATCAGGTGAGGTTTCGGAGATTTTGCGTGTTCTACACTTATTTATAAATTTGTAAAAAAAATTTAAATATTTTAATGAAAATCAAGAGGGTACTTAAATCCAACTAAAAATAACATAATAGTGTACATAATATCAAGTGCAATACTATAACCAAGCAAGATCCAAAATAAACAAATTATAACGAATCAATAATAAGGATCGAAATATATTAGGAATCGAAAGAAAATAAACTAGGGAAGAACATACGTGGTTTACTTTAATATAAATTATAGTAAGGAAATAAAGGTAAAATTTTTATGATAATAAAAACTAAAAATATTAGAAATAAATATAATTTTAAGCGGGTCAAAACGGGTCGGATGGATGGGTGGATGATGAATCGGGTGATGGGTGGATGATGTGTTCACCGGATTCTACCCGAGCCACCACCCGCTTTCACCCGTCTTTTAACGGGTTTTCACCCTTTTTCGTTGGATGGGGTGGGTGAATGTTCGTTGGGTGCGGGTGAAATTTCCATCCCCACCTGCCTTTGAGTGCTATGTGGCCGACGGTTTTGGCAGCCTATGGGCTTTCTCTAGCATTTCACTTGCCCTAAATAATGTAACTTCTCTCATTTGAATTGAGACAACATTACCCATACATTGCCAGCTGGCTTCTTGGAAAAGTCTTGTGTGACTATGAATTACCCTTGGTATATTCGTAAGTCAAGGTAGTGCTTCTTCTTTTGTCTTTGTAACATCTTAAGTCTTATCCCACTAAGGTGTTCAAATGATCCCAGTGTAGGGGCGAATATTCTTAGAAGCAAAAAACTCAAAATTGAGTGATTCATAGCACTATACAAGTCACGTTCAATAACAACTTAAATCAGTTCATGTATATCCGATTGACCTTGCTGTATATAGGGAATTTTCTACCCCATTCAGAGATCACATACCCTTGGTAATTGAATTTTGATTGTGACTTCTAAGGACATTAACTTTCTGATGCATAGTTGGGCATTTGTCTACTCATTGTTTTGAGACTACGGCACCTTGACATAGAAACTATCACTATATATTTCCTCAGCATCAAACAGGCAAAACCCAAAGAAGATACAACTAATTCTTCTTTCTTGTAAGGAATGTCAAGCAGATAGACAATATTCGTGCACAGAAGAAAAGGCATGATGGCCTATCAGAGTATAACATTTAAAACCACTCAATTTGGATAACTGCTGCCAACAATGTCCACAAGCCTGCATCTGTATAAATTTCATTTTGCAATTGGGGGAAGTAATTTATAATCATAAAGTATTTTGGCAAGAAAATATTGAGTGTACAAGTTTACCAGTTTGGCCTCAAATTCGCAGCCGTGAATAGCCAATAACCACTAGTCCCAAGAACTAGAGCCTTCTTCGGCCCCATAGCTCGAACAACTAAGGATGATATCAACGAAAAAAAGGCAAATGATACATAGAGAATTCCCAATGAAATCGTTCCCATGTCATTCCCCTGATCAAAAAAGGAGGGAACAAAAATGGAAGTCAGCACAGATAAATGAAGACGAAACCCCAAAATTAATCAAACTCACGGTGTTGATTGTGCTCTGCAGGTTCTGAACAGCACCGAATGCTAGAAAAACCAGCAGAAATGCAGCGCTGAGTATGTGGATGTCCCTGGCCTGGCTCTTCTGCGTTGTCTTCGAGATTTGAACTGATGTAATCAACGGCAACTCTTCGTCAGGAGAGGGTAGAGCTTCCATTTTGTCCTTTCTAGGACTGAATCTATAAAATTTCAGAAGAACATGATGAAATTTGTTGAATTGGAACCCTATAAAGAGAACTTCAACCACTGGAGAGGTTGAGTGAGTTCAAAATGTCTTAAAAGATCTCGGATCCACGATCCTCGACCGTGGTTAGGCTGGTAGCAAGGGCGAACGCTGCTACAGATGCTCCCAATGTCGAAGAGTTTACTGCTTTGGTCAAAGACCAGATTTTGAAATGGAGATTAAAAATATTCATACGTGTAGCGAGAAACAAGGACTGTGATCCTTCTGGGCATCATCGATACACATTTTCCTTTCTATACAAGGATTCATCCCTAGAAATTAAAATAATAATTAGTATTCAAAAAAACATGTACAAAAATATAGGGGTTAAACAAACAATATGATAAATCGAAACATTAGAATTCACCATTCAAGCTTTGTTGATAAAATATATTTAGTTTTGATCGTATATCGCTAAATTAGGTTGTGTGTTGATATAGAGGTCAAGGATTGATTCTCCCGTCTTCTCATAATTCTTTTCATAATTCTTTATAGTGAGGTCGATTATCAATAAAGGAGAACTTTTATAATTAGAGTGTGTCAAATTTAAATAAATTATACATTTTTAGGTCATTAGCTGAGTTAAAGTATAATATATTTTTTTATTTTAGAAAAAACCCGCCGGCTAAACTAGTCTTATACTAAACCCAATATTATATTCTGAATCTACAAAAACTTCAAATCCCATGCTAAACACAACCTTGATATGTTATTTGTCAAATTCAAAAACTCCAAATCCAACGCTAAACACCTTACTATGATATTTGCAGTTTTTGTCCTCCGACTTTAATATGATATTTGTCAAATTGGAAAACTCCAAATCCAACGCTAAACAGTAAACACAACCCTACTGTGATATCCCTGATGGTGCACTACTCAAAATTAAGCGTGCCTAATTCCCATTTCTCTTTTCATATAGAGAAATAATATAAAAAAAAAAACCTAGTCGATCATAGTAGCAGCTAACCACAACCTTAATATGGTATTGCCATGGTGACAGAAGTGCAAATTCAACAGACGACTGCCATGCTTTGGACATTGCCACAACTTGTTGGGAAATAATGAAAAGCCTTGTCGAAAATACAAGCCACCGAAATGTCAGAAAGCATCAAACTTGAATCAAAAGAGTGATATGTGTGTGTTTTGGCCCGGATCAAATGACAAATGGTATAGAGCCGTCCATCAGTGAAAGAGGAGCCTAAAGAATGAATATGCAAAACTACTTATTGTCACGCTCCTTCTCCCAGAGCGACCAACAAATAGAGGGAGGAGGACATGTATCTTGGAGGCAAGAATTTCAAGGCTTAAGGGCCAACGCCACTCCAAATCTTGGGGTTTTGTCCAAGGCCTTTGTGTCTAAATCCCCGGCAATTGTCAGTACCGACTTTGGTATCAGCTCGTGCTGCACAAGTGCCCCGAGCTTCCCATGGTTGTTCAGCTTAGCTTTCACCACTGTTAGGTGATCGATAGCATAAGAGCCTCCGACGGTGAATGTATTCTCGTTTGTTGAGAACTTTCGGTTGATCTCTCCTACCACCGCACTTCTCTTAGCTTGGTCCAAATGGTGCAAATAGGATGCTTTAATGCTGTCTCCCTTGTCACCGCTGTTAAGAGATAGGGAGGAAAATGGTCAGCCTAATGGCACCGACAACATGTTAACAAAATACTGATTTTGCATAAACTACAAGGACTTACAAAATTATTGAAGCACAAGACTCTGGTTTTGTCACACCAATACCAGCAGTATACTTGGTGAAGTTACCGGAAGTGGTGTCATAACCTGCTTCGGCCCCAAATGAGATCGTTGGGGTACCAAGTGTTGCCGATACATCAACGACAGGGTTTTTGTTCAAAGCAGCAGCTGTTGTGAAGGTTGCATGATGATGGAAGTATTGGACTTCAAGCTATACAAGTTATAGAAAATGCATGCAAAATATTAATTAATAAATCATATATTCTGAGGATAAAAAATTACTTAAAACCCTTAAACGATAAAATTTGTACCTTGCCAGAAGAATCGGGCAATTTAAATGAAGCAATAGCTTTTGTAGATGGAACAATATCTGTGACTGTGAAGGTCGTAGAGATCTGCCAAGACAGCATGCATTAGAAAAAGCTTGGTATTTTTGCAAGTACCAGCAACTAAGGATGAAGACACCTACGTTTGAGGTAGTATCAACTTTCACATCAATAACAGTGTTCTTGTACTTGTAAACTGCTCCAACATCACCAGTGGACAGTCCTCCTTTCTTTACAGCAGTTGAGGTGAGAGCCTGAAACGAAAATATCAATCAGACAACAATGTAGACAAGACTGGCGGCACTATTTCCATTAACCATTGATAGCTCGGAAACTACATTAGGCTAAAAAAAAGTACAATAATTCACGATGGTATATCAAGTATCCAAGATAACTGGAGCATAAATGAAGCCTGAAAGCTCAGAAACTACAAAAGGGTAGTGAACTCCACATTATGATGTGAAAGCTTTCTTGTTTGAAACAGCTGGTATAAGGAATGACTTTCTTCTCATGAGTTCAATATACTAGTTATGGGACAGACAACCAGGCATGACTGCATGAAGGTAGTGTACTCCACGTTCGCATACTCTACACACTGAAGGGGCGTAAAATAGGACATCGTAGCTATAACCGAATAGAAAAATAAACTCAGGTCATCAATCTTTTATTTAAAGTGCAAGTCCTAAAATGAATTTCTCAAACTCTTGATATAATCTCAAAAAGATGAAATGAATTTTAGAAAAACCTCAATCAAAGTGATTAATGCTTGAATTAACACTTCAATTAAGAGTCAAATCCTACATACATGAGTTCTGAAGCTAAAAAAAAGTCGCAAGAATCTGATCCTTATAGTTAGGAAAACTGACATGTGATGCAGAACCAGAATGGGCACATGGCAGCTAAGTGATTACTAGGTTCTAGATAGACGGTCTAATTATTAGTTTCTAGCCAACTCTTAAGTATTAGTTTCTAGGCAATTATCTATATTTTCATTAGCATTTTACTATACATGTCCTTACACTCTTTAAGTTTATCCTAGCAATCCAGCTTTTATTGTCGGTGATCCTAATTCTTAACATGTAAAGAATTAATTTACATTTATTATTTGGAAGAAAATTTAGACTTTATTTTATTTATTTTATGTGATTTCACGGCTAAATTATACTTGACTCATCATTTGTGGGCTTTGTTAGTTAAGTGAAACAACTTTTAAAACCCAAACTCTATGAATGAGATTTCCCAAACCTCATGCCAAGTCTAACTTAACCTCTGGGATGGCTGATTCTAAATAATGTCATCAATGAAAAACCTTCTAAATTAAACTGTGTTTCACTTTCAGAAAAAAAGACATTTTCCAATAGAACTCATTTAACTTTAGCACGCAAGACAGATGTTCATATTTCTAAGTTCTAAGGCGAGAGAAGGACACCAGTGGGTCTATAAAGCTACAAGATAAACAAACATAAAGTCATAGGCAACAATTTCCCATCATAAACAGTCGTATAGCATAGACGGGTCCAGCAAAGACGCCCAAGAAAATCACTAGGATATATGGATCTGTTGAGACGCAATTTTACAGTCAACAATAATTGAACTAGGAAATGGTACTGCATTCGTAACAATACCAAGTCGGCATTTTATATATCAAACGTAACAAGCAAACCAAACCTGAAATTAATCAAGAAACTAGACACTCATAAATCAAGAAAGAAAAAGCATCAGGAGAGTAAACATACCACTCCGGTGTCACTGTAGGTGGAAACGGAGAATTTCTGATCCGAGATATAATCCCTCGAGAGAAGATCTGAACGAAAAAACGCATCAGACCAACGCCATTATTACAAACGAAGTTAGATTAAAAAAAACGAAATCCATCGAAAGAAAGAAAGCTCCGGCTATCAAGATTTTGTTAGAGAAATGAATAGCTAAAATTTGAGTAACCTCTAGATTTCTTGCCGATGTCGGAGAAAAGTCCAGGTCCAGCTACCATCTTTTCACCGATGGTGGAGACGGCAGAGAAAGAAATCTAGGGAGGGGCGAAGTGGCGAAACAATGGAGGGTTTGGAAAGACAGCGTTTGGGAATCGATGGGCAGGGTAATAGAGAAGAAGGAAAGAGGGTCAGCCCGAGCGAAAATTCTCGACTCCAACTGTGACTTTTCAGCTGTGACGGATGGTTTGTACACCCTAGATTTGAAAAGTATATGGAATACAGACCGTCCGATGTAGTGGACTGAGTGTGCAGATCTTACTTTAGGTTGGAGCTGAGTAGGCGACAGTCGGTTATTCAAATATAAAAAAAAAGCAGGAAAGAAGTAGTCGCAACTCGCAAGCACCATATTCATATCTATTTTTTTTTTCTTTTTTATACATAAGTAAATAATTAGACGGATTAATTTATAGAAACCAATAGGCCTAAAGCATCCTTAAGGACGAGGTCTTGAACATCTTTTGGAACCGCATTGACGTCCAGCTGACCAAGTGACCGTGCATTGCAATCTTGTTCGCAACCGTGTTGACTTCCCTGTAAATAACTAAATATATAGTATCTTGGAGTATGAGAATCTTGAGATAATATAGGAAATATCATTGATAATCATGTCCAGCTCCCACGGAGGTTTCTAAGTTCGATTAATCGAATTGATTAGAACCAAATTATCTCCTTCAATTTTGATAGATGGAAAACCACTCTCTTTTGCCTTTTGTAGGCCCATTTGTAAAGCAATTGCTTCTGCTTCCAGAACAGAATTCGCGTTACCTGCACTGATTCCTATAGCAATAAGAACGGCACAATGGTCTCTGATGATAAATAAATCCAAATAAGAATTGATTTGTAGCAATTTGAGATGCATCAAAATTAAGTTTTTTGTTTCTTTCTTCCGGTCTTTCCCACCTTAAAATTTTCTTTTTTCTTCTCATCTTTTTATTTGACGTATTGATATTTTTTTAGTCTTATTAGTTTGGTCCCACGCATCTATTTGATTCATAGCTTGCATTTTAAAACTTTGTGAAATTTTAGTTTTGTGAAAAATGAATTGGTTCCTAGTCATCCACATGTTCCACCGAATGACGACTAAAAGATTAAACTCGGACGTTGACATTTTCTCTTTGAGGTCAAAAATTTTTGTCGATGTCATAATTCTTTAAAATGGTTGTAATGTTGCAATCATCAACTGCCTAATGATATCAGAACCAGAAAGCTTGAGGAATAATGAGTAATGATTCTTTAACTAGGTAAATCCTTGAGAAATAAGGATTGTAGTTAATCGATAAAACCACTATGGAGATGCTTGCTTTAACCCATAAAGGGACTTCCTTAACTTGCACACAAGAGATAGAGGGTTGGGTATACTAGGTGGTAGCTTCATGTATACATCTTCAAATAAATCTCCATGTAAGAATGCATTGTTGACATCCATTTGATGAAGGGCCCAATGCTTAGAAGCAACTATAACAATAATACTTCTGATTATAGTCATCTTAACTACTGGAGGAAATGTCTCATGAAAATCCAGACCCTCCTTTTGATTGAAGCCTTTAGCAACTAATCGGGCTTTGAATCTCTCCAAACTTTCATCAACCTTCAACTTGACTTTGTATAAAATTTATAACCAATGGCCTTTTTGTTAGCTGGTAATTGAACCAAATCCCATGTATAATTGCTTTATAAGGCTTCATATTCTTTGTTCATAGCCTTAATCCAACTAGAATCTTTTGAAGCTTCAATATAAGAAGTTGGCTCAACAAAGAGGTTAATCGATAAAACAAATTTTCATTCGTTTCCGAAAAAAAAAATCGTTTCAGAAAAGAAAGGGGAAAAAAAAAATTAAAATTTTTTTTTTCGGGACACGTATCGCCCGTACGGTCGGCCGTACGACCGTACCGCAATATAATAACCGTACCTGAACATTTCTCATATAAAGTGTTATATTATTTTATCATTTTAATTTTACGGTTTAGAATTTAGGTTGCACATCAAATCATGTATGTGAAAAAGTAAGACACATTAAAAAACACATGTAATGCGATTTGTATTTGATCATCGTGATTGGCATTCACGACGTACTCAAAAATTTCACGAGGTGCTATCCTCATATGATCGAAAACCAAATTAATATAGGTTAGTATTCATAACTTACACATATTATTATCAATTTCATATTTAAAGTTAAAATACATTTTGTGTAAGTAAGAACGAGTAGTTTTAAAGTACAAAAATTTATATAGTTTTAATTTTAGGAATCATCGGTAATTTTAAATTAAACATGAAACCACAATGAACGTCTAATATAAATACAATTTGTTTATATATGTATCCCGATATATTCCTCGTCGAAGATCCCATCGGGTTATCTATCGGGGATCCCTATCGGGTTACCCGTCGGGGATTCCCATCGAGTTACCCGTCGGGAAATACCATCGGGTTATCCGTCGGGGATTCCCATCGGGGTTCCCTAACGGGTTCGGGTTCGAATCGGGGGCGGGGCGGATACCCCTATTTTCATCCCCGTCCCCATCCCCAAGCGGGTAATCAAAATTTTCCCCATCCCCGTCCCCGTCCCCGTCCCCATGACGGGTAATACCCACGAATTTCGGGCAATCCCACCCCATTTACATCCCTAGGAAGAACATTTCCAGCCAGAAGATCATCGCTTAGGGGCATAGAGGTACAAAATCTCCAGTCATAAACATAACTCGTATCACAATAGCATGAAGGAAGAACCATCTCCAGCTAGAATCATGACTCGTGCTAGCATACACGATCTACTAAGATCACACATCATAATCTAGCAAGAAAATAATATCATATAATCACATCATCATATAACTCACCAAAATACAACTAAGACTCGCTCGGCAAGTCTACAGGTGTAGTTATCTCAGCATAAAACTCGGAATAGTTCCTCCGGATACTATCCTCTGTCTCCCATGTGGTCTAATCAAGTCCTCGTCTAGACCACTGTATCGTCATCATCGGAATGTCCTTCGAGCGCAAGCGTCTCATACCTCGCTCTAGGACTGCAACGGGATGCTCAACAAACGTGTGGTCCGGCTCAACCACTAAATCCTCATAACTGATGATGTGTCTCGGGTCTGATATATATTCCCTTAGCTGAGACACATGAAATACGGGGTGAACGTCCTCTAATCTAGGTGGCAATGCAAGCCGGCATGCCACCTCACCAACTCGCTCTAGAATTTCAAAAGGACCGACATATCGGGAACTCAACTTCCCCTTTATACCAAAACATCTAACATCTCGCGTCGGGGATACTATCAGCCAAACATGAGCTCCTACTCTAAACTCTAGAGGTCGACGCCTCTTGTCTGCGTACGTCTTTTGGCGGCTCTACGCAGCCAACATCCTCTCTCTAATTAGTGCAACTCGGGTAATATCATCCTGAATCTGCTCAAGAGCTATACCGCTAATACTACACGGCTTATCCCAACATAAAGGTGCATGACACCTCCGTCCATACAATGCCTCATAAAAGGCCATCCTGATCGATGCATGCTAGCTGTTGTTGCACGAAAACTCGACCAACGGGAGGTGATCTGACAACACTTGTCCCTAGTCTAGCACACAAGCTCTCAACATATCCTCCAAGATCAAAATGGTTCGCTCTCACTAACTATTTGAATGAGGATGAAAAGCCGTCGTAAAGTGAAGGCTCGTACCCAAGGCATTATGCACCTATTGCTAGAATCGCGAGGTAAAACATTCATCTCTATCGGACACAATAGTCCTCGGTACTCAATGGAGTCTCACTATATGTCTAGTAAACTCCTCAGCTAACTGACTCACCGGCCATGTTTCCCGAATAGGGACAAAACGTTCCATCTTCGTCAGTCTATCAACTACAACCTAGATGGCATCAAAACTCTTGCTCGGCCTCAAGGCGGTAACAATGGAGATATCCTCCTACTTCCACTGCGGCACTAGCAATGCATGGAGCTCTCCTTTAGGTTTGCAATGCTCTATCTTGACCTATTGTTAGGTCGCACACTGGGTCACAAACCGGGCCACATCGGGCTTCATCCCTCCCCATTAGAATGAGCGTCTCACATCTTGATACATCTTACTCACAAGGTCCATTGAGTAAGGTATGGTGTGGGCCTCCTATACAATCCTCTACCTCAGTTCTCTATCAAAAGGTACACAAACACGCATGCGGCGTCTCATCAATCCATCAACACCAATGATGAATTGTGGAGCCTTACCTCGAGACATCTTGTCTCGAATCCGTCTCAATGTTAGGCAAGTCTCTTGTTTCTGTTGGATATCTCCCAACAAATCAGGTAGAACCTTTAAAGTAGATAGACAACGGTCTACTTCAGGAAACTAAATGTCCAAATCTAGCCATGCTAGATCTCTCTGCAATTGAGGCTAAGCTGTCAATCTCGCTATCGCCTTCTCTCGATGTGTCTTCCTGCTAAGGGTATCAGAGACTACATTCGCCTTCCCTGGATGATACAGAATCTCAAGGTCAAAGTCCTTGATCAGCTCGATCCATCTCCTCTGGCGGTTATTCAATTCCCGCTACGTGAAAGTATACTTCACACTCTTATGGTATGTGGAGATTTGGCATGTAACTCCATACAGGTAATGTCTCCAAATCTTCAAGGCATGAACCACTGAAGCTAACTCGAGGTCATGAGTCAAATAATTCTCTTGATGTGTCTTCAACTTTCGAGACGCATAAGTGATCACCCTAACTCGTTGCATCAACACACATCCCATGCCAAGCTTGGAAGCGTCATTATAAACCACAAAGTCATCCGTACCCTCTGGTTGTGCTAAGTTAAGAGTAGAAGTCAATCTCCTCTTCAGCTACTCAAAAATCTGAATACACGGCTCGGACCACGCAAATCTAGTAGTCTTCCTCAACAAGTTGGTAAGTGGTCGGGCGATCACAAAAAACCCTTCCACAAACCTACGGTAATATCCGGCTAAGCCAAGGAAGTTGTGTACTTCCTTGACATTTTTCGGAGTCGTCCAAGCTGCAACAACCACAATCCCCGCCGGATCAACCTTGATCCCTTTGGCGGAAACCACATGACCTAGAAAGGCCACCTCAGGCATCCAAAACTCGCACTTAGAGAGCTTGACATACAACTCTCTATCCTGTAGATTTGTAATACCGTCCTCAAATGTTCTGCGTGTTCCTCTCTACTCCGAGAGTACACCAGTATGTCGTCAATGAAGATCACCACATACTGATCCAAGAAGTCGATAAAGATGCCATTTATCAACTCCATAAAGACGGTGGACACATCCTTCTCTCTCTCCCTCACCTGGTGATACCCGATTCTCAAATCTATACAAAAAAACATGAAAGCTCCCTACAATTGATCCAGCAAGTCATCAATGCGGGGTAATGGATACTTGTTCTTTATGGTCACCTTGTTCAGCTCTTTGTAATCGATGCACAGCCTCATCGATCCGTCCTTCTTCCGCACGAAGAGGACCAGCGCACCCCATGGGGAAATACTAGGGCGGATAAAGCCCTCCTCTGCCAACTCCTCGAGTTGCCTCTTTAGCTCCAACAACTCGATAGGAGCCATACGATACGGTGCCTTCGAGATCGGTCTCATCCCACGCTTTAACTCAATGCCAAAATCCACGATCCTCTATGGCGGTAAACTAAATGGCTTTTCAAAAACTTCGGTGAACTCGCACACGACGGGAATGTCCTATAAAACTAGACCCCCACCTTCCTTCATGGCATAACAACAGAAGGCCTTACAACCCTGTGCAATCAGCCTTACTGGTCGGACTGCGCTGATAACTGAACCAAATTTTCCAAGGTCCCAACCTTGGAAAACCTCAACCTGACCCGACGCAGTAGTGACCGACATGGTCCATCTACCAAAATCTAAGACAACACCATGGCGGTCCATCCAATCAATACCTAGAATGACTTTCTCATGTTCTAACGGCATGACAAAGAAGTCTACAAGTAAATCACGAGTCCCTAAATGAATAGGACAATCAAGTATCTCGGGGGTACCTCTAACCCTACTACCATCGGGTAACCCTATATTAAAAGGTATCCCCTCAACAATATCTAAAGCTAAATGCTCAATGCATGTATCATAAATAAAGGAGTGCGTAGCACCCGTATAAAAAAGAACTCTAACAGGTAAACCATTAATGCAAATGGTACCTGTCGTAGTTGGCGTTGGCGGCTCCTTAGCACTTCGTAACTCAAAAATGCGAGCTTGCGCTCCTCTAGTATCTGTGGTACCTATGCCACGACCTCTGCCTCTATTCAGTCCTGGTATGGAACCCTGAGTAGCCCTTGTGACTGATACAAAGACGTCCTCTGATCGCCTCCAGAAACACTAGTAGCGGAAGAACCTTGCTAAGACGGAGACTTGTCTTGACGGTAATAAACAACTCGATGAATTGACTTGCCACAAGAGAAGCAAGTCACCGGCGGACGCGAACACTCATGCCTCATATGTCCAAAATCACCGCAGTTAAAGCTTTGTCGTCCCTTATCCACAACCTGTGCGGTGGAGAGGTTACTTTGGTGTCTTTGGCTCCGCCCTAATCCTGACGCTCCAGCGCCACCACTGGTCTGATCAGTCCTTTGCCTCTTCTCAAATCCTCCGGTCTGAGAATCCCTCTTGTGCCCAGCTCGCTCTCGCTCGTAAGCCGAAGCTTTGTCTTGATAATCGATCAAGGAATCACAATGGAAACCCGCCATGTAGGAACGGGTACTCTCCCTCAGTTTGAGGGAGAACATATACACATGCTGGTCCTTTGGAGGTGTAGTTGAACCCAGTAATGCCAGCTCCTCCTGGAACCTCCTGATCGCCTCAGATCTAGGAACGTCCTCAAAACCAACCTCTACAAAATCCTACAATTTCTCCCTTCTTAGTGAGGCAGGGCAAACAACGCTCTCTAATCAAACTCCTCATCTGGTCATAGTTTGTGACTCGACTCCGCATGGTCCTCCACCAATATTGGGCTAAATCATAGAATATAGTCTGTACTAACTCTATCCGTATATCCTTTGGACATCTGATAGACTCAAGGGCTGAGTCTACATGCCCAATCCATAACTTGACCTCTAGGCCCACCTTTCTAGTAAAAGGGGGTACTCACATCTAGCGAAAAGCCTTTAACTAGGAGTCCGGTCGTGGTCCTCTAGGCTCTTCTTGAGCCCTAGCAACCTCAGCAGCTCGTGCCAGTATGACATGCACTTGAGTAGCTCCCTGGGACATCTTAGATTATCCCACATGTGCTGGTAAATCCGGGACACGTCTACCTACCCTCGAAGCCTCCTCAAGTCGATGAATATAAGCAAGAAACTTTGGTCCCCTCGTCGAGACATGATCTGAATTGTCTAACTATACTGGTTGAGATCTCTGTCTCGCTGCCATCCCGTTCCCAGCCTCAGGAACGACACTCTCAACAACCTCATCGGGTCTATCCTCCGTTGCATGCGGATCAACGATGGGAACGTGTCCCTGTCCTTGGTGGGAGTGATGAGTTCCCATACATTCTATCCAATATTGACTTTACATAGGGTTTAAAATCAAATCTTCTTTTGAAAACTCATACCCCTTTCGGGTTTTGTTTATTTTATCTATTTAGCCTTTCAAGAAGATTGCAAGTGCCGTTGTTGTCAATCTAAGGCTGTGATACCATGTTTGTAACACCCCAAATCCGTAGGACTCGGGTGCTACTAGGCTAGGACCTCACAATGGATCTTGACCCTAGCCTGTCAACAAGTTCACTAGATATTACAACAAGGCACAAATAAATATAAAACAACCTTTATGTACGGAAGTCAAAAGCCCATAACATCAAGTATCATAATACATACAAAACCCCACACCCGAGTATAAATCAACATCAACGTATATATACATAACCCAAAAGCCCATAACATCCTAGATGTACGGAAGTCCTCGTCTAATCACTCCTCTAGATCACTCCGAATTCTTCCTAACCTGCTGACCGAAGGTATTTCTATGGTCGTCTATACCCAATCAAAAAGTGAATCCCAACTTAGCACTAAGAACAAGTATAGTGATTAATAAGGGTCGAACCCAAGAGAGTTGAGGTGTTTTAGATGCAATTATCGATTATAATGACAAGTGACACAAAGGGGGGGGGGAGTTTGGTTGAATTGATGCACAAAAACTTATGAAAACGATTAATGTGACAAATAAGACAATAATGGATGAATCTACACTAGGTTGATTCTAAGCATGCAATTGCTACTTTGGTGCATTCCTTTTACAAGTTTTTAAGTAATCTCCTGTCTCGATCATAGATATGTGTTGAGCCGACCGACATCAACACAATTTAACCTATTAAAGTTCCGTAAACCTACAAGAACAAATAATAAGTTAGCATTCAAACAAAGACTACGGGATATAAAGAGAATATTAAAACCGTTAAACTTATCTTTATATTTGTGTTCCTTTTTTTTAAGTAATTACAACCCGTTATTACTTAAAGTTGCTACTAGATTAAAGACCCGAACCCGGAACCTATTAATCCTAGTTGTTTACATGCACTTTAGAACCTAAGGTGATCAATCTCAAGTAATAGTTAACATGCAATTAAACAATGGAGATCAAGTAAACACAAAACATTACTGAATAAAAACTTATATTAAAAGGACTTACAACCAAAGTAACAAAGCAGCTTCAAACCAACCCAATGTAGCAAGGGAGTTAGCAACTCATTACAATGGAAAACTCAAGTCTAAAAATGGATTTTGTGAGGAAAAAGCATGGATGATTCTAATACACTAAATTAGGAGTAAATAGCCGGCCTAAAACAACCACCTTTAATGCCACAAAGGTGGTGTAAACAGCCGGAGTAAAGCTTTTGGTGTTAAACCGCAGGGGCGACCTTCAGGACCCGCAGGGGCGGTTTAGGCAGAATCGGTTGATCTTCTTCATAACCGTTGGGGCGGCTACACAGCTCCGCTGGGGCGGATCTTTAATGCACTTCAACGTCTGACCTTTCGCCTTCTTGACGTTTCTGATGTCAAGGCGCAGGGGCGCCTTAAGGCCAACGCAGGGGCGGTGACACAGACTCTTCGCCTTCCAGCTCCCAAGGCGAGGCGCAGGCAGGGCGCAGTAGGAGGCGCAAGGGAGCTGGTCTTCGTCTTGTCCGGGCAAGTCACCGCAGGGGCGCCGATGGGTGGCACAGGGGCGGTGATCTGCATCTTGGCCGGCGCTGGTGAAGGTGCTGGGAGCGCTTTAGTGGGAAGTGTCACCCGCTGGGGCGGCTGCAAGGGCCCGCGGGGGCGGTGGAGCAACCGAAACTTTGCTTCTTGATCAATCTTTACTTCTGAGTGCTTATAACTCCTTCCTTAGCTTCTTTTGATCTTCTTCTTCTGGACCAAGGAGTTAGTAGCATAAACCGACACTAATGCAATAAAAAGACTCTAAAAACTACCCTAAATGATAGTGATTCCATCACCTATCAAACTCCCCCATACTTAGACCTTTTACTCATCCCGAGTAAAACAAATGACTGCCATTAGACTCAAGGTCTCAAGAAGCAAGGGAAAGAAAGAGAAATAATGGAAAACAAGAGAAAAACCAAGAAAGAAAGAAAGGAAAAGAGAGGAAATGTGAGAAAAAGAAGATACTACCATCCTTATCGCTCCAAGAGTGGCCTACCCGGACAACCTCCTTATGACTCCCCTTCTTATGTCGCCAAAACGCCGGAAGGGAAACCTACACTTGGTGTCGCTCCTCTTGCCAAGGCGCCCTTTCGGGTTTTCACCTTGCCACTCTTCTTCTTTTCTCTCTTAAGCTCACATCCCTCAAGTCCAATTTTGCACCAACCTAAGGTTGGTCGGACTACCTTCTTTTTACCTAAACCGCCCTTTCGGATTTTCGGTTTATCCAAGGATTTTCATGCCTTTTGTTCCACTTCTTTGGCTTTTTTCTTTTTTTTTAACTGATTTCAATGATGCAAAACAAAATGCCAAAAACAACTAACAAACTATACAAGCAATGATATATAACCCTCCCCATACTTGAAGTGCACTTTGTCCTCAAAGTGAAAATGAGTCAAAGATAAATGTGGGAGAAGGGAAAGAAATGTACCCCTCCCTGGGGTGGTCCGGATGGATCACCAGGACCCTCCTCCGGCGGGTTAAGGAAGTGGATGAAGAAGTGCTCCTGCTGGCGGTGAAGGATGTCAATCCGGTCCTCTTGAGCCTCCATCCTCTCTCGAAATGAAGTCTCATAGCTAGCCTGCCAAGCTAGCTGCTGAGTCTCCAACTGCTGCCGATGAGCTGCCTGCCAAGCATCCTGACGGCGGTCAAAGTGGGTGGTCATGGAGGAGGCGAAGCTGGACTGCCACGCCTGCTGCTGCTCAAGCATGGACCGCTGATACTCTGTCTGTCATGCCTGGTGCTGTGTAGTCAAAGCAGCCATCTGAGCCTACAGACTCTCCATGGTCTGACTATCGTGTCCCGCCATCGGCATCTCCTCATATGTGGTGTGGGCCCTGCTAGAGCCAGTTGCGTACCTCCCAACAATATCAACCTGAGGTCGTCTCGGAGGGACAGGGTCATCCGGGACATATAGGTCGGAGAGCTCTTCTCCCAATGGGAGTCGGCGGGGAAAATATGTGAGATGACTCCCATCTGCAAGGGAGATCCAGAAACGATGTCCCCCATCTATCTTGAGGAGCCTGTATCTCCTCATCAATCCTTCAGTGTAAAGTGGCGCCTCCAAACCTTCTTCCAATAGAGGAAGATCCATCACCCGTGCAGCTAGTAGTGAAATGATACCTCCTCCCACTATGTCACGAGGCTCATTCCTCCTAATCCGCTTAAGAGCGGTAAGGAAGAGATATGCCCAATCCGGCACCCAATTGTTCGTGGAGAGGCACACATATAACAATGGAAGGTCCTTGAGAGCAAGCTTATTCTCCTCCTTGTGTCCACAGAAGACACTCATGAAGACCTTTGATATGAGCCTCAAGCAGGGGTGAGTGAATTTGTTGGAGTACTCGCCACCTGCATGGAACTCTGACCTAGTGGCGGCCTGCCAAAACTCAAGCAAATCCGGTATCGGAATGGGTTCCCACCAGTTATCGGAAGCTGCTATTGTCACCCCTAAAGCCTCTGATATCTAGGTGTAATCCAATGTGTACTTCCTCTTGTTGTATTTGAATGAAAGCCCAACACACATTTGGTCTACCGTCTCCATTTTGAATGTTGCTACAAATTGTCTGCTGAGGTCGGGGTGTGTTGGAGCGGTCATTGTCAGAAAATCTCCCAACCCGGCATTGTTTAGAAATTCCTGCATACTCTCCAACATCCCTAGATTTTCCAAGGTGGAAGCATCAAGGATCCGGGTTGCATGCACCTCCCGGCTTTGAGCGATCTTATACCGATCCTTCTCACCTTCCGTCAACTTGTATTTCCTTTGTGGTTCCATTACTTGCAATTGATCAAGTAGGAGAGTTAGAAATTTCAGCAATTTGATCAAAAGACGAACCTTCTGTTGTAATATCCGCAGGGGCGGCTGCAACAGGTGCAGGGGCGGCTCGACGCAGGGGCGGGAACTTGCAGGCGCAGGGGCGATCGAAGAGCAGAAGGGCGATTTGGTCGTTCGACGAAGGTGGTGGCGATTGTGCTTTTCCGACGCCTCCCTTGCTGTCGCAGGCGTTGCCGGAGGTGGAACAGGGGAGTGGGGAGAAAGGATGAGTGTATGTGGTGGAGATTGTTTGTGTTTGCAGGAAAGGGTGGCGCTGTTGGGTTGTCGGCGGTGGCGCAAAGGGCGCGTCGAGGTGGTGGTGATGAGGTGCTGGAGGGCGCAAGAGCGTAGGGGGGTGAGCGGCTAGGTTTTGTAGAGTGAATGGAGAGGGAGTGGGGAAAGTGGTAGATGTAGGTTATTTTTGGGAAGTGTATTTTTTTTCTTTCCTTAACTGTACCGCAGGGGCGGTGTGTGTCGCCGCGGGGCGGTGACAAGAGAGAGGGGCCACGCAGCCTCAGCGCCGGGGGCGGAGCTGAGGGTGCGTGTCAAGGGTGGCCGCCGTAGGGGCGTAGGGTTGGCACCACGGGGGCGGTGACCTACGTGAGCAGACACAGGCCCAGCGCCGGAGGTGTCGCCGTAGGGGCGTATTTTTAGAGCTGTAGGGGCGGTTTTCTTGACAGAAGCTCCTCTTCTTATTCCTTCGGGTTGCCTCAGGAATTAGCCCCTTTGTTTTACGTCGTTGGCTCGACGTAAGGACTCTTCCTCTATGTTTGAACCTCTTCCTGCATCCCTTTTGGGTTTATAACCGTTTGCGACGGTAATCCTCCGGAGGCCCTAGTTTCAATTCTTGTAATGGCTTCTGCCATTTGACCAACCTGCTTCTCAAGGTTCTTGATGCTTGATTCCGTTGTTTGGACATGAGTAGCAAAGTGTTTAGTCAAAACCTGTAACATATCTTCAGTTGAGTGATACTTACCTTGGCGGGGCTGTTGTTGTTGGTTTTGTTGATCCCTCCAACGAAAATTCTGTTGGTCACGCCAATTTGGCATGAAATTCTGTGCATAGGGATCGTTCCTAGGTCTTTGATGTTGTGGTTGTCCATAACCCATTGTGTTTACTTCAGCATCGTCATCTTGAACTTGTGGACACATGTCCGTTGGATGATATGGGTCAGCACAAACTCCACAAGTTTTGAGCTGTTGCAGTGTTCCCATAAGTGTTAGCCTCTTCACCATTTCCTTTAGTTCCGCTAGCTCGGTGGAAATCTCGCTCTTCCCGGAACTCATGGCATGAACTCCTTTATTAGCCGGGGTCCTTCTAAAGTTCCGAGTCCCTTCCGCTAGTTCCTGTATCTTTTCCAAAGCAAGGTCAGGAGTAGAGTTAAGAATATTAGCTCCGCAAGCCGCATCGACGATCCTCCTTTCATTGTCTAACAAGCCATTGTACAAGTACAAGACTAGATCTTGAGTTGAATATCCGTGGAAAGGACAGCTGGATCGGAGGCGTGCAAACCTTTCGAAGTACTCGTAGAGAGTTTCGGTTGCCTCTTGCTCGATGTTGCTTATAGCTTTCTTCAAGCTATTGGCCTTTTTAGCTGGAAAGTATTTCTCCAAAAACGCTTTGTGAAGGTTTTCCCAAGTGTCAATGCTCCTGGATGGAAGGTGGTAATACCAATCATCTGCCGAATCCTTGAGTGTGAAGCCGAATGCCCTCATCTTGATTTGTTCTTCGGTAATGTTGGCCGGCTTCATGCTCATACAAACAATGTGGAACTTCCAAAGGTGCTTGATGGGGTCTTCGCCACTTAGCCCATGGAAGGATGGAAGTAAGTGAATAAGGCCCGGTTTGAGCTCAAAGTTGACTCCTTCCCCTAGTGCCGGTATAGCTACCGCAAGAGGGTTTTGAGCCAAAGTGGGATGCGTAAGTTGACGAAGAGTATGGCCAGCCATCTCTTGTTGTAGTTGTTGTTGTCTTAGTTGCCGGATGTGCGTCCTCTCAATTTCTGGATCAAAAGAAGCAAAACCGGAATTAGTAGCACGGGTTTGAACCATAAAATGGTTCAAACTAATAATCAATAATAACAATAAAACACAAAAACTCCCCGGCAACGGCGCCAAAATTTGACCGAAGGTATTTCTATGGTCGTCTATACCCAATCAAAAGTAAATCCCAACTTAGCACTAAGAACAAGTATAGTGATTAAGTAAGGGTCGAACCCAAAAGAGTTGAGGTGTTTTAGATGCAATTATCGATTATAATGACAAGTGGCACAACGGGGGGGGGGGGGGGGTGGTTGAATTGATGCACAAAAAATTATGAAAACGATTAATGCGACAAATAAGACAATAATGGATGAATCTACACTAGGTTGATTCTAAGCATGCAATTGCTACTTTGGTGCATTCCTTTTACAAGATTTTAAGTAATCTTCCGTCTCGATCATACATATGTGTTGAGCCGACCGGCATCAACACAACTTAACCTATTAAAGTTCCGTAAACCTACAAGAACAAATAATAAGTTAGCATTCAAACAAAGACTACGAGATATAAAGAGAAGATTAAAACCGTTAAATTTATCTTTATATTTGTGTTCCTTTTCTTTAAGTAATTACAACCCGTTATTACTTAAAGTTGCTACTAGATTAAAGACCCGAACCCGGAACCTATTAATCCTAGTTGTTTACATGCGCTTTAGAACCTAAGGTGATCAATCTCAAGTAATAGTTAACATGTAATTAAACAATGGAGATCAAGGAAACACAAAGCATTACTGAATAAAAAAATATATTAAAAAGACTTACAACCAAAGTAACAAAGCAGCTTCAAACCAACCCAATGTAGCAAGGGAGTTAGCAACTCATTACAATGGAAAACTCAAGTCTAAAAATGGATTTTGTGAGGAAAAAGCATGGATGATTCTAGCAATCAGCCATGGACTATTCATACTACAAAAGACACTAAATTAGGAGTAAATAGCCGGCCTAAAACAACCACCTTTAATGCCATAAAGGTGGTGTAAACAGCCGTAGTAAAGCTTCTGGTGTTAAACCGCAGGGGCGGCCTTCAGGACCCGCAGGGGCGGTTTAGGCAGAATCGGTTGATCTTCTTCATAACCGCCGGGGCGGCTATACAGCTCCGCTGGGGCGGATCTTTAATGCACTTCAACGTTTGACGTTTCGTCTTCCTGACGTTTCTGATGTCAAGGCGTAGGGGCGCCTTAAGGCTAACGTAGGGGCGGTGACACAAACTCTTCGCCTTCCAGCTTCCAAGGCGAGGCGCAGGCAGGGCGCAGTGGGAGGCGTAGGGGAGCTGGTCTTCGTCTTGTCCGGGCAAGTCACCGCAGGGGTGCCGATGGGTGGCGCAGGGGCGGTGATCTGCATCTTGGCCGGCGCTGGTGAAGGTGCTGGGAGCGCTTCAGTGGGAAGTGTCACCCGCTGGGGCGGCTGCAAGGGCCCACGGAGGCGGTGGAGCAACAGAAACTTTGCTTCTTGATCGATCTTTACTCCTAAGTGCTTATAACTCCTTCCTTAGCTTCTTTTGATCTTCTTCTTCTGGACCAAGGAGTTAGTAGCATAAACCGACACTAATGCAATAAAAAGACTCTAAAAACTACCCTAAATGATAGTGATTCCATCACCTATCACCTACAAAGGATCTACAACATAGTATGAAACTTTTAGCTAACAATTCATATATGCACATAAACACATCAAAATAACGATAAACACCAAGCATGCTATCACACATTTTCCGTTTAACTATCTTTATAACGTTATACACTCAAAACCATTTTTATTGTTGTGACACGAGAAGTATATCATTCTCGCTTCTGGGTACCATAGCCATCTGGAGTGGAATCAGGCACACTCCCCTTATACGTGTTCGCCCCTAGAGGTGTGTGCAAATAAGCTTTAAATTTATAAAACTAGAATCAAGCAAGCGAACCCGCAGTGTACGGATCGACGTAGTTAAGCAAGAATTCCATAGTATCGAACACAGGGATTTGGGTGGGAACGAACTCGATTGCAGGTTATCAAGCAAGTAAATATGAGAGTTTTGCAAATATTGGGAAAACAACAATCCTAAAGATCCAGGTATCCAGCTGTGGCAATCGATTCAAGATATACTTAATGATGTAAAGACAGAGTTGAGATATGCAAAGGTATACTAATGTAAGGTAATCGTACGGTGAAGTTCCAAAAACCTTTTGTGACTCACCTACAAGGCACTCTCTATACAGGTTGTTGAGGCTCAATATAGAAAGATTCTAAAGGCGAGAATTAGTATCAAATACCCAAACTTATAACCTAAAGATCAAAACTAACTTAACCGATTGAGGTTGTTGAGGCTCACAATCGAGGTAGAGGTTGTTGAGGCTCAATACCACCTAGAAAAGACAAGTCTAAGCTAAGCTAAAGCAAATCTTTAACTTTGGATTAAAGTAAAAGCAGGTTCGTAAACTTGAGCGAAATTACGGTTGGATCTTGAGATTCCACGGTCGTGGAACTCAAGAACAGCCCGTAATTTGGGGTTGTCGGCGATATTTCTCTAACTCTCAGGGTCTAATCTGTTTGCGATCAATCTATCATCATCTAAGCCACAACTATCAACCCTTCACCTTAGAATTGTTAAGGGTTTTTAGCCAATAACAGTCATGTTGATTTCAATTCAAGAATTAAAAGATAAAAAGATGAAAACTTTCAAGAACTTTCAACGATCTTTAATTTAATCTCAAAATCACAAAGAGAACAAGTAATGTCAAAAGATTCAAAGTATAACAAACAGTCACCACCTTAGGAAAGAAGAGAAAACGGGATGTCAATCCGTTTCCCAAATCAAACCTAATCAAGAAGAGAGATCTTCTTGCAAAACCTTCCAAGAACTTCGATCTTCCGCAAATCCGAAGATCTCCACAACAATCTCCACCTAAAGTGCGAGATTAGGGAATTCCAAAACACGAACTTCGATCTCTCCAAGAGACGTCAATTTCTTCCCCGCAAAACTAGCGAGGAGTCTTCGTTTGAACGTCGATGTGCGACGATCGTAAGCCGGCGTAAGCGAGGATCTAAGCGATGATTACTGAGGGTAAGCAAAGATGATGAAATCTCCTTTCTTCCGTCTTTTTATAATGTAGGGCAAAGTGTCGGCCCGGCCCAATCTTCAAAAGATCGTGGCTTCGAAGTGTGGCGAAAAGATTCGCCAAGATCACGGTCGTGGAAGTGTTCCACGACCGTAATTTAGAGCGTGGAAACAAATACGGTTTGCAACGTATGTTCCACGTCCGTAGAATCCCCTGGAATGAACACGAATTTCTGACTCCAAATCCACGGCCGTAATTCTGAACGTGGTTTGTGATACGGCCGTATTTTAGGGCGTAATTTAGGGCAAGAACGTGATTCTTCCCTAAACTCGTGCATTTCTCAATCTAAGACTCCAAATTGCTTCCAAAAAGTGTCCTCGATCTATGGACATATCAACTCAACTCTCCTTTGCTCGATTCCGTTCGGAAATAGCTCCAAATCACCTATAATCAACATAGAACTAGTGTAGACATCCATATCGACAATATAGGCAATACTAGCTCACATATGCACAAAGATCAATCAAAGACTATCAATATGAATCAAATACGTTTAGAAAACGTGCCTAAAATATCACAATATTTCATGCTAACAAATAACCCCATACTTAACACTTGCTTGTCCCTAAGCAAGGTCTTTCAAAAAGCTTTAAAACAAGAGTTAGGATGAAATATGTGTACCTTCTTTTGGATGAATGTGACTTCTAAGGAATAGATCATTCTCAAACCTTGCTTCAATTGTTTTTCAAACTTTCACACACTCAATTAAAGAGTAAAAGGCAAAGAAAATTCATGAACCAATTTAACTTCAAAACAAGCATTATAACCTTCAAAAATTATCAAAATCAATCACAAGAAACTTCAATTTAGATCACCAAGTCATATAACATTCCTTTGATCTTAAGGAATTCCAAAGAAAAGGTCTAGAGTATGGAAGGGAAGAGAAAACTTTAAGGGAAAGTGGTGCATAAATCCGGGAAAATGGACAACTACCTTCTTCTTCTTATGCAGTTCCCGCAACACTTCAACTTAGAGCTTCGCTCTCGCTTTTCATTTTTCGACTTTACTTTTGGAGTTATGGATAGAGGTGTACAAAAACCGAAGCCTAGGAGATCGGCGTTTCTCAAATTTGCAAGAGATGCCTCAAACCCTTAGCGCACATACCATAATCCGCTAGGAATATCGCTCAATTCGACTTTGGCAAGACACAAACACCCGGCTATGTGAATGGTGCCGAGTTACTTATCGTCATGATTGACTTCCCCAAACCTACTATTTCTTTCTATTCAATTGATTGCAAATAATTGCTCTCATGGCCCTCCCACATCAAACATGCCTTTTTCTCATTCACTTCTTCCAAATTCCCGGATAGGTAAAGGAGGCTAATTTTTCAATGAGGAGTTAGATGATCGAAGAAAGAAGAAAGAAAGTATCGAATTGCCTTAATCATTTCAACAAGAAGTATAGGAACTTATAATGTGATTTCAACTTCAATTTCCTAACATGATTTAGGTAACATTTTCACATTATAAAACTTGCAAAAGAGGTAAGATTTATTCATTCAAATCCTTTTCAATTCACAATCCTTTTAAGCATGCAATTGTCATCAAACTCAATTCGCAAGTAGTGATTATCATGGAAATCATCTCAATTCATTAGAAGCACAAAATTTTCAAAATTTTCAAAATTTTTCAATTTTTATGGGTTTTTTAAAGTTCTTTTTCATGCAACGCGAGAATGAAACGTGTAACACATAATGAACATGCAACGATAGTCTCAAATGAAAACAACATAGAGAGTAGAGTTATTACAAATTTTTAGTACATCCCACCCCATACTTAGGACGAACATTGTCCTTAATGTTCAAAAGAAAGAACAAAAGAAAGAAAAGAAAAAGAAACTCACAAGTGGTGGCGGGAATGTCTAAAACAACGATCATGCATCAATCACTGTGGTGCCGGCGGAGGTGGGAATGGAGAGAAACTCGGATCATAGAACCGCCCAAACTGCTGGCGGTAGACGTCCCTCATCATGTGGTCAAGGTCGTCTAGGCGTCCGTCTCTAGCATCCGCCCGGATCTCTAGCGCTCCTACTCTCTCTGAAAGTCCGGTAGCCCAATCCGGCATCCTCTCATACCATCCCGGGGCGTGATCATACCATGCGGGGGCATCGGCTGGTGCTGGCGCTGGTGGTGGCGGTGGTGCTGCTGGCTGCGTCGTGGACCAAGGAGGGGGTGTGTCGTACCAAGTGGGAGGTGTAGTCATCCACGTGGGCCTCTCACTCACGCTAGCGCGGCGAGATGACGAGCCTGAAGCTCTAGCTGGGCGTGGAGAGCGTCTAGGTACATCCGGGGCCGCCTCCGGCTGGTCCGGAAACGTGCTGAACTCCTGCTCCGCTCCTCCACCACTCTCGTACTGATCTCCCATGTCCTCCTCATCCACAACCGGTGGTGGAACGTAAGGGGGAGCTACTAGCCTGTTCGCATGCATCGCAACGAACGTCTCCTTCCAATTGTGGCGTCCTGCCACAATGGAATACTCCGGCAGCCACTCAATACCCCTACCCGTCCTAGTCTCCCAAGGCATGCCCGCATAAGGCGGACCTCTATGTGTGGGGAAGATGAGTCCCCTAACCATAAAAGCATGTAGCCCTAAGGGAACCGCCGGTATACGGGTGCAAGCGGAAAAATCCACACCAAACGTCCTAGCAATGTGGGTCACTATCCCACCATATCCAATGTTCCCCTTCTTCTTATTCTTGAGTTTACTCATCGTAGCCGCCAAAAGATTAGCACAATCTGCACGGCGTCCATAGAGCATGCAATAGAGCAAGAACAGCTCATCCGTCTTGATCTTTTGGGGCGTCTCCGTCCTAGGAAAGAGACACTCCGAAAGAACGCGGTGAGCTATCTTCAAGGCTAGATGGTACATCAATCTAGCCTTGGTATCGGCGGGTTGCCAACGGTCCTCGTCGGCGTATATCATCGCAACTTCCTCCCAAAAATCCTTAGGGTAGACACCACTAGGGAATCGACCATTGTAGGTCTCATGGAACCCGAAAATGGTCCCAAACAATACTCAAATGATAGTCTCGTTCCATGAGACGGAAAGAAGAGAGATCTTCTTGCAAAACCTAATCAAGAAGAGAGATCTTCTTGCAAAACCTTCCAAGAACTTCGATCTTCCGCAAATCCGAAGATCTCCACAGCAATCTCCACCTAAAGTGCGAGATTAGGGAATTCCAAAACACGAACTTCGATCTCTCCAAGAGACGTCAATTTCTTCCCCGCAAAACTAGCGAGGAGTCTTCGTCTGAACGTCGATGTGCAACGATCGTAAGCCGGCGTAAGCGAGGATCTAAGCGATGATTATTGAGGGTAAGCGAAGATGATGAAATCTCCTTTCTTCCGTCTTTTTATAATGCAGGGCAAAGTGTCGGCCCGGCCCAATCTTCAAAAGATCGTGGCTTCGAAGTGTGGCGAAAAGATTCGCCAAGATCACGGTCGTGGAAGTGTTCCACGACCGTAATTTAGAGCGTGGAAACAAATACGGTTTGCAACGTATGTTCCACGGCCGTAGAATTCCCTGGAATGAACACGAATTTCGGACTCCAAATCCACGGCCGTAATTCTGAACGTGGTTTGTGATACGGCCGTATTTTAGGGCGTAATTTAGGGCAAGAACATGATTCTTCCCTAAACTCGTGCATTTCTCAATCTAAGACTCCAAATTGCTTCCAAAAAGTGTCCTCGATCTATGGACATATCAACTCAACTCTCCTTTGCTCGATTCCGTTCGGAAATAGCTCCAAATCACCTATAATCAACATAGAACTAGTGTAGACATCCATATCGACAATATAGGCAATACTAGCTCACATATGCACAAAGATCAATCAAAGACTATCAATATGAATCAAATACGTTTACAAAACGTGCCTAAAATATCACAATATTTCATGCTAACAATACGTCGGAATGGCGAAGTACCCTACCCATATACCTAGTCTAGCCTAACCTCGTAGAATCTCTCAAGCTCCTTATAGGAAAAATGAGAAAGGTTATCACCACCCACTTCAAGGGGGCTGAAAACTCCACCTTGACTATATATTTTGAATATGTGATGATGGAAGACTTAACAAAAATAAGCGGTTTTTATACTAATAAAATATCGATTGTATTTCTAGTTTCTTGTTTTGTTTTGGTGTTTGTGTAAATATATGCAGGCCTTGGAAAGCATTTCAAGGAATAGATGGAGGCCTTGAAATCGGATACAAGGGACAAGCGCAGAGATTGAAGAGGTTCAACACGGAGACCTTCAAGCAAGTTTCAAAGGGACATAACGGCTGGAAGGAATTCAAATATCTACCAACCAAATCAACCAAGGATCAAAGAGAAGATCTTCCAAGGAGATACGCCCAACTAGAAGATCTCGACCAAGAAAATTCGGTCCAAAAAGGATCTCGCAAATTAAGATCCTCAACAAAAGCGCAAGATTTTTGATAAAATGAATTATATACCATTCTAATCATGCATATTGTGGATGTTCTACCTCAGTTTCCCTTACATACAAAGAGATTTGTGTAGCTTTAAGGTTTGCTTCATATATATTTCAAAAATAGAGGTCTACACGAGTTTTGATTGAATTATAGGTGAAAACGACGGGTTTGGAAGCAATAATGGAGCAAGGAGTAGCTAAGGTCAATGAGGAAGCATAAGAGACATTTGAGGACTCATGAGGAGCAAGGAAAGTGCGTAGAAGAGTCACACAAAGAAGGTGGAAAAAAAACCAAGATACGAGCACTTTCTGTATTGGAAAATCGGGTGATTTACTACCTAACTCGGACGATTTTCCTGTAAGAAAAATCGGACGAGTTATGTAGTAAATCAACCGATTTTCACTTGTAACCGTCTAAAAATATAACGTTCGAAAGCCCAAAGCTTTTGGGCCAGAGGGGGGACGTGGCTTGCAGCCCATTAGCGAGTTGGGTTATGTTAGAACCCTAGGAGACAAAAAACAAGGTTGACACAGATCGGGATTGACGGAATACGATAGAGATTGGAGATTCTTGGAGAGAAAATATTTGCGGAAAGGAGATAGAGTTCAAGATTCAAGAAAGTTGTGAGATCTTTGATTATTTTTCGTTATTGTAATTGGTGAACACATATTACTGAGTATTTTGAGAGATTCTATTGAAGTTTTGAATAATTGATTACAGATTTTGGAGATTTATTGAGTTTATGCGAAGTTTGGTTTTTATTTGGTTTTCTTTATTCAATCTTGATTTTGATCCAAAAATGAAAATGATTGGCTAAAAACCTTGTGATTCTGGGGAGAATAGTTGATGATTGAGGCTTAGATGATGATAGATTGAACTTATTTAACCATTTGGACCCTGAGAGTTGAGATTTAACCTTTGCGATTGCGAAAAATCATGGTGTTCTTGTGTAAATCGACCGATTTTCTCCTAGAACAGGACGATATTTCTCTCTGACATTCCTTAATTGTTTTATCCTTTAACCAAAGTTAAACCTTGCCTAAATCCTAGTTTTTCCTAACCTTTATAACCTTTATCCAAGTGTAAGAAGAGACTTCATCATTGATTCTTCACTTGGTAACCAAAGTTTGCAAGATTTGGGTAATAGAGATACTCAACATCGTCTATTAAGGTTTGAGTGTACCTTTCATCTTTACCTTCGAGAGTCATATCCTTGGGTTTTTGTGGGTGGTTTGAGTGTTAATCCTTATCTTCAGTACTCTTCTTCATGAGACTCAACATCCTTCGGGTTGAGAGCTTCTAAGTTGGGATAAGTGAGTAGTGGAACTTCACCGTACATTATTCCTTTCTTCGAAACACATAACCTTGGCAACGCCAACTCTGTCCTTTGATCTTTAGAGTGTCTTGAATCGAAAGCCACAGTCGGATAATTGAATCCTTGGAATCATTTGTCTCTTATATCTTTATAAAAGCTTTTACATCTTGCTAGACAGTATTTGAACCGATTTTATTCTCACCAAATCCCTAAGTTCAACTCTAGAATTTCTTGCTTTACTACAACTGATCCGTACACTGCGGATTCACTTTTGCTTAAGTTATGGATATTATTTTAAGACTTTGACACACACACTTTTGAGCGAACAAGTTTTTGGCGCCGTTGCCGGGGATTTGGTCTAGTCCAAATCCGGTTTCCGGTTGTGTGGATTGGGAGCTTTTGCCCCTTAGTGTTTTTGCAGATTTCTCTTTAGGTATATGCGAAGGTCTTGATCTGAGAAAGACCTCGTTCCTTTTGACCCTGAACTTGAGAAGACTCTCAAGAAACGGTTAAGAGAAGCAAAAATGGCTGAACACAATGAAAAGAACCTTCAAGCTGAGTTGGATGAAACTCGAGCTCTTCTTAATGCAAGTAAAAGAAGACTTCTTGAGGAGAAAGTTGTAGTTCGTGCTAATAGAGAGCGATTTCAAGCTGATATGGATGAAATCCGGGCGATGGTACGACAAGCAAAATTGGATAAAGCCGCCAAAGCTAAGAAAGACGAATTATCCGATGATGATATGCATGAGTTGGAAGAAATACCACCTAATCCACCACTTAATCCTCGTATTCTTGTTAGAGATGCGAGAGCTGCACCTATCGTGGCTGAACCACGAACTCTTGGGCAACGTATGGATCCAAATCAGCAAATGCGTCGTTTGGGCATGAATCTTGGAGATCCAGATGAGCATGACTATGGGTTTCGCCCTCAAGTCATTACTATGATCCGCCAAAGTCATTTTGGTGGTATAGAAACTGAATCTCCGCATCAATATTTGAAGAATTATGAGATTCTTATGGAGACTTTGAAGCCTCCAAGAGCAACCAACAACAATTATAAGTTAAGACCTTTCTTTTTCTCTTTGAAAGACAAGGCCTTAGCATGGTATCAATCTCTTCCAACTGGAAGAGTTAATACATGGGAGGAGATGACTTCAAAATTCCTCACCAAGTTCTTTCTGCCATCCAAGACGGCGGAGTTGAGAGGTAAAATCAATGCCTTTGCTATGAAACCTAATGAAAGTTTGTTTAAGTCTTGAGAAAGGTTCAAAGACCTTCTATTGGATTGCCCCCACCATGGCATTTCAAAGCTTGAGTTGTTGGAGATATACTACAAGGGATTGGATGTGGAAACTCAAGTCAAACTTCAATCTCTTTCGTGCGGAAATTTTATGGAAATGAGAGATGATGATGCTTGGGAGTTCATTGGAAAGCAAGCTCTAGTGATTGAGAAGTACTCCCATAGGAAGATTGAAGATGGAAATCGAGATTCCGGAGAGCCGGGATTAAATTTGAATCATGAGAGTAAAACTCAAATCTTCTCTATCAACAATGAGATTAAGGAATTGAAAGAACTTTTGAAGCCCAACATTCAATCAAAGAAGGAGCAAGACGCTGGTTACCTAGGAAGAGAGAACAATCAAGAGAATAGGAATAACAACTGAAACAACCATTGGAACAATAACAACAACAATAACAGGAACTTCAACAACAATTGAAGATCCAATGAGCATAATTCCGGTAATCCTTACTCCCATGCTGAAAATGCACTAACACCTCCTTCTTCTTCTTCTTCTTCTTCTTCTTCTTCTTCTACCCCTTTGAAAAGTCAAGGACAAACTTCAAAGAGTTCGAGCCAACCGGAGAAGGACAAGCTTGAGGCAATGATGGAAACAATCTTAAGGAAGATGCAAGGGATGGAGAATACATCACTTCGATTTATAAAGCACAAAAAGCTTTAGAGAATCAAGTGTTTAGCAAAGCCGGAGAAGTTCCTAGAGATCAAGGGAAGCTTCCTGGAAGGAGAAAAGACAATCCGAAGGGGTGTGTGATGGCAATTACTACTAGGAGTGGTGTGACAACCACCGATCCTAAACCCCGAACGGATGACAAAGAGAAGCAACCCAAGTTTGTTGAAATCCTAGCCGAAAAGGAGAAAGAAAAGGAGAAGGATGATGCCTATGTTCCTCCTTCAGCTTACAAGCCTATATTACCTTTCCCTCAATCTAGAGCGAGAGCGTGTCTAGACAAGCATTTCGGCAAGCTTATCGATCTCATGAGCAAGATACATTTTCATACCTTTTATGAATGCAATTTTAGGTTTGTCGGCTTACGGGAAGTTCCTAAAGGAGATCCTCTCTAACAAGAGGAAACTAGAGGATTTCGGTGAAGTTAAGATGAGTTCGGAGTCATCCGAACTTATCAATACTATGACAGAGAAGATGCCCCCTAAACTGCGAGATCCAAGATCATTTTGTATACCTCTTGGAGTAGGAAAAGTCACATATGATGCACTTTGTGACCTTGGAGAAAGTGTGAGCATCATTCCTCTTGCTTTGTGCAAGAAATTTGGTTTTATGAGAGCCTAGACCGGTGAAGATGACACTTTGTATGGCTGGCTTATCGTTCCATCACTAGACCTGTTGGAATCATAGAAGACATCCCCGTAAAACTTGGTAAGTTTTATATTCCTATAGATTTTGATGTGCTTGAGATTCCTGCAGATTATCCAATTCCCATCATACTTGGGAGACCGTTCCTTGCAACCTCCGGATGCATGGTAGATTGCAAGAATGGGCAGCTATCATTCAACATAGGAGAAGAGAAAGTGGAGTTTGTACTCTCCTCTTTAATCAAAGAGCCAGTTGTGGGAGAAGATGTTTTTAACATCTTTGATGAAGAAGAGTCTAGAGAAGTGGTGAGTTCGATCTTGATCAAATATCTACTTCAAAAGGTTCTAAGTATGAGCATCGTTGAGGAAGGGGTGGAACATGATTGTGATGATGAGATTCGAGCATTGAAAGATGCAGAGGAAGAGCCAGAAGCAAAATTTGAAGAGCTGAAGGAAGTCCCGAAAGAAGCTGAAAAAATCGACCTATACAAAGGAAATCGGGTATTTTTGAAGATGCAAGTTGATTTTTGACAACAGAAAGAAAAATCGGACCAAAAATCGACCGATTTGACTCCGGGGAAGTCGATTTTTCTGCTATTTCTCCGACTTTTAAAAATTCAATTGCAAGTGTTCTTGGCTGTAGTAGCACACTTTCTCAACCTTCAGAGGTCTCTCCAATGACACTCCTTGGTCAAGATTCATCAATCAAAGCACCACCATCATTGGAGTTGAAGCCACTCCCTACACATCTAAGGTACGCATTTCTTGGACCTAACTCAACATATCCCGTTATAGTTAGTGCGAACTTGATGGATGATGAAGTTGAAAAGCTTATGAATGTTTTGAAACATCATAGGAAAGCTCTAGGCTATACCATTGATGACTTAGTAGGAATTAAACCTTCTGTTTGTATGCATAAGATCTTAATGGAAGAGGATTATAAGGCTTCACGACAACCTCAACGACGGTTAAATCCGATCATGAAAGAGGTCATGAAGAAGGAGATCCTTAAATTGCTTGATACAGGTATCATATTTTCTAATTCTGACAGCAAGTGGGTGAACCCAGGTCCAAGTAGTCCCAAAGAAAGGAGGGATGACCGTTGTTACTAACAAGAACAACAAACTCATTCCAACAAGAATAGTTACGGGATGGAGAATGTGCATTGATTGCCGAAAGATGAATGTTGCTACGAGGAAGGACCACTTCCCTCTCCCTTTCATTGACCAAATGCTTGAAAGGTTAGCACAACACTCTTACTTTTGTTATCTAGACGGATATAGTGGTTTCTTTTAGATTCTCGTTCATCCGGACGATCAAGATAAGACCACTTTCACGTGCCCTTGGGGTACGTTTGCCTACAGAAGGATGCCATTCGGTTTATGCAACGCCCCATCCACCTTCCAAAGGTGTATAATGGCCATCTTTTCGGAATACATAGAGAACATCATGGAAGTATTCATGGACGACTTTTCGGTATATGGTTCTTCCTTTAATGATTGTCTTTCTAACCTTTCTTTAGTTCTTAAGAGATATGAAGACACTAACCTAGTTTTGAATTGGGAGAAGTGTCACTTTATGGTTACTGAAGGAATTTTGTTAGGACATTTGATTTCGAACCGTGGAATAGAGGATGATAGAGCTAAGATTGAAACTATATGTTGAGTAAAAATGTACACAAATTTACAAAACGCCTGTTTATGTTTTATTCGAATACAAATGTACAAAACACATTTTATTTATTTTTTATTTGAGTTCGACCCTCTCTTTTTGACCTTTTTATTCTAAGTTATATAAATACCGATATTTGGTTTGTTTTAGTGTTTTGGGCTGCACCCGTTTTTGGACGGGTTGCCTACGTACCTCGCTAAAGAGGATCAAGCCTCACGTAGTTCAGTGCGGTGTTTTCATGCATCAGAGAATCAAAGTCCAAACCCACCTTCTAGGAAGGGTTTCCTAGACGATGACTCAACTATCATTTGCATGACATTTATATCTCGACCATGCATGATAAGATTAAATTAAACCCACCTTCTAGGAAGTGTTGCTTAATTCATCCCGCTATCACGCGCATGATCAAGATTAGTGAGAGATTGTTTATTGTTTTATTTTATTTTTTGTGATTGAATTTGGTCATTAGTTTACCAAATTTCCTATGTATCCTTTATTAGGAATCAAGTCGTACGTATTTCTTAATGGAATATTTGGAGTTTAAGTTTATGACTTTCATTACATATAAAAGTCAAAAATATATATTTTTGATTGAATTTAATACGTATTTGTTTATATCAAATTTACTACGTATCCGTAAAAACGGAATCAAATCATACGTAGTTTTTTAAGCCGCTTTTGACTTCATATTTTAAAAGTCAATTTAATTTGTGCGAATGGACTCGATAATTTATAAGTCGAGTTTCCTACGTAGACTTTTTATTTTTAAGACATCAAATCCCTCGTAGTTCATTTTAAAAGAACTAATTTGTATATACTTTTTTTGACTTTGGTTTTGTATGAAAGTCATTTTTGTTTAGCGGTTGAACTCGATAATTTATTAATCGAGTTTTCTACGTACTCTTTTACAAGAGATCAAACCACCCATAATTCTTTTTTTTTTTTTTTAATGTTTACGACTTTTAGAGGAGTCGAGATGTAGGCTCCAAATTGTTTAGCTAATAAGGCATGTTTACTTTAATTAATCATGCACAACCTTTTCCTTATAATTTGCATGACACATTCATGCAAGACAAGTCTAACATTATACCTACACGCAAGTAATGCTAGACCTGTGATTTGCTCAAATTGTATAAACAACTTTTGGTGATTCAAATGGCATTTAATTTCTTCATAATGGCATGCATGATCAACATCTTATTCATGGACATATATACTCAGAGATATTTTATGAAGTAGTTTCAAACATTCACATCAAAATGTCCTCTTAATTTACTATTACTAGGATTAGGACTAGCTAGCTAGGACTATATACAATTAAGAGTGTTTGCAGAAGACACAATTAGTTATATTTTGATGATTTTTCACCAAAATACTTGAGCTTATCTTTACGTCCAGAAAGCTAGATTGATTTTCCCACATATATATGTAATTTATCATCCACCATGGATTTGATGCAAACTATGGGTATGATGCAACAATGATTAACTATGGATTTGTAATGTCTGAATCCAACGATTCCGTCCAATTACGGGTTCAGTGTAGTCGCGGAAAGTGATTACTTTCGATCCGACTATGAATCTTGATTTCTCTTTTGTGAGTCCACCACACCGATCCGTAATTTACACAACTAGAATCATGTGGGGTTTCTTCAAAACACTTAGATTTTGGTGTAGCAGCAAATCGTTTGATTTACAACTCCAATATAGCGGTGAAGATCGTCACTTTCGTATCAACTACGAGTTTTATGTAACGAACGAAAGTAATTACTTTCTAACCGGCTACATGCTTCAAGATGATGGCGAAAGCAACTGCTTTTCAAACCACACTACATTTTTATGGTCCTTGGAAGGATTTGGAGAAGACGAAACGAGTATCGGAGCATAGACGATGCGACCCGTAATCTGATAGACATTAATCTTATGCCCTTGGCCGGTACTGGTGAAGGCGCAGGGAGCGCTCCGGTGTAAGGCATCACCCGCAGGGGCGGTGGCAAGGCTCCGCTGGGGCGGTGAGGCAACAGAAGCTTTGCTTCGTGATCGATCTTCACTCCTAAGTGCTTATAACTCCTTCCTTAGCTTCTTTTAGTCTTCTTCTTTTGGACCAAGGAGTTAGTAGCATAAACCGACACAAATGCAATAAAAAGACTCTAAAAACTATCCTAAATGATAGTGATTCCATCACCTATCAGCCCTTCATTTGATTTGCTCATCCTTTCCAGTATTTCGATCATCTACTGCTTGTTGCTTTATTTGTGTAGATGAGTCGATCGACCTCTTTTCCTTGGCCCTCTTCTACCATCTTCTTCTCCTTTGCTTTGTACTCTATTTACTGCAATTTTGTATCTTCCTCCAGGTAGAGAGTATGTATGGCTTCTTTTTCATTTACTATCCTTATTGTATTTTGTTTTAGCTTTTGCCGGTTTTTTTTTGTCCGAGCCCCTCTGCTTCGCCCACCAGATAGATATATATGAGACATCAAAGTAGTTTAACTTGGAAACTACCCACCACTAAGCCCATTATCTCCTTTTTTCTTTAATTAATTTTGTTTTTTTTAAATAAAGAAGAATATAGTAAACTACTTTTAAACTTCTTGCAAAGTGGGCTATGATGTGCAACCTCCAACAACACTTTCCATATTTTTAATTTTGGTTAAATTAAGTCCATCACTAGTTAAATATAATTAACCTTTAGACTTTAAAAAAATGATTTTAAATAAATCATGAGCTAATTTGTATAATTAGCTTTTAGACTTGAAATAATTTCAAATGAATTTGTATTTGTTGGAAAGATTAATTTAACATCGGACATGTTATGAGGATATTTATAATCCCAATTTTCAAATTCTATCTTCATGCTAAAATTTACTAAGAGTTCATTTTTATAATTTATGAAAATTTACTCTTCAACACTATAGAGAAGCTACATCCTCCAGCTTCGGTGAAGGGAGTTAGAAGCTTCTTAGGACATGTCGGTTTCTATAGGAGGTTTATAAAAGATTTTTCTAAGATTTCAAAACCTTTGACTAATCTTTTGATGAAAGACATAACTTTCGAGTTTTCGAAAGAGTGTTTGAATGCCTTCTACAAGATCAAGGAGGCTTTGATTTCATCTCCTATCATCCAACCACCTGATTGGACGCTTCCATTCGAGGTCATGTGTGATGCAAGTGACGTAGCCGTAGGAGCTGTTCTTGGGAAGAAGAAGGATGGTCGTAATCACGCCATCTACTATGCTAGCAAGACGCTAGACGAAGCTCAACTGAATTACGCTACCACAAAGAAGGAGCTTCTTGCTGTTGTTTATGCATTTGAAAAATTCCGTTGTTATCTTGTTGGTGTGAAGGTGATAGTCTATACAGATTATTCCACCATTCGCTACCTATTCACTAAGAAGGATGCAAAGTTAAGGCTCCTTAGATGGATCTTACTTCTACAAGAGTTCGATCTAGAAATCCGTGACAAGAAAGGGTCGGAGAACTCAGTAGCTGATCACCTTAGCCGTCTTCCATACCTTACTTGCGAGACGGATGAGCTCCCTATTGACGACTCGTTTCCAGACGAGCAGTTACACGAGATTGAAGAATGCCTTCATCAGATTTCGAAAGGTAATGACCCATGGTTTACTGATATTGTCAATTACCTTGTTTGTTAGGAAATCCCACCAGGACTATCATATGCTCAAAGGAAGAAGTTTTTTAGAGACGTCCGACACTTTTACTGGAATGAACCTCTACTCTTCAAGAGAGGTCCTGATGGCATGTTCAGGAGATGCTTCCCAAAGTACGAAGTAGAAAGCATCATCCGTCATTGTCACTATTTGCCTTGTGGAGGAGACGCTAGTTCTCACAGGACATGTGCTAAGTTACTCCAATCTGGCTTCTTTTGGCTCTCTTTATTTAAAGATGTACAAAACTATGTTGTTGCTTGCGATGCTTGTCAAAGGACAAGTAATATTTCAAGGAGGAATGAGATGCCCCTCAACAACATCCAATAAGTAGAGATATTCGATGTATGGGGACTAGACTTCATGGGACCATTCCCATCATCTTGTGGTAACCAATACAGAATCCTAGCTGTAGACTATGTCTCAAGATGGGTAGAAGTTGTTGCTTCTCCAACTAATGATGCGATGGTAGTGGTAAAGTTCTTTAATAGAACGATCTGTCCACGGTTTGGTACTCCCCGAACCATCATTAGTGATGGAGGAACTTCACAACTCGTCGTTTGAGGCTCTACTACATAAGTATGGGGTAACTCATAAGATCGCTACACCATACCATCCGCAAACGAGCAGACAAGTCGAGATATCCAACAGGGAAATCAAAGGGATTCTAGAGAAGACTTTCTCTAGAACGAGGAAAGATTGGGCGATGAAGTTAGATGACGCATTATGAGCATACAAGACCGCTTTTAAGACTCCCATAGGAACAACACCATACAACCTAGTGTATGGAAAGTCTTGTCACCTTCCTGTAGAGCTAGAACACAAGGCATATTGGGCCGTCAAATGGCTCAACTTCAACATGAAAGAAGCTAGAGAAAAGTGTTTGTTGGACATCAACGAACTAGAGGAAATCGGCCTGAATGCGTATGAGAACGCAAGGATCTACAAGGAAAGAACGAAGAAGTGGCATGATAAGCATATCATTCCAAAGGACTTGAAGGAAGGAGATCTCGTTCTTCTATTCAACTCGAGACTTCGACTCTTTCCAAGTAAGCTTAAATCTCGTTGGACAGGACCTTTAGTTATTAATCATGTTTTCCCTCATGGTGCAGTTGAAGTATGGTGTGAAAAGTGTGGAAGTTTCAAAGTAAATGGCTAACGATTGAAGAAGTATACACCGGAAGCTCCGGTTGAGGAGATTGCTCCTATCCTCCTCAATTGATCATCAAAAGAGCAACGTTTAGCTAAACGAAGTGCTTCTTGGGCGGCAACCCATGGTAGTTCTAGCCCTTTTCCTTTCTTTTTGCTTTAGAGTAGCTTAGGATAGCTAGTTTGTTTGTTTGTTTTTGCTTTGCTTTTGTTTTCCTCGATGCGCTCTCGGTTTGTTTGTTTCATAGATCGTAGGAACTAGGTACAATCTTGAAGATTTAGTGGAAAAAGGTTGATACAATTACGCTTAAGGATGTTTTCAAGGAACAAAGGACAATAAATCGACTTACCATAGTAAATCGATCGATTCAGGCTCCAGAGCAAGTCGATTTTTGACAAAAGAGAGAAAAATCGGACCAAAAATCGAGTTACCATAGAAAAATCGGTCGATTTTCCTTGAAGATGTGGACAAAAAATCGGACCGACGAAAAAATCGGCCCTAAAAATCGGCCGATTTTCTTCGTTAACAGACCGGCCTATATAAAGCCTTCTCCGCTCTTCTTCCTCATTCCACACTTAACATTTTTCTCCCTTCTTCACTCCTCAAGAGCCGAAAAATCGCCCATCTCCTATCTCCTCATTTGGTAACCGTTTTGCACGACTCTTGAGTCTAAACTGAAGCTCTTGCAACAAGGAAGAAGAATCTAGCATCAACAAGCATGGCAAATTGCTCAATCGTCCGGAATTCAGGTTTTTCCATCCAAAACCTAAGTATTTTGTTCGATTTTGATTCGTGCTTAAGAGTTGTTAGATTGTTGTGTTTTTTGGAGGGTTTTGCTTAGAAACACCCCTAGGAAGCTGTTTGTGGTGTTTGCATTGGTTGAAGCTTTACAGATTTGTGAGTTTGATTGAAATCGAGAAAAAATCGAACTAGCCTTGAAAAATCGACTAATTTTCCCAAGAACAACCCGATTATTCATTGCACAATGGACGCCATAAGGAGAACCACTAGGAACTTAACCAAGAAGAAGGGATCTTATTCTAGGGCCCCTCCACCACCACCACCACTTCCCCTAGCCCGACCAAACCTTCCTCCTCCCACTTCCAAACACAAGAAGAGGTATAAACGACTCTTGGCTCGACCCATTATCCCTCCTCGCTATGTGGTATTGGATGATTTAGATGCATTTTTTGTGAGGGAGGATATTGACTGGATGTTGAAAGGAACAGGGTTGAGTAAGTTTGCACTTATTAGAGAGGATGCGTATGCTGAGATCACTCTAGAGTTCCTTAGCACTTTCGAGCATGATCCTAGAGATAGGAGAGTTTCCTTTCGGCTTATGGATGAGGTTCATGAGATGTCTATTCATGCATTTGGAGATTTGTTTGGTTTTCCATCATCTATAGTAGGCACATTCCCGAGAGGAGTGAGTGCTAGTGCTTTCTGGGAGAGCATCTCCATTGGAGAAGCCGGACGGGACAATTGGAGACCGGGGAACTCCAAGGAAAAGAGCATATACAACTTTTCCTTCAAGATAGCTCACAGGATCCTCAGTGAGTCTTTGTTCGCAAGAACGGAGACACCGCATATGGTCAAGGCATATGAGCTCTACATATTTCATTGCATGACTACAGGTACCATCCCAAACACCACCACCATGCTTGATGACTACCTTGGGAATATAGCCAACAAGAAGAAAGGAGACGTATGTGCTGGAGGCCTTGTCACTTACGTGGCCAATGCATTGGAGCTGAATTTCTGCAGTTGTCGTTTAGCTGAGAGTGCACGCCCCCTTGGTTCACAGAGATTAGTTGCTAGACAGCTTTTGATTCCTAGAGGTATGGGCACTCTACATGTGGTCATGCAATGGGAGCATAATCTAGATGAGATTGAGTAGAAATCCGAGTATAATATTCAGAACAAAAGCAACTAGAAAGAGACGTTTGAGCACTACTTTGATGGGATGGCCCCTCCGGTCGTGTATTATGATGAGGACGAGGAGGATGAGGAGGGGGATGATGATTATGAGGAGGGAGATGCAGCATACCACCCTTCTATGATAGAGTTTGAGAGCGACACATACAACGGCCATGCTACAGAGGTTATGGACATAGATACACATGACGCTAGACCCAACAAGACTAGTGGAGGTGCAACAGAGACCGAGGATGAGATACCGGCTCCACGTCATTCCTTCTCTCACGCACCCAACCATGTGAGAGAACGCATTCGCAGTTTTGGATTCCAGCAGCAGATTGGAGCATTGGTTGCTGGCATTCGGGGTTTGTGTACCGACTATCAAGCTCTCCACATCGATTACCAGGCACTCAACACCCAGTTTACTCGGTACCGTGAGGTAACGGATGCGCGGTACTCCTCCTATGATGGACAGATGAGAGTTATGCACTACCATTCATTCGGTGCCTTCTATGACCATGGAGCTCCGAGGTATCCATACCCACCGCCGCCACCGCCAGCTGAGGATTGAGACTTCACTCCATTTTACATTGTAAGTATTTTTCTCCATCTTATGCTTGACTTCTCACATTGGGGACAATGTGAAGGTTAAGTATGGGGTGGGGTACTTACAATCTCTTTCCTATTATCGCACTTTTGTACTTTACATTGCACCTTATGACTTGGTTTGTAATAACTCTTACACTATCGCTTTCCACTATGACATTTGCGTTGCATGTTTTCATTCAAAAATTTGTGAAAATTTCAAATTTTTGGTGCTTCTTATAATGAAAATGACCTCTATGAGGAATTTGACTATCTTGTTTGAATGCATATATGATTTATATGATGTTGATGCCTTGATAAGAGAATGAAATAATGATGGAAGCTATATTATAAGTTCTTATGCATCATGTTGGAATGACCAAGACGATTCACCTCTTTTCTTTCATATCTTGTTCATGCTAGCTCCTCAATGAAAATTTTGACCTCCTTTTGACCATCCTGGAATTAGGATAAGTGGTTATGTAAGGCATGTTTGATGTGGGATGGACATTGTAAAAGTGTTAAGTGAAAGTTTAGCAAAAATAGGTTTGGGGACGTTGAACATGAGGATGAATAACTAGGCACCATTCACATAGCCGGGTGTTTGTGTCTTGCCAAAGTCTTAATGAACGACAAGTCCTAACGGGATATGGTATGTGCATCAAGGGTTTGAGGCATCTCGAAAATTGAGAATCGCCGATCTCCTAGGCTTCGGTTTTTGTGCACCACTGTCCATACTCTCAAAAAGTAAGTAAAAGAAAAGAAGTTTTACATGCAAAGCATGTGTTGATGAAGTTATGTTCTTAATACTCTTTTTGTGTTGTTCCTCTTTCCCGGATTAGCACCACATTACCTTAAAGATTTCCCGCCCTTAACACGTTTCTTTGGCCTCTTTTTGATTTGGAAGACCTTGAGACCTTTGTGCACGTGTTTAAGACTTGATGGCTTAGATTTGTTTGATTTTGATTATCCCCACATCTCTATCATGTCTCTTATATATGTATTTGAGTGGGAAATGATGATTTATCCATGATACAGTTATTATTGATGCATACTTTGTCTTCCTATGCCTTGAAACATTACTTTGAGGGTGATCCAAGAAAATAAGCACGGTTCAAAAGATTTTTGAGTTTTTCGCATCATATAATCCATGAGATCTTGTGTTCTAGATTTGAACCTTGCTTGGGGACAAGCAAGAGGCAAGTATAGGGTATTTTAATGACATGAATTATATACCATTATAATCATGCATATTGTGGATGTTCTACCTCAGTTTCCCTTACATTTAAAGAGATTTGTGTACCTTAAAGGTTTATTTCATATATATTTCGGAAATAGAGGTCTACACTAGTTTTGATTGAATTGTAGGTGAAAACGACGAATTTGGAAGCAATAATGGAGCAAGGAGTAGTCAAGGTCAATGAGGAAGCATAAGAGACCTTTGAGGACTCATGAGGAGCAAGGAAAGTGTGTAGAAGAGTCACACAAAGAAGGTGGAAAACAAGCCAAGAGACAAGCACTTTCGGTTGTGGAAAATCAGGTAATTTATTACCTAACTCGGACGATTTTCCTGTAAGAAAAATCGGACGAGTTATGTAGTAAATCGAACGATTTTCACTTGTAACCGTCTAAAAATATAACGAAAGGCCAAAGCTTTTGGGCCAGAGGGGGGACGTGGCTTGCAGCCCATTAGCGAGTTGGGTTATGTTGGAACCCTAGGACACGAAAAACAGGGTTGGCACAGATCGGGATTGACGGCATACGATAGAGATTGGAGATTCTTGGAGAGAAATGATTTACAGAAAGGAGATAGAGTTCAAGATTCAAGAAAGTTGTGAGATCTTTGATTATTGTTCGTTATTTGATTTGTAAACACATATTACTGAGTATTTTGAGAGATTCTATTGAAGTTAAGAAGGATTGAATACAGATTTTGGAGATTTATTGAGTTTTATGCGAAGTTTGGTTTTTATTTGGTTTTCTTTATTCAATCTTGATTTTGATCCAAAAATGAAAATGATTGGCTAGAAACCTTGTGATTCTGGGGAGAATAGTTGATGATTGAGGCTTAGATGATGATAGATTGAACTCATTTAATCATTTGAACCTTGAGAGTTGAGATTTAACCTTTGCAATTGCGAAAAATCGTGGTGTTCTTGAGTAAATCGACCGATTTTCTCCTAGAACAGGACGATTTTTCTCTCTGACATTCCTTAATTGTTTTATCCTTTAACCAAAGTTAAACCTTGCCTAAATCCTAAGTTTGCCTAACCTTTATAACCTTTATCCTAGTGTAAGAAGAGACTTCATCATTGATTCTTCACTCGGTAACCAAAGTTTGCAAGATTTGGGTAATAGACAGACTCAACATCCTCTATTAATGTTTGAGTGTACCTTTCATCTTTACCTTCGAGAGTCATATCCTTGGTTTTGGTGGGTGGTTTGAGTGTTAATCCTTATCTTGAGTACTCTTCTTGATGAGACTCAACATCCTTCGAGTTGAGAGCTTCTAAGTTAGGATAAGTGAGTAGTGAAACTTCACCGTACATTATTCCTTTCTTCGAAATACATAACCTTGGCAATGCCAACTCTTCCCTTTGATCATTAGAGTGTCTTGAATCAAAATCCGCAGTCGGATATTTGAATCCTTAATATCATTTGTTTCTTACATCTTTATAAAAGCTTTTACATCTTGCCAGACAATATTTGAAAAACGATTTTATTCTCACCAAATCCCCGAGTTCGACTCTGGAATTTCTTGCTTTACTACAGCTGATATGTACACAGTGGGTTCGCTTTTGCTTAAGTTCTGGATATAAATTTAAGACTTTGACGCACACACTTTTGAGAGAAAATAATTCTTCTCCACAGATATCGAAGATCTTCGTTCAATGAATCCCAACAAATTTGAAGATTTTGATGCTCAAAAGACAAAGATCTTCAACAGCGTGAGAAGATTACGGAGAAGAAGAAAGAACGTGTTTTAAGGAGATGAAGAAGAAGATCTATAACAATCTTCTTGCTCTCTTTATACAAAAGCTTTATTCCTTAGAGAGAGATAAACTCGAGTGTATGTTACTCTACGAAGTAACTAGGCTATTATAGCTAGGTTAAAAGTTGAAGCTAGATCGTAGCATTGGCTACAGTAAGAGAAGAAGTGGATTTCTTCTAGGTTATATCTAGGACTCTTTGAAGGTGATAATAGATAGTTAGATCCTACGGGTATACCCTAAGACGGAGAGTAGGATGTTTATAACCGAACTTCGTGAACATATCCGCAGGTCTACAAAGTCAAGGCCCTTGAAATCAAGTTGTGTCACAAAGAGCTCAGATCGACATCAAGGCCTTTGAAATTAGTTTCAAAGCCTTGAGATAGGTTTTTGCGAAAAGTTCTCATACTCTATTCAACCCCCTTATAGAGTATTTATATCCTTTATATTCACCTTACAATTCTTCAATTGGTATCAGAGCTAGACTCACGTATATTGATTTAACCATCAGTGAGACTAATCATGAACTCTATAGGTGATGGAGGATTTCTTCAAGGAAGATCCTCATCTCGACCACCACTATTTTGTGGCAATAATTTTGCCCATTGGAGAGCACTAATGCGCATGTTCATTATTGATCAGGACATGGAACTATGGAGCATTATTCAAAATGACCCTGAAATCCCAACTACCACAATTGAGGGAGTCCAAGTCGCAAAGAAGGAAGCTGACTTCACACAAGCCGACTTGGACAGTGTTTCAAAGAACTACAAGGCCATGAACCTGCTCTACTGTGGATTAGATGCAAATAAATTCAACCGCATCTCATCATGCAAGAGTGCTAAAGAAATATGGGGCAAACTCATTGTCACATACAAAGGAACAAGTCAAGTCAAGGAAACAAAGATCAGCATTTTCCTCAGACAATATGAGCTATTCAAGATGAATCAAAATGAACTAGTCAAAAAATGTTCACAAGATTTACTGAGATCGTGAACAACCTGGACTCAATTGGAAAAGTCTTCACAAACGAAGAGAAAGTAAGGAAGGTTCTAAGGAGCTTACCTAAAGCTAAGTGGGGACCAAAAATGACTACGATCGAAGAAGCTCAAAATCTCACAACACTTCCTCTTGACGACCTACTTGGAAAACTCATCACACACAAGATGGTTCTTGGTGAAGAAGATGGAGAGCTTCCATCCAACACAAAGAATTTGGCACTAAGATCTAAGAAAGATGAGATACCATCAAAGGAGGAAGATAGTGATGATGAAGATCCATTTGCCTTGATCTCTAGGGGTCTCGCGAAGATTCTTACAATGAAGAAACAGTTTGCAAACAATAAAGAATATCCGCGAACATGAAGACCTCGAGGTAAGTTTTCTAAATCTAATAAGAAAACTAAAGTTCTGACTTGTTTTAAATGTGGTGAAATAGATCATCTCGTAAAGGATTGCTCACAAAAGAAGAGGAACAACTTTAGGAAGAATGATCGAAATAAGAAAGCTATGGTAGCTTCATGGAGTGATTTAGATTTCTCAAATGAATCAGAAGACGAAAAAGAACAAGCAAACATTTGTCTTATGGCCGATCATGAAGAAGATCCATATCACTATTTTGATAATGTGGTAAGTACCATTATGTCCCAACTTGAATCTGATCTCACACAGTTCTTTAAAGACATAATCATATGTGATAAATAACATAGGGTAAGGATAAGTTCCCTAAAAGAAAAGCTTCTCAAATAAGAGAAAAGATTAAGTGATATGTCTCTAGAGATTGAAAATCTCAACACTGAAAAGTTAGACCTTGTTATCAATATCAAGGCCTTAGAATCAGAAAATGCGATTCTCAAGGACAATCTCTCTTCTCTCCATCGATAATATATCGATCTAGAGAAAGAAAATGTTGATCTAACTGTGACGTGTCAAGACCAGAAGGCTGCACTTATTCAATTCACTTGTTCGAAAGCTAACCTCGAAAGGATGATGGGTGAGCAACAATCTTCCCTTAACAAAAATGGTATAGGTTATCATGTCAATTTTCCCAAAAAAACAACTAACACTTTTGTCAAGGCTAAAGGAAGTATTCATATGCCCACATGTTTCTATTGTTGTAAAAATGGTCATGTAAAATCAACATGTCCATATAGAAGAAATTATCCTTACATCATTAGAAACACTTATCCCTAATGTCTAAGGAAACAAGTTAAGCAAATATGGGTCCCTAAAGGTATTAGACCACCAAACATGATTGAGCCTGAATATGGACCAACATATGCCATTTGGTCGACCCGGAAAGGTTGATGTTTGCTATTTTGCAGCATATCACCAAGATAAAGGAGCATAAATGGATATTAGATAGTGGTTGCTCACGATATATGAGTGGAAAAAGCTCACTATTCTCATATCTAAAGAAGCAATCATCTGGAACCATTACACTAGGTGATAAAGGAAAGTGTGACATTATTGGCATCGGTAAAATTTGTTATAATTCATCCAATTTCATTGATAATGTATATCTTGTTGACGGTTTGAAGTATAACTTGCTTAGCATCTCTCAAATATGTGATAAAGGCAACACGGTGATTTTTTATTCAGAAAAATGTGAAGTTTAAGACAAGACATCAGGTGATATTGTGCTTACACTAGGGCTGAGCAGGTTGCGGTTCGGTTCACCGAACCACAACTGAACCGCATTTTGCGGTTTGGACCGCAACCGAACCGCACTCAATTGGTTCGGTTTGCGGTCCGGCATTTTGTGTTTTGCGGTTCGGTTCGTCAACCGAACCGCAAATTTGTGGTTCGAACCACAACGGTGCGTTTTATTAAAAAAAATAGCAGCTCTTTCACATTAGGGAAATTGGGAAAGGGGAACAAATTGTCGCGATTTAGGGATGGCTGAAGTAAACTTCTTCGACTCATTCACCTCCTCCGGACCAACAACCGAGTCGCCTCCTCCGAACCTCCGCCTCAGTCGCCGGTCAGCCCAGCCGGCCAACAACCGAGTTGCCAGTCCGGCCCAGTCACCTAGTTCCAGACTCCAGTGTTCCACCCATTTGCCACCCTTCGAGCCATTCTCCAGTCGCCCAGGCAGTCCGACGCCCCATTCGTCCAATGACTCCAGTCCGACCCATTTGCCTCCTCCGCTCCATTCGTCCAGGCAGTCCAAACCACTCTCTCTTTCATTGTGACTGTGAGTCTCTTAACTCTCTTCTGAGTCTTCTCTTCTCAATTGATGAAGTGAACACAGACTCTGCTTATTACTCTCTCTTTGTGATGTGCTTACCCTTATTTGATGCTTGATGTTGCTCTCTCTCTGTGTTGTTCTTACCCTTTTCTCTACTGTAGTTGTGTGCAAGAATAGACCAAAGATTGAAAATAGACCAAAGACTGAATATACCTTGCAAGAATAAGACAACAACTTGTGTTATCTTCTGTTTTGTTGCTTGTGAGCTTGGTAATGGTTTGTAAAATAGTTTTTGGGTGGTAAAATTAATCTTGACATCAAAATGTTGGTGTAGCAACCAACTAACCTTAGCTCTGTTGTAGTTGGTAGAACATAAGTATTTATGTGACTGTCACAAATGTGTATTTTATCTGATTCTTTGATTGTTGACTGCTCATGTTGTTTTTGAATAGATGTCGAGTTCCCAAGTACAAAGAGGAAGGAAGAAATCTACCGCCAAAAGAATTCGATTATCTTCTCCAACCGCTTCTACTTCGGATACATCAAAAAATTCTTATCATCCTGATGATGAGAATGAAGAAGTGACGTTTCCTCCGTCAATGAACCTACCACCACCGAGTACCACACCAACTCCATCGGCACCAAGTTCCGTTGCACCAACTCCACCAACACCAAGTGATGTCAATAGTGTTTACATCGACGTAATTAAGAGGAAAAAGGGAAAAGGGCTGTTTTGGGATCACTACAAACAATACCGTGATGAGAATCAAAAGTTAACGGCCGAGTGCATCCATTGTGGCAAGACGTTTGCAGCTGAACAAAGGACTAATGGCACATCAAATCTGACCGGTCATCTTAGGAGATGTGTAGAAAATCCAGCCAACAAAAGTAAAGGTACCCAATCTAAAATTGTCTTGGAAGAAATTGCTGAAAGTGGACAATGTAAAGTAAAGGGTTGGGTGCTAAATCAAGCTGATTCTAGAAAGTCTTTGGCTGAAATGATTATTCTTGATGAATTGCCTTTTAGGCAAGTGGAAAAATGTGGTTTTAAAATATTTGTTGCTACTACTTGTCCTACTTTTAAAGTACCTTCGCGTTACACTGTTTCTAGAGATTGTTTTGAAGTGTACTTGAATGAAAAGGTTGCATTGCATGGTTGGTTGAAGAAGAATTGCCAAAGAGTTAGTTTGACTACTGACACACAATTCAAAGAATTAACTACATGGTTGTAACTTCTCATTTTATTGATAAAGAATGGAATTTGCAGAGGATGATATTGAATTTTTGTCAGATAACTAGTCATAGGGGTGAATCACTTGCTAGAGGGATTGATGATTGTTTGAGAGCATGGAGTTTAGATGCTAAGTTGTTTACCATCACTGTTGATAATGCTAGTTCTATTGATGTGATGTGTGATACCTTGAAAGAAATGAGTGTAGCAAATGGATCATGCATTTATAGTGGACATAACATGCATATGAGATGTGTAGCTCACATTGGTAATTTGATTGTGAATGATGGTTTGAAGTTGCATATGACTTGTGTTGAAAAAGTGAGATCCATTGTCCGGTATGTAAGGTACTCTCCTGCTAGACTACATGCGTTTAGAGAAGAAGCTAAAAGGTTGAAAATTGAATGGAAAAGGAAGATAGTCCTTGACGTAGCTACTAGATGGAACTCCACTTATTTGATGCTTGATGTTGCTTTGAAATACAAGCTTGTTTTTGACCGGATTGATACTCCAAGAGGAGGTAATGATGATTGCTTAGGTCTATTACTACAAATGAGTGGAAGAAGATTGAGCTTCTTGTGAAGTTTTTAGCTGAGTTTTATAAGTTCACTAAAGATGTGTCAGGATCATCTTATGTGACGATCAATAATGTTTTCTACCACATTGGTCACCTCATCGATGTGTTGAATCACTTGATGAGTAGTGATGATATTGATTGTAGTTCAATAGCCATTCAGATGAAGGTAAAATGTGATAAGTATTGGGGCAGTTTGGAGAAGATGAATATGTTGATTTTTGTTGCTATTATTCTGAATCCGACACAGAAGTTCCTTATGGTGGAAAAGGGTCTTGGAGCTATACATGGGTTGGAAAAAGGTAAAGAATTATCACAACAAGTCAAGGACTACACTTCTAGATTGTTTGAGCAGTATAAGGTTTTGTATACTACTCAGCGTTCTCAAGACTCGGATACTCAAGTTTCATCAAGTTCTAATTTACATGGAGGGGGAGGTAAATTACTTCCTTTAACTTTTAAACTTATATTATTATTACTTATTATATTCTTATGACTACATGAAGACAATGAGTTTATTACCTCAAGTAATACGCTTTTTGAAAAACTATTTGGACAACTTGATGACGATTGCGGTTCTGATGGTGAATTTGCTACATCTGAGCTTGATGCATATTTGATTGAGCCGAGGACTTCAGGTAAGATGACTGATCTATTAGGGTGGTGGAGAGTAAATGCAGGAAGATATCCTACCCTTGCACGTATGGCTCGTGATGTGCTAGCCGTCCCGATCAGTACCGTTTCATCTAAATCTGCATTCAGTACCGGAGGACGTACTCTCGATGACTATAGAAGTTCCTTAAATCCCAAGGTATGGACCGTTGGTTAGTTTCTTATAAGTGATAATATGTTGTATTATGTTTCAACTTTTCTTAATTATAATCTTCTTATAATAGACAATTGAAGGTCTTATTTGTGCACAAGATTGGCTACTTGCAAAAATTAGGTCTACCTCTAACATAAATAATGTCACTATTGATGAGGAAAATATGGAGGATGAAGAGGAAGAGATGATGAAGATGTATCATGGTAATACTTGACTTTTAAACTTTCATTTTCACTTAGTTATAATATTGTATAAAATGTTATATTACTTATATTGATTATGACAATCTTTGTTTTGCTTATTATTTTCATGTGTATAGATTTGGAAGATTTAAACTCGTTACTTGACATTGAAAAGGGACCTATTATTATTATTTGAAAAGCCAAGTGAAAAGGTATGTTGCCATAACTAATTGTCTTTTTGGATTTGCTTGTTGTCTTCGACTCTTCATTGATCAATGGTCTTATTTTGCTTGTTGTCTTGTTCAATTTGTTGATTGGTGGTGAACCATGAGTTGGAGTTTTAGTGCACGATGGAGTATGAAAGAATCATGTTTTATTTGGTTTTTTGGATGTTGGCATGTTGCCATTGGTCGTTTTGGATGTTGGCATGTTGCCATTGGTCGTTTTGGATGTTGGCATGTTGCCATTGGTCGTTCTAGATGTTTACATATACTCTATATGACTATGTTTATTATTTTGGAACCAAACAACAAAACCGCCAACCAAACTGCAAAACCGCAAACCAAACCGCAAAACCGCAAAACCGCAAACCAAACCGCAAATTAAACCGCAAAACCGCAAACCGAACCACAAAACCGCAACTGAACCGCAAAACCGCAAGCAAACCGCAAATTGAGGTTCATTTGCGGTTCAAACCGCAAACCGAACCGCAAATTTGCGGTTCGGTTTGCGTTCCATGTTTTTCAGATTTGCGGTTCGGTTGCGGTTCGGTTTGCAGTTTGCGATTTTGGACCGATGCTCAGCCCTAGCTTACACCTCCCAAATGTAACAATGTTTATTCTATGAGTACTAACCAAGTTTCAGGAACTAAGCTAAAATGTCTGAAGGCCTTGACTGACGGTTCAAGGTTTTGGCATAGAAGACTTGGTCATGTAAGCATGCATACAATGCAGAAGTTACTTTCAAAGGATTTGGTACGTGGCTTGCCAAACCTAAACCTCAAAGTAGATGAACTATGTAAAGCTTGTACACAAGGTAAACAAATAAGAGGTTAATTCAAACCAAAGAAGGTTGTAAGTTCTTCTTGACCCATTGAACTTTTACATATGGATTTTTGTGGTCCTATGCGTGTCAAATCTCCTAAAGGTAAACAATACATCCTTGTCATTGTGGATGGTTTTTCTCGTTTTACATGGATATCATTCTTACGGGAAAAATCTGAAGCATTGTTTTAGTTTTCAAAATTGTGTAAGGAGTTGCAAAATTTGAAAAACCTACCTATCGTTCCGATAAGAAGTGATCGTGGTAGAGAATTTGATTAACTAAAATTTGATTTGTTTTGTGCAAAATATGGTATTTCACACAAATTTTCAGCTCCTAGAACTCCTCCACAAAATGGGGTTGTGGAACGTAAGAACCGAACCTTAGAGGATATGTCTAGGACCATGCTTTTAAAAAATAGTTTGTCAAAACGTTTTTGGGCTGAAGCAGTAAACACTACTAACTATATCTTGAATAGATGTTTAATCCGCCCTATTTTGAAAAAGACTCCTTACGAACTCTATAAGGGTAGAAAACCTAACATTTCCTATCTTAAACCCTTTGGATGTACATGATTTGCCCATAACAATGGCAAAGACAACCTTGGCAAATTTGATGCACGTAGTGACGATGCAATATTCATTGGATATGCTTCATATAGCAAAGTTTATCGTGTTTATAATAAACGTACCAAAATCATTGACGAAAGTATTCATGTCATATTTGATGAAAGTAATGATGGTACTTTGAGTAAAAGTTTTGCAGATCTCAATCTGAATCAACGTGAAGATCACAATTCTGATGAAGAAGAAGATCCTAAAGCTCAAGAAAATAATATGCAAGAAAAGATTCAAGATACCGGAGAACAACCTCAAGACCTTGAAACGCATCTTCAAGACCTTGAAGTAGAAAACTGCGATGTTAGAACTCCGTTTCAAGGCTTTGAAACTCAACTTCAAGGCCTTGATATAGGATCCAAGGACAACACTTCAGCGGTACCTGAATCCAGTCAAGCATATGAGCCTCAATCTTTAGGATCTGCTCCATCCTACAAATGAAGGAAAATTCAACATTCTTCATACCATCCACAAGAGAATGTGATCTCAGATCCATACGCAAGAGTTCAAACTCGATCCAGAGTTAACAACCTTTGTGCATTCTCGGCGTTCGTGTCTCTTATTGAGACCAAGAATTATGTTCAAGATCTTCAAGAACCCGACTGGATCATTGCCAAGCAAAATGAAATAAATGAGTTTGAGAGAAACAAGGTTTGGACTCTTACATCAAAACCAAAGCTCCAATCCTTCATTGGCACGAAATATGGGTTTTTCGAAACAAGTTGGATGAAAATGGTAAAGTCATTCAAAATAAAGCACGACTTGTAGCTCAAGGCTATAACCAAGAAGAAGATATTGATTATGAGGAGACTTTTGCTCCGGTTGCCAGGTTAGAAGTCATACGTATGCTACTTGCTTTTGCATCTTTCATGAGCATAAAGTTATTTCAAATGGATGTAAAATGTTCTTTTCTAAACGGCTTCTTTGAAGAAGAAGTCTATATTGCTTAACCACTTGGTTTTGAAAATGATGAATTTCCGGATCATGTTTTTAAATTGGACAAAGCTCTTTATGGTCTTAAGCAAGCTTCTCGAGCTTGATATGAAACATTGTCCAAGCACCTCCTTGAAAATAATTTCAAAAGAGGTTTGATTGACAAAAATTTATTTATCAAAACCAGAGGCAACGATATATTAGTAGTACAAATCTATGTTGATGATATATTATTCGGTGCTACTAACGATTCTCTATGCAAGGACTTTCAGATATTATGTGTAAAGAAAGGAATTTTTCTCAATCAAAGCAAGTATACCAAGGACTAGCTTAAGAAGTATAAGATGGATCAATCCAAGGTTGCAAAAACTCCTATGAGTTCTACACTTTCACTTGACCATCACAAAGATGGTAAAAGTGTTGTTAAAAGGAGTATCAAGGTATGATCGGTTCTTTGTTATATCTAACTGCTAGTCGACCTGACATTATGTTTAGTGTGTTCATGTGTGCAAGATTTCAAGCTAATCCTAAAGAGTCACATTTGATAGTTGTGAAAAGGATATTTCGGTATCTCAATGGCACTAAGGATTTAGGGTTATGGTACTCACGCCAAAGCTCGTTTCACCTCGTTGGTTATTCAGATGCAGACTTTGCAGGCTATAAGGTCGATAGAAAAAGTACTTCTAGATGTTGTCAATTCTTAGGGTCATCTCTAATCAGTTGGCACTCCAAGAAGCAAAACTATGTCGCCCTATCCACAGCTGAAGCAGAATACATAGCTGTGGGAGCTTGTTGTGCACAAATTCTATGGATAGCTCAACAACTTCGTGATCTTGGCTTTGATTTAAAAGGTATCCCGATTAAATGTGATAATACTAGTGTTATTTCTATTACTAAAAATCATGTGCAGTATTCAAGGACAAAGCATATCGATGTAAGGCATCACTTCATCGTGATCATGTTGAGAAAAGTGATATTTCGATTTCTTTTATATCAACTGACTTGCAGCTTGCAGATATCTTTACTAAGCCTATACCTGAAGATTAATTCAATTTTATTCAATTAGAGCTTGGTATGTTGAACAAGGAAGCATTAACGTAGGGGGAGTAAATCGTTTTATTTTCTCCTTCGTATGCAGCCCACTTCTCAATTTCAAGGGCCTTGAAATGCAATTCAAGGGCCTTGAAATGCAATTCAAGGGCCTTGAAATGGAATTCAAGGGCAACATTGAATTTCACGGATCTATTTAGGGATTAATATCTTTTAGATATTATGATCTCTAAATTATTTTAAAGAAGGATCTTTAAAATGATTTTAAAAGTCTTTATCTCCGGATTCAAAGATTTGAAAAGAGTTGTTGAGATTACATTGGAAATAAATTTTCGTTTTTCAAGGCCTTGATTTTCTCAAGATTTTGTTAAAACCATAAATTATTTTCTTTTCACCTTTTAAAGACTTAAACCCTCCTTCTTCTCTATTCAACGTTTTTACAGAACCAAAAACACCTCTTTCAAAACCCTTGACTTTTTTCTCTCACAAATCCATCTACGGCTTCAAGAAGCAAGAAATCTGCTCCTCGTCAAGTTTCGACTTTAAAAAGGGAATCGGCTCACATTTCCTCAGCTACAAATGATGAGAAGTTTTCTGAAGATTTGGAGATTTCACAAACTATTGGTCTTCCAACTTCCTGGTTCGTCAATTTTCAAGCTATGAGATCTTGGCTTGATGGATTTCACAATCATCCTCTTTGTATGTGTGAAATGGTAGATATTGAGTTTCTGGAAACTTTTTAGATCCCTTGCATTGCAAATATTAAAATTTCCACAGTTTGGAAGATCTTAAACCTTGGAGATTCGGCTTTCCAAGGCTCACAAGACTGTTCTATGTCAACCTCGTCACAAAACGGGAAAAAGGAATTCTCACCCTTGAAACATCTGTTAAAGGTACTAAAATTCTTCTCACTCCTACTTTTTATGTGAGATTTTAGGAATCCATACAAATCTTTCATTCACATACCCTTCCCGGTCAGAAAGTGTTCGACTTACAAAAGAGATATTCCTGGTTCCAAACTCCACATCACATCAACTCACTCACACTTCCCTAACCCTAAATCCTAAAATAGTATTTAACATTCTGGTTAGATGTATTATCCCTCGTGCAAATTCAAGAGAACTGTTGACCGATCAATCTTTGGAATTGATTCATCTGATCATGTTTGGTTTGGATATAGATGTGCCTAACCTCATCCTCAATCATATGGTCCATACCGTTAACTCCAAAAGAGCTATCCCTTTACCTTATGGAAACCTATTACCCAAGATCTTTGATCATTTTTCAGTTGACACATCCACTGAAGATCGACAGATGGCCTCTGGCAAAATCGATGAATTTTGCTTGGACAGATTAGGGATTGAAAAGACTCTTGCAGGGGCTTGGACATTGAAGGGAAAAAGGGCTATTTCACCTCCTTCCCAAGCAGCTCCATCAACTTCTCCTTTTGTTCCAAAAATCAGGTTAGATGGATGTGAGAAGGAATTGGGTTCTCTGAATCGTGAACTCTATGACTTTCAGTTTGACACAAAAAGGAGAATGGATGCTAATCATGAGATGTTGTCTATTATGCATGCCAAGATAAATGAAATGTATCTTATAAATGTTCTCACTCTTACCACTATGGGAAGAATATTTCTTATGACTGAAGATGCAGCCCAACACACCTAGGAAAAGGTAGAAAATGTTCTAATGAATTGTAAAGGAAGAGTACAGAACAAATTTATCCTTTATCCTACTCATGTTGAGCCGACCATTCTGACGGTGGAAGAATACGAAGTTGTCAAGGAATGACGAGCTGAAGAAAAGAGATGACGCTTAGCAGCTGAAATGGATGATAGTCACAGGGCTGCTTCATCTAAGGCACGACGACGGTTTTATGAGGATGATCAAGACTGAGCATGTGATGTTTGTGGGCCTTCTATTTTAAACTCTTCTTATGGTTTTTGGAGATACTCTTTTTTGTGGTTTTGTAATTGCTTTAAACTCCCGTGCTTTAATTATTTTTATCCCTTGTTGAAAAAAAAAGGGCAAAAATTATGATCCGACATATCGATATTTCTTCATTCTGCATTTAAGTTTGTTTGATATTTTCATATGCATCGCTAACTCTACAATGTAGGTACGATAATTGTGTTGTCTTCCATCAAGGGGGAGATTGAAAACTCCACATTGAGTATATATTTTGAATATGTGATGATGGAAGACTTCACACAAATAAGCGGTTTTTATATTGACAAAATATCGATTGTATTTCTAGTTGCTTGGTTTATTTTGGTGTTTGTCTAAATATATGCAGGCCTTGGAAAGCATTTCAAAGAATAGATAGAGGCCTTGGAATCGGATACAAGGGACAAGCACAGAGATTGAAGAGGTTCAACACGGAGACCTTGAAGCAAGTTTCAAAGGGACATAACGGCTGGAAGGAATTCAAATCTCTACCAACCATATCAACCAAGGATCAAAGAGAAGAGCTTCCAAGGAGATACACCCAACTAGAAGATCTTGACCAAGAAGATTTGGTCCAAAAAGGATCTCGCAAAGATCCTCAACAAAAGCGCGAGAATTTTTCTCCACAAATATCGAAGATCTTCATTCAATGAATCCCATAAAATCTGAAGATTTCGATGCTCAAAAGACAAAGATCTTCAACAACATGAGAAGATTACGGAGAAGAAGAAACAACGTGCTTTAAGGAGATGAAGAAGAAGATCCACAACGGCTATCTCATCTCAACCAAGAAGCGTTTTCCATGGAGAAGAAGAAACATCTACAACGGTCATCTTCCCAACGGCTAGAAGACTTCTCCATCGAAGACTATAAATGAAGATGTCAATTGAAGAAGAAGAACAACAAGCTTACACGGAAATATCTAAAGTCTTCAAGCGATCCAAAAGCATCTTCATTCGATCCAAGAAGTTTTTCTTTCTCTTTTTATACAAAAGCTTTATTCCTTAGAGAGAGATAAACTCGAGAGCTCCATTGTCATATCTAAAGATTGTTATATCCGAGTGTATGTTACTCTACGAAGTAACTAGGCTATTATAACTAGGTTAATAGTTGGAACTAGATAGATTGTAGCATTGGCTACAGTAAGAGAATAAGGGGATTTCTTCTAGGTTGTATCTAGAACTCTTTGAAGCTAATAATATATAGTTCGATCCTACGGGTACACCCTAGGACGGAGAGTAGGTTGTTTAGAGCCGAACTTCGTGAACAAATCCTCGTGTCGATCTTTTCAATTCCGCGCCATATCTTGCTTTATTGTGACAACTTTGTTTTGCACGTCTACAAAGTCAAGGCCCTTGAAATCACTTTCAAAGCCCTTGAAATAAAGTTGTGTCACAAAGAGCTCAGATCGACATCAAGGCCTTTGAAACCAGTTTCAAAGCCTTGCGATAGGTTTTTACGAAAAGTTACCATACTCTATTCAACTCCCCTTCTAGAGTATTTATATCCGTTATATTCACCTTAGGGTTCTTCAGGGGCCAATCATACATCAGTAATAATCAATATCGCATGCTATAAAGCACATAACAATCACCACTCATGTATACATCCATTATAGGAATGTAGCTAAGTAAGTCCTACAGACTTACCTGAATTACAATATAATCCTCAACCTCGATCAATCTTCCAATTCCCGTAGGAATCAGCACTGTCTAATAACAAGGCATAAAGATATATCAAACCTCGTATCATCAACTAAAGGATCACACCTATACCCAAGGGATCCATACGGATCATAAATATCCTATAAACCTTGAATATCATACTAAACCTGAAGCCACATTAGGGCATACATCATTATCATCATCATAATATCATCATCATACTCGCATACATACACCCTAGCATGCTTCTAAACCCATGCTAAAGATAAGGAAAAGAAGGAAACATACCAATACTTGGTATATCTTGTCACCGCCCTGTCACGGCTTCGTTAGACGAAGCCGCATGGGCAGTGACAAGCTCTAGCCGCAGGGGCGGTTTCCTTGACAGAAGACAGCTTTCACGAACTGTGCAATCGATCCACTCTCAAACTCTTCACCACTCCACCTCAGGGAGTAATCAAGGCTAAAAGACAAACATATACATATAAACACATATCCAACTTCCATTACTTATCACAAAATCCAAACCTTGTTTAAATCACAAGGAAAGGGGAAGAAAGAAAGAAAGAAAAAAGAAGAAGAGAGGCTTACCCTCTTCTGTATCTGAACCAAAACCATATTACCCAAGGCTCTGAGCCCTTCAATAGACCACAACAACATCAGCAACATCTACACAACATCATACTCATGCTTACTCCAAGACTTATAGGGTAAGAAATCAAGAGAATGAGAGAGAATAAGAACGTGAGAATAAGGAGGAAAGGAAGAAGGTTGGAGAGAAGGTAAAACCCTCACCCAGAAGAAGAGGTAAACTTATAGGGTAAGAAAGCGGAAAGTAAAAGGGTCAAAGAAGGCGGTTGTCACCACATTTTCCGCGGCCGCGACCCAACAGCGCCGCGTCTACGGTCAAGAACCAGCGCGGTCGCGAAATCCTAAGAGAGAAGAGGTTTTCACACCGATGATGCGTGAAGATTTAGTTTAAAACACCTTCGGAACACATCCAGTAGACTCCGAGCATCGTCGCCCCTAATGATTTCAGTAGTGCTTAATATTCTCAAAGAAATAAGATGTAGCACCCATTTGAGAGGAAGGGGTTAAGTTGAGAAAAAGGTCTACGTACGATAAGCATGAAGAGATCATCGGAAAAATGAACGAAATCTATTTATCTTTCCCTTTGTGTCACGAGTGGTGGAAGTTCCATCTAATCCAGAGTTGGTAAAGTGGAGATGGAAGAGGTTAAGAAGGCGATGTTTGACGTGTGTCTAAAGTGAGGGCACATGAAAAGTTTCATAGAAAAATAGGACGTGCAAAGTTTAAAGACTTCAACGACAATGAGATGAAGAAGGTGTTTGGAAAAAAAGAGCCTAGAATGATATTTCTATAATTAGTAGAAAGTAACAAGAGCATAATCGTCCGGACATATTGCAAGACCCAACTCACTCTTATGATGTGATAAAAAAATTTATGAGTAATACTATTTTATTTATTTGAACCACTTATATTATTTCGATTACTTTCCGGTGATATGCTATACTAGCTTGATCAAAATATAATTACTAAAGTTCAATATTGAAATTAATATTTATTTAAAACATTTGTTGTATAAAGTAATTAAAGATACCTAAATTAATTGGTGGGTAGGTGTTTTTATAGATAAAAGTAATTATTTCAAATTTTATTAAATTAATAATTAAGTATATTAAATATATATATACATAGTACTCTCATTCTGATTTTGTGCTTTACTAAATATAAGGAATGAAAATGAGTTATTTCTATACCGATTTATGATTCCATAAAAATCGTAAGACGGCCTCTATATTACCATATCCAAGTCCATACTAATAATAAAGGGGACTCATAGTAAGTGTACTTCCAAATTGCAGCCTATGGTCCAAAGATAAGTAAGACCTAATAGGAAAAGATCGTCCATATCCCCACTAAATTATGACATTGAGTTTTTATAGGCTAAAGGAATGAATATTAATAGATCGGGTGTTGGATGAATGACCCAAACCATTATATGATCCGTCACTTAAAACCATTTGTCTTATTTGACCAGCTTATTATTTGGCTAGACTCTCACCCACAATCAACTTATCTGTATCCAATTGACAAAGCGTGTGGATCGAGTCAAATTCCAGTCTTCGTTGAATTCAAAATTTTGAAAAACCGAAAATGTGTTTATAAGTTGAAATGACGAAACGAGTAGTAGAAGCGAGGAGGAGCAAAGTAGGGAAGATAGTTGAAATATGAGATTTTGGAGAGGATATTAGCAACTGAGTAAAAAATGGGGAGTAAAGTAATTGAACACCAATTAAGGGTGGCGAATCATGAAAACATATAGGGTCAAGTAAGGTGAAAAAAGATAAAACTGTAAAGAGAACAAAAACTAACCAAACAATATATTAAGAGAAAATTATCGGAAATCACCCGCTAAATAGGTCATATTGCAAATAATCACCCGCTCTATTACTATTTACCGAAAATTACCCTGTAAAGATACTCCGTTACCAAAAAACCACCAAGTGTCAATATCCCGTCAATCCGTCTTATGGGCCCCGCTTTAGAATAAAATACTATTTTTTCATTTTTTTTTTGTTTTTCTGGTTTTCTATTTTAAGTTGTATTTGTTTCTTTTTTATTTTATTAATATTTACCATTTAATGATTCTAACCCCCTCTAGCAAACCCTAGCAAACCCAACCATTTAATGATTCAACTACTCTGTTTCTTCCTCTTTATCATTCGTCGAAGCGAGAATGGAAGATCCAAGTTGTTCGCCTATCTCTCGGTCACAATCTCATCTTCCAATGCCGGCCATTCTGGCGGTTCTCGGTAGATCTCGCCCCATGGAGACTGTATAGATTCAATGTTAGACGCCGCCGTCCGGATTTCATTATAGTCTTCGATGTCAAACGACTTCAACGGATCAGAGTGCTGGAATTTCTTCGCCAATTCTTCAATCGTGTCCAAGTTTGCACTAGATTATGTACTATTCATTAGCGACTTCATCTCGCTATTTTGAGGCTCCTTTCATCTGATTTACACATTTGAAAGTTGATGGAAGCGTTTTAGTTAAGGATTTCTTCACTGATGTTATTTATTTGTATATCTTTTGAATCTGGGTTCATTGGATTTTTGAAAGTTGCGTTCTCAGATCTAGGCTTAGGGATTTCGTTCGAACACAGTCGAAGTCTTTGGGATGGGTTTCTCACTTCAAGCTCTTGCCATTAGATGGATTTTCGAGGGGTATTTGCTTGGTTTAAGGGTTTCCCAGATCCGATTTTCGATTTGTCTCAGTGATTTCTCTCATCCTTCGATCTCACAGAGGCTAATACTTCCATGGTGATTTCTTGTTCTTCCTGTCAATGGAGGTTAACGGGAAGATGATAATGGAGTTTGCAGCTCAAGATTTTGCCAAAAAAAATATTGGGTTGAAAAGTCAAAAGGAAAGGAATGGGCACTAATAAATGCAACCCTTTGTAAACTTGGTGTTATTCTTTGATTTTTTGAAAGCTTGTGTTATTAAATACAACCTGTGTAAAGTTTGGGTTATTTTCATAATTTTACCAAAATTTAATGAAAGAAAAAAAAACAAATACAACTTTAAAAAAAAGAAAAGAAAAAAGATGAAAAAATAGTATTTTATTATAAAGTGGGGCCCACAAGACGGATATTTGACGGAATAATGACACTTGGTGGTTTTTTGGTAACGGAGTATCTTTACAGGGTGGTTTCCGGTAAATAGTAATAGAGCGGGTGGTTATTTACAATATGACCTATTTAGCGGGTGGTTTTCGGTAATTTCCTCATATATTAATTTAGATATTTCTAGGTTGGTGGGTACGGGTGTGATGAGTTCATCCCGATCCCCCACTGTTTTCATGTGTATGACTGTATTATAATTGGGTCCCTAACTAACGGGATCCTGAGTTAGCCAGCCAAATTTGAGCGGAAGGAGCCTCAGTCGAAAAGACGTGCTTGCGAGGTATAATTACGTTTGATTAAAATCCCCCCTTGATAATTCTCTTGATATTATAGAGTAAATTACATAAAACCACCTCTTAGTTTCCTCTATTTTCAGTTAACCACCTCTTATAAATTTTATTTCAATTAACCATCTCTTATGTTATTTCTGTTAACAAATTGCCACCCTCCTTACTTTCTGTTAAATATTCCGTTTGTGGGACACATAGAGCAATAAAAATTTGGTTAGTAGGCTATTTAGAGAAATAGTGATAGTAAGTAGGTTTTTTTGTTTTTCAATTAAGTAAATATACCCCTCTTATTTTTTTTACCATCAAACCTTCTCCATCCTCTTGTTTTATTCTTTCTTCCTAATGCTTTTTAAAAACTGAATTTCTTTTTTTATTTTCTTTTTTTATTTTTTTTTGTCTTTTTTATTTTCTTTATTTTTTATTTATTTTCTAGAATGAAGAATTTTTTCACACACCGGAATTATCACATACCGGAATTTCCACATACCGGAATTTTCACATACCGGACCGGAATTTTACATACCGGAATTATCACATACCGGATTTTCACATACTAGAATTTCACATACCGGACATTTACATACTGAAATTTACATACCGGAATGAATTTTTAATTGTCTAATATTTAATTTTGCAAATTTTAGGGGGCTCGTTGTAATTTTGCAATTTTTTTTATTGTAATTTGCGTATATGATGACGATTTGCAAAAATAGGTCCATCACCGTCTCTTTTGGTTTCCAAAAGACTTGTTCTTTTTCCCAGTTGACAATGACAAATTGACAAGACGTGGAGGAGTTGAGCATTATTTGAGTGGAGAATTATATGTTAAAATTGTCTCAAAATAAAAGTATTATGTAAACAAAAATAAATAGCGGACGGAAAACACAAGGATCAAGTGCTGATTGTGCCGCTAGTTTTAATTCAGAAATTTCTGGAATGAAATTTCTGGTATAAACTTTTCGTATGAAATTTCTGGTTTGAAAAAATTTTAGTATGAAAAAAATTCTGGTATGAAAAAAATTCTGGTATGAAATTTTTGGTTTGAACTTTTCGTATGATAATTTCTGGTATGAAATTTCTGGTATGAAAATTCTGGTATGAGAATTTCCGGTATGAGAAATTCAGTCCAGAAAATAAAAAAGAAAATAAAAAATAAATAAAAAAAAGGCAAGAAAAATAATAAAAGAAAACAAATTCAGTAATTAAAAAATTAAAAATTATACTTATATAACAAATAACAAACATCATTTATTCTTTCTTTCTAATTAGAAGGGTTAATAATTTTTACCTACTATTAAATGAAAGTGGTAAAAAATTTGGGGTACATTTTCTTAAACAAAAACTAAAAAAAGCCTAGTATGTCAAATTCTCCCAAATAAGTTTAATTAAACTATTTTAGTAAAATATACTTTTAAGTAACCGGACTCCATTTAGTTTTATACTAAACCCATATTTTTCAGATCTAATTCTTTTTCTGTTATTCTTTTCTAGTCTTTCAATTTTGTTTTTGCGTAGTTACTAGATTTAAATTTTACTCTGCATCCTCTTCGGGTCTTTCAATTTTGTTTTTGTTTCAAAATCTAATTCTAGATGTGAGTAGCCCCTTCCAATCTTCCTCTGAATTGTCTCATTGGTCGGGATGATGGGAATAACGGAAGAAGGGTGAACCCAAACTCCGTCGATTCAATTGCACCGGTATAAAGGTCGGAGCACCTTTTTCACTAATCTTAATAGTCCCTAAATATCGATTATCATCCACCCTTCATTTTTTAAATTGACTAGTCTCAAAATTTAAGCAACCATCCATCGAAAATTGTAGCAGAACTTCACATGTGGAATCCGAATTGATAATTAGCGCAAGTTTCGACTCCTAAATTGCGGCATCAACAAACTACGATGTGCGGTCGGAGAGAGGGCCACTAAAGATGAAGGGGGAGAATAGCGAGAAGTGACAGAATCAGCAATAGAGCACCAAATGATATGTTGAAGCCGATGCCATTAAAATAGAGGGCTGGTCATGGTTCTTCCTCGTCTTCTTCTAGATCGATAGCAACGCTTCGATCTGCAAATTTGGAAGGGAAAATCTATTTTGACAATGCTTGTAGATACTTATTTGCATCTTATTCGTCTTCTTCTTTAGGATAGGAGCACGACACCTTAGTTGCCATTGATGAAAAGAAAACTCTATCAGATATGTGGAAGTTAAAGTTGGATAAACTCCAAAAGTGAATCCAAATCATCCTAATATGTATTGTAAGAAATTTAAGTATGGTACAAGGTCAAAATTCCCGGGATGAACATATTAAATGGATTTTGAGTTTTGTGGAGTATTTCTTTTACTTTCTGCAATATCATCCTATTTCAAAAGAAATGCAAAGCAAAAGCTTTTTGATGGTGTTGATGGTATTGTCTGTGAACTGCTGTAATGTAGGTTAGTTATGCTAGAATGCATAAGTTAATTACTAATTACACATGTGTTTATAAATATATAGTTTAACTAATTCATTCAAATAATCAGTAGGCCCCACATACAGAATAATTGACGGTAAAGCAATATGGTGACAACTTGTTAACAAATATAATTATAAGAGGTGGTTAAGTGAAAATAAGGGATATAAAAGGTGATTTTGTGTAATTTACTCGATATTATATCTACATATTTAGTAATTTACCAATATTACCAGTACAGAAACATAATTCCATATGTTTTGGCAATTGTTGATTCTCCATTGCTGAAAAGAAAATGAAAAGGTAGGAGTCATGTAATGACGCAAACGAGAAGAGCCTCAAAAGAGGGTGGTTGCGTCACTGTAAATGGCGACCAAATCAGAAAACACCGCAATGACTATCAAGCAAACAGCAATGATCTTGTCCTTAGGTTTGGCAATACCGTGGCGGTCCCTGCAACAATTAGGAGGAGCAGCATGAGCATGCAAGTAGAACATTTATTTGGCAAGAAATAAAAAGGATTAATAATGACTGACTTGAGAAGAAGAGACGCAGGAAATATGAAGAGGATCATTGCTCCAGCTGTGGCTCCTGTGAACTCAAAGGCTACCCATATGCTTGGGATGAATATGGCTCCCAGAAGAATGAGGGTAATGAGTCCCAGCGTCACCACCCTGAACCGGAGCTTATCCTCTACAAAAGGCCTTGCTGACGGAAACACGAGGCCGTCGAAGTTAACCCTTAGTGGATAGAAGACTATCGGAAAGACGAGTATGATGTGGGCTGTGTAGCTGACACGCACGATGTCGTTGAACACCGAGCTGTAGGGGATGCCTAGGCTGGTGTCGAAGTTGGACAACAAATCTGAAGCTGTTGAATCTCCAAACAGGAGAAACCCGAATAGTCCTATCGTCACGTACACTGTAGCGCAGAGACCCAGCGAGGTTTTAACAACCGTCCGCATCTTAGCAGGCTGCTCAAGCTCGTTTCGTATTGCATGAACTGCGGACCCCAGATCACAAGGATCGATCATGTAATATATATATATGACTAAACGGATGGATGATATAGGGTGAAGTGAAATTAAAGAGATGAGACAACGAACCGTTGTAGTGGCAGAGGAATGCACACACAAGAACAGGTACGGCCGTGAAGAGATTAAGGAAGGATGAAAAGTCAGTGATGGTTGGGAACCATGCCGGCTCATCGATGGAACCGTCAATCAGTTTGTAAACCGTGATACCGATGACGACAATGATGAAGAAAATTGCAAGGGCGACGGCGATTGCAGATGTGAAACTCAATGAATCTGCAACCATATATGACGTCAGATGATGCCAACAAAATTGATTAATACTAATATATACCCTGTGGGTGTGGGTGTGGGTGACTCACCAATTCGCTTATGCCTGACTGGGATGAATAAACCCAATGTTATGACGACGAGTACAAAGGGTCGGCTCGTCCACCAGTGTTCTCCAAACCACCCTTCAAGAACGCCTGAATAGTGGACCCCGTCCGAGGTCGAGCCCGAGAGTACATCCTCTGATCAAGAAAGCAAGACAAAAAGGCGTTGATGCTCCAACATCCATGGAAATAGTCAAGCCGTGAATTGAGATAGATAAGAGAATCCAAACCGATTATGATCATGTAAATAATCAGCATTCCCACATTGTTTACAATAACACTCATCTGGAGCAGAGCCTTCCCGATGGGTCCAAATGAATCCTCCATGAGCTCTGCGTAGGAGGAGGCCGAAGCTTTTTCACTCAACCGGATTAGGATCTCGATGGAAATCTCAGTCAAGAAGCCGGCGATTATAATCAATACAACACCGGGGATTACACCTAGTACTTTGATAGCAGCAGGAAGGCTCATGATTCCAGCTCCAACAATGGTGGATGACAAATTGAAGATGGAGCTAACAACAGAACCCTTCTTCTTCTTCTTCTTCTTCGTATCATTATTGGCCCCAGCTTCTTCTTCTTCTTCTTCTTCTTCTTCACGCTGATACTGTAATATTGGAACTACCAATTCCTCATTCTCTGAACTGCATTGTAAGACTTTCACAGATACCTCGTTACTCATCTTTAGAATTGCTATAACCCAAACACATAAATTGAAGGAACAATAAAAAGTTATGAGATAAGAGTTCCCCTTATTCTCTGGGTTGAGAGAGAAACTGTTAAACGGAATTGGAAGATTAGTGGGTAGATCAAGCTGAGTATTTGTAGGAACGTGCTGCATAAACTAACTACCATTCGCATGCTCAAATTCAGGAAAAAAGAATAGTTTTTGTTTTATTTATTTATATGATACAATGAATAGGAAGCAACGATGACAGATCGAATCTGACAACTGGAAATGATGCCGGACAGTAGCGTGGCCACGCGGAGCTCTTGCGGAGAAGAGGAAAAAGAACGATCTATTCTTGCTGTCAAATGAAAGGGACTTAGATTTTCAGATTGCTGAAAGGACAAACAATTTTGTTATGTTTTTAAACAAAGGCAAAATTAAAATATCTTATGAGTAATGTTAACTAAAATATGTTTTATTAACGTAAATTTGCAGTTTTTCAATCCACCAAAGTTTCAAGTTAACAAGGCTGAACTAAAAAGGAAAATCAATGTTAAATAACTATAAGTTATGACACATACAAATTTATATAATGTTTTTCTTTTTTTTTTAAAAAAAAAGTAATATATGCAATTTTACATAATTTTGGTGGATCACCATTGCATATTTTTGGAAAATTTAAAACAGATATTTATAAATGTTAATTTGCATAAATATGTAATGAGTAATGTTATTTATCGAACGGAATATTACGAAACAGTAAATGTACTCGTAGTGCCTCTGTGTCTGGGCTTTGTCCAACTTAAATGCATGCCACATTAGTCTTCTTCCCCCTCATTTCGATAAATGGAGGTTCTGGGCGCACTCAAATTGTGTGTGCGGAGCCCATGCCCTATGCGTCCGGGAGGTACACTCGCAATGCGAGTGTACTACCTACTTTCATCCGACCAAATAACAATACCGTATGTTAATTACGATGAACTTTGTAACAACTTTTCATTTAATTGTTATTGAGTTAAGAAACTTATTAATTTAATTAAGTTATATAAAAGAGTAAAATTAGCTATATAGTTATAGAACAATTATCCAAATATATGAATATTGTTGAAAATGTAATAACATCAGTTTAAAATTAGTTTTAAAAATTAGTTTTGTAGATTTTATTTTATGGGATTTTTTTTTGTCAAATTAGCTAAGTAAGTCTTTTTGAGATTTTTCTTTAGTAACTATGCCCATGGTATAAATATGTTTGGTAAATGTACCCCTAATCAAACATCTTATCTTTTAAGATCATTTTAATGAAAGTGGTAAAAATTGAAGGGATACACAAACCTATGGAAATAGAGAAGGGGTTATTTGACCAAAATTTTTTTTTGTTGAGAAACAAGGAAAGAGAAGGGATGATCAACCTCTAGAGACTAATCGCCCTAAAACATCCTTTCGGATGAGCTCATCAACACCACATTGAAGCGGATCCAAAACAAGGTCAGCAACAATATTGATTTCCTGAAAAATATGGCGGATACTACAAAGATTGAAACAAGAGAGATAAGTAGATATATCCGAAATGATCATGTCAGATTCCTAAGGAGGTTGTCAGACGCGAATTAAAGAATTAATGAGCATCAAATTATCTCCTTCGATTTCAATATTAGAGAACCCAAACTAGAGGCCTTTTGAAGGCCCTCCCGAAGAACATAGACTTCTACATCCAAAATAGACTAGGCATTACACTGACTCATGCCGAAAGCAAGCAATCTAGCATGATTATTCCTAATAAAACCAAAAAAAATGACCAGCCGTATTCCCGGAAGCGTCAAAGTTAATTTTGATAGCGTTCTCCGCATGACACTGCCTGACTGCCATTGATTTTGGAGGCCCAGACGAGGCCTTTTGGAGGTTGTCAGATGCGAGTTAAAGAATTAATGAACATCAAATTATCTCCTTCGATTTCAATATTAGAGGAACCAGACTAGAGGCATTTTGGAGGCCCTCCCAAAGAGCAAAGACTTCTACATCCAAAATAGACGAGGCAACGGAGTGACCCCTACCGAAAGCAAGCGGTCTAGCATGATTATTCATAATAATAAAACCAAAAGCGAAATGACTAGCCGTATTCCCGGAAGCGTCAAAATTAAGTTTGATAGTGTTCTCCGCATGACACTGCCATTGATTTTTAAAATTTTCCTTCTCTAGGTAGCAACTCTTGGGTTATTATGAGGTAAATTAAGATGAAAAAATTTGGTCAAATATGCTCTTTTATATTTTCTTTTGGTTTATGTACCCCTTTAAATTTTTATCACTTTCATTAATGACCGGTAAAAGTAATTAACTCCTCTTTTTTTAAAAATAATAAATAGACATGAATTTTCTAAGTTACGAAATTTTGTACCAGAAATTTCATACCAGAAATTTTGTACCAGAAATTTCATACCAGAAATTTTATACCAAAAATTCATACCATAAATTCATACCAGAAAATTCATATCAAAAAATTCATACTAGAAAATTAATACAAAAAAATATCATACCAAAAAATTTGTTTACATAGGAGAGGATCCTCCAAAAATCAAGATTGGCCTTCAAAGCAGCAGCAGTAGAGAAAGTCTACCTGCAAAATCAAAGCAATTGAAATCTGAAAAAGGAACACAAGAAGAAGCCATCAGAATCAGTAACAATAGGAGGGATGAAGAGCTTTTGTTGTGGTGAAGCATCTCTTCTTACCTAGAAAAGGTCGGCCATCTCTTCACTTCAAGTAAAAACCTCAATTTGAACTCTAGATTTCAAAGATGCTCAGCCTTACCTGGACAAGGTCGACCATCTCTTCTTACACTCTCATCGTCATGGCAAGTAATCAATTAGTAAAATGAGATGAAATCGAATTGCAGGTTTCGTATTCGATTTTGGTGTTCTTCATTGGGATGGTCATGGCAGTGGAGGGGTTCGAGGTGACGGGGATACTTGGTGCGTTTTGGGATGCGATGGAGCCTTATGCATAAACACACTCACTGACTTAGCCATAGCCATGCTTTCCTTTGTTGTCATCATCCTCTCCAACCTCATTTCAAATGTGCCTACTGGTATGATTTTCTGTAATTTCAAGTAGTCTAGTCAGGATAGATCGATCGGTGAAGTAGAGGAAAGGCTCGACCAAGGTCCTTGGTGGCGGCTCCAGGTTCCGGCGATGGTTAAGGGCAGGCTTCTCTAGCAAGCGAGGTGGTGGAGCAAGGCGACAGAGGGCACTCTGGCGGCTTTGATGGTGGTAGGTGAGGACCGTTTGCCCAGGGAGGAGAAGGGTTGATGTGTGGTTGAGAAGGAAGTGGTAGATAGGAGAAGCGATCGGGGAAGGACAGAGGGTTGAACGTAATGTTATGTTTGAACTGTACAAACATTAGGGGTACATTTACTTAATATGTTTATGTTATTAGGCTAATTAGTAGAGTAAAAAGTAAAAAAACTAGTTAGTAAATTTGACCAATTAAGATCGACATTATCCCATTCTATAATCAGCTATTAAACATACTACTGTAAATCACGAGAAATCGAAGATGAATTGGTTCCGTGTGTACCAAAATAGCTACCAAGTTACCACCGCCTATATCAATTGATTTTATACAAACTTTGTATATAGTAAGATACATAACAATTTTAAAGGATAATTTGTATCAAAGTAACACAGGTAACAATTGATTTTATAAGGCTTTTATCGTTTTGAAACCACACCTCACTAATAGACTAATAGTTAATTAATATCGTTGACATAATGTGCCCGGCTGGATTATGATGTCATAAAGCATGTTCAGTGAATCAGTAGCCAAAATTCTCAAGTCTTTTCCTAAAATTACTATAGCAAGGTTCACGTGTGAAGTTGTGAACCAATTGCCCATGTATTTGTGGATTTCTTTTATAAGAATGAAAAGTCGTTAGGCCCCACCCAAAAAAAAAAGATATATAATAGACGTGGGATGAAAATATAATTAAGGCCAATTAAAATACAACACATAATTAAACAAGTCTTTATGGGCTGAAAATAAAATAGGATGCACTAGAGTGAGCCGTGTTTGCCTTGATCCACACGATTGGATGAATGGTCCATCTGCATGGATGATCTTCCTCTTGCATGGATACGTATGGATTATCCGGTGGTTTTCTACATGGTCGAGTATGGGGAAGCTCCTCCATTCGTGATGTTAGTCTCCATGCGTGTGCATTAATAGGATTCCTTATGTTCCGCAAGAATCAATCAACTCTCTCTTCCGTCCGTTCACGTACTTGCATGTTAACGTTGGTTTCCATGCATACGTGAGTCTTGTCACCTTCCATCTCCAATAAATGGTCTTTGCTTCTTCTTTTGAGATGGCTTACATTTCTTTCTGAAGGATGATCATCAACTTCTTCCAAGAAGTGGTCTTCATCTCCCTTTTAGAAATGATTCGAGAAGTGGTCTTTATTTCCCTTCTAGAAATGTTCCGGGAAATGATTTTCTTCTCCTTTCTAGAAATGTTCTTCATTCTTCTATTGCAAATGGTTTTCATTGATTTACGGGAAATGATCTTCATTTCGTTGATAGAAATGGTTTTCATTTCTTTCTTGGAGATGTTATTCATTTTTCTCCTAGAAATGAATTTGACGCTCCTCCTCATCCTCCTCCTCTTCTTCTAGGAGTGTTCTTCACTCCTTGTCTTCTAGCTTCGTTAACATCTATAGTTGTGGTCTTGAAACTTTTGACTCTTCCTCTTCTCGCCCTTGGAGTGCTCTTCACTCCTTGCTTCCTAGCTCCCATGGTTATGGTCTTGAAGCGTGCTAGGTTCGGAGATGCTCCCGCATCATTCTCGAAAGTGAACGATCATTGTCAATGTAAATATATGATGTTTTCATCGAGGTCGAATTCCACAAGGATTCTATATAGCTTGATTCCGATCAAGTTCAAAGCAAGGTTTAAGTGGGTAAAAGAATGGAAATTGATCAAGTCTTTGGGGGAAATGTGTATCCGGAAGCAAATAACACACATGTATCAAATATATTAGAAAACACTAAGTTTGGGGTTAATCCACCCAAACCATAGCTAGTAACATGCTTGAGAAGAAATATTCAATATCAATGAAGGGATAAAGTGTATGTAATTAGGTGAGTTTTATCTAAGCATCCTAATCATTGTTCGCTCCAAAGTGTGTGCAGAATAAGTCTTAAATTTATAACTAAGAATAAAGGAAAAGCGAACCCGCGGTGTATGGATCAATCGCAGTATTAGCAAATATTCCAGGGTCGATCACATGGATTATGGTGAAATCAAGCACGGTATATAACTTCAGGTTGTATATGCAAAACTCGAGCAACAAAGAACAATGAATGATATAAATCAGATAAGGGAATGAATATTCTAGAGATCAAGGTATCCAGTTGTGGTTTCGACTCAAGATTACTAAAGGATAAACGTGGACAAAGCTGAGGTTTACAAAGAGAAGGTATTTCTATGATGGGATAGATCGCCGGGTAAGTCTCACCATCCACTATCCCAAACCAAAGACCCTATTACCGGGTGAGTCTCAAGGAACTAAGGAAAGGTACCGCTCAAACCAGCACACTACCTAAGGGAACAGAACTAACCATCACCGGGTAAGTCTCAGGTTAATTCTCAAAGGTAGGATGAAGGCACACTCAAACCCTAATAAAGGATAAACCTTTGTTACCCAACACTCATCATCATTGGTAAACAAGCAATGGAATCACCGGGTAAGTCTCTTCATAGACTTGAATGTAAACCAGGAAAGGTGCAACAAGGATAGAATTTGGCAAACTATAATCTCAACTCAAGATCGGACAATGCAGTGGGAAATCTTGTGTAGTTCTTATCGATCTCGGTCGAGATGACTACAAGAATAGCCCGAGACGGGTTTCAGTTTAGGTTTAGCTCAACTTTCAAGGTCCACTCACGATAAAGGTCTATTGTTCGCTCCAAAAGGTGTGTGTGCAAAGAAGTCTTAAATTTATATCCTGAATATATACCTAAAGATAAGCGAACTCGCAGTGTACGGATCTATCGTAGTAAGGGCTTATATTCCGGAGTCGATCTCTAGAATTTGGTGAGAATAAATTCAGCAAAGTAATATAACTTTAGAAGCATGCAATAACAATGATCAAAGACAAGACAAGGATATATAATATGATTAGGAAACGCAGATTCTAGAGATCAAAGTATCTAATTGTGGTTTCGACTCAAGATTTCTCAAAGATATATGTGAACAAAGCTGAGGTTGCAAAGGGAAGGTATTTCTACGATGGGATAGATCACCGGGTAAGTCTCACCATCCACTATCCCAAACCAAAGCTCCTATCATCGGGTAATTCTTAAGGAACTAAGGAAAGGTACAAGTACTCAAACCAACACACTCACCTAAGGGTACAGAACTAACCATCACCGGGTAAGTCTCATGTTAACTCTCAAAGGTAGGATGAAGGCACACTCAAACCCAACCAAAGAATAAACCTTTGTTATCAAACACTCATCATCATAGGTAAACAAGCAAAGGAATCACTGGGTAACTCTCATCCTAGGATTGCATGTAAACCAGGAAAGGTGCAACAAAGATAGGATTTGACAAACTGTAATCTAAACTCAAGATCAAGCAAAGTAGTGGGCAATCTCGTGCATTTCTTATCGATCTCGGTCGAGATGACTCCAAGAACAGCCCGAGACGGGTTTTGGTTTAGGGTTAACTCAAGCTTTCAGGGTCCACTCACGATAAAGGTTCATTCTTTCATCGTTTATACCACAACCTTCAACTAATCATCCTAGATTGTTGCGGGTTTAGCCAACAATCATCATTATCAAAGCAATTAAATATATATCAAGAATATCAAGAAAAGAGAATAAAACAATCAACAAAGGTGTCTCAATTATCAAAGCAAACAAACTAGCAATCGTATTAACAATGTGTTCCAAAGAGTATGATAACAACTCACAATTACTTTCCAAGAAAATCTCACAATCTCTACTCTTCCTTGAATCCTGATCAATCCTTCCTTAGATCTTCTTCCTTCCAATAGCCGTCTTTCTAACCGTCCGTGATCTCTCTAAGATCCATCCTTTTTAACTTCACATTCATCTTCCATTCTTATAGAAGAATTTTAGGTCAAATAATATCTAAGTTTCCTTAGGTTGTGGGCCGTCAACCTCGAGCCAGACCCAGTAGGCCGTCTCGGTCAAGATGAATAACTGTTAGTCCGAGATCAGTGGCGATCTACGTGCATGTCTTCGTATCTTCAACTAAATCCTTCCTTCATCCTTCCAATATAGTTCATGCTTTTCTTCTTGTCCTTCCTAATGCTCCATATTGTAGCTCCATGACCTCCTTAGACTTCAATGCTCCATTTTGATCCAAAATACGCCTTGTTCCCTACAAATACAATCAAGCGTGGTGTAGACCTCGATTCTTGCAAAGTATACGAATAATGACATAATCACCAAGAATATACATCCATGCATGTAGAATAATGATGACAAAACACTAAAACCATATCCGAAATATAGAAAATAAATCATGGTATCAAAATACCCCATACTTGCGTCTTGCTTGTCTCCAAGCAAGGTTCAAATCTTAGATACAAGATAGTAGGAATAATTGTCATAAAGCTCAATGAAAACTTTTCAAAAACTTTTTGGTTGTGTGCTTCCACTCATAGATCACCCTTTGAGAATGCTTCATAGCTAGTAAGAATCAATATATGAGCAAAATAAGTTATAGGCATAAGAAAGCTAATCATACTTCACATGAGATCATATAATGTGTAGCAAATCATACTCATCAAAATCAATCATGAATACTCTAGTTTAAACCACAAAGTCAAACAACATGCTCAAGGTCTTAAGGGCTTTAAATCAAAGGTCAAGAAACATATTAGGGGTGGAATGTATAAAGGATAACGTGGTGCTAAATCCGGGAAAAGGATAAGAACTTTACAACTTCGAACTTCACTTTATCAACAAGATTTTCTTACTTCTTTTCAGCATATTTCTTTACTTTTCACTTTTTGAGAACATGGACAGAGGTGCACAATAACCGAAGCCTTGGAGATCAGCTAATCTTCATTTCCCGATATGCCTCAAACCTTGATGCACATACCATGACCCGTTAGGACTGTCAATCAATCAGACTTTGGCAAGGCACAAACACCCGGCTATGTGAATGGTGCCGAGTTACTCATCCTCATGGCTAACGTCCCCAAACCTATTATTTTCTAACACTTCTTCACCCTTCAACATCAACTTTCACTTTGCTTTTCCACTTTCTTGCTTCCGAATTTCCGGATAGGTAAAGGAAGGCCAAAATATATCAATGGGGGGAGGGGGGCTAAATGCATGATCAAGAAGATGAAGAAAGAATACGAAAATCATTCCAATAAGGATGTGAGAGAACTTAAAACGCAATTTCAACCTTCAAATTCAACATGATTTGGATAAAACAACTCAATAAGAATGCTCAAATTTCAAACAAAATATTCAAACCTTAAATATATCATAAATTATTTCAAACACATACAGATCATAAAAACCAACCAGCAGACAATTTTCATCATAGGGATCACATCCATCCTAGAAGCATAATATTTTTCGAAAATTTCTGTCTTTTCAAACCCATTTCGGTCGAGATGCTTATGGGCAAATGAGATGTTAGACCGAGGTAAGCTCCTGTTGTGGTCACCTCGTTCGGGCATAAGCATTTAGGTTGAAACAAATTTTTTTCAAAGCTAGTTTTGTACGCTTTTTTCGATCGAAAATCTTGATGCAATTCATGTAATGCACCACACAATCTAAAAGCATATAAAGGAAGCGATAAAAGAAGTCATAAGCACATAATGTCGATTATTACACACCCATTATCTCAAAGCACCCCATACCTAGGACACATTGTCCCAATGGGTATAAGAAGTCAAGGAAAAGTACTCACATAGTCTAAATATAGAACCTCAAAATAAGTAGAGAAAATAAAGCAGCGGCTCCGTGGAATCATCATGCATCTAGTAAGCATGTCCATGGGTTGGACCCGCCGGGTCAAGGGTCCAAGAAGGATGACCCGGACCCGCCTAATCGGCCAACCCACTAGATCACGGGTCAGACCCGACGGGTTGGCCCTTTTTTTTAAAACCCGAAATTTAAAAAAAGGAGAATTGGGATTGAACCGGAATTCCGGTTGCCTACGTATCCTCTTGGAGAGGAGGAATCAAAGACCACGTAGTTCTCTTACCTTTGTTTATATCCCCGATTGGCCCTTACCTTAGTCGTCGAACTCGGTTGCCGCCGCTCCTTGGTCCGAGCTTCCCGCCGATACATCTGATGGCGTTTGTTGTCATTCGTCGTCATCTTCGTCGCCTTCCTCCGCCGATAGGTTGTTTCTTTGTGTTCGCATTTCCGCTCTCCTCCAATCGGCTAGTAAGACTTAGGCCTCCAACGTCTCGGGCAACATGTTTGATCTCGTCGGATCGAACACCTTTCCACTCCGGCTAAAGGTTTGCTCAACTGCTACCGTTGAGGCGGGAAACGACGAGAATTTGTGCCGCGATCCTTGAGAGAGTAGGGAACCTCATTCTCTCTGGTTGGCTCCACCACTCTAATATGTTGAAATCCTCGAACTCTTCTTCATTGCCAAACTCGAAAGTAATGGTTAGATATTCGTCGAGTTCCGAATGGGAACTCGACGTGGTTTTTTCCCTTTTCGGGCCAAACAAATCTCTAGCAATCAATTTAAATTTAGAAGTAGTTGAAGATGAAGGACGAGTAGGGGGTTGAGATGATTGACCTTGATCGGTAACACGATATTGAACCATTAAATCATCAAATAATTTTCTAACTCTAGCAAGTATGGTAGAAATATCGCAATCAGGATGTTGTTGTAAATCTAAAAATTCATAATAGCTTTCTAAAACTTGTTTTAAACCATCCATTTTACGTATAGAATCTAACACAAATTCAACAAGAAAAACATCGGGAATAGTTGTATAATAATCTAACCATTACTTCGCATTGTATAAATAGCTTGTGAAATAGAATCAATTAAAAGACCTTGTTGAAGTGCAAATGCAATAGTAATTGCTACATAACAAAATATGTTTGAAGTTGGTGTATAAACATAACTAAAAGTATTAGTAGCATCATAAAAATATTTAAAAATCTCCATTACATCTTTTGCTTAAACCCAAACTTTCCCGAAAACAAAATCACCATCAATATGTTGTGCGGCAAAACCACTTAAAAGATCTTGATATTCATATGATTCGGAAATCATTTTGTAAGTAGAGTTCCATCTTGTACAAACATCTTTTGGAAATTTTTTAGGATAAACGCCATTTTGTTTACAATATGCTTACCATTTAGTACGCATACTTTTTTTAGACCAAAGTTCATTAAGAATTTTTCGAATCGGTTGTACTAAATCTCCAACATATGCTAAACCGTCTTAAACACACAAGTTTAAAATATGAGCGGCACACCTAATGTTTAAAATTTTACCTCCAATCGATGGCATACAAATCTCTAATGGAAACCGAGTTAGCGGAGGCGTTGTCAAAACCGATTGAAAAAACTCGTGAAACTAATTTATATTCTTCCAAAACATTTACAATCAAACGGACAATGTTTTGGGAGGTGTGTTGTTCGTTGAAAACTCGTATTGCTAAAACTCTTGTGTTTAAAATCCAAAATTTATCAATAAAATGACAACTAATACCCATATAGTGATTTTTTGAAAACCGTCGGTCCAAATATCACTACAAATAGAAACTTGAATATCACCATTTTCCAAAAAATATTTAATCAATTCTTCTTTACGCATTTTATATTTAAGCATCATTTTTCTTTTAGCAGTTTGGCGAGAAATCGGTTTATATGCGGGTTGAGCATGATGTGTCATCCAATCGTTAAAACCAACATTTTGTGCAAAACTAAATGCCAAATAATCTACGGCAAACATTTCCGAAAATGCATCCATAGACGAAGCATGATCTTATGTAAATAAAGAAGGAGGTTGGTTAGAGGTAGATGCGTACCCGGTTAGTTGCGTTTGCCCTCGTGCCATTCCCATTTTTTCGGGATGCTTGTTGCGAATATGTCTTTTGTAGTTCCCGTAGCCTTCTCCCTTTTTATGCTTGTATTGTGTAGAACAAAAATTGCATTTAGCATAATAAATCCCGTTAGCATCGGGAGCACTTTTCTTAAACCAAAACCGGAAGACCGCCGCCGATAGTATTGTGGATTTTGTAGGCTCCTCCGGGTCTTGTGTCTCGGATTCTTGGGTGTTGAGGAAAGGTGTTGAATCAATGTTGGTTTCCTCCTCCTCGTGGGTCTCGTGATCTCCACTTAAACCCCGCCTTATATCCAAACCGGTTGGAGGACCGCTAACGGAATGACGTCCTCGACTAACACCTCCCCGGATGTAGGACCGCTAACGGAACGTTTTTCTCGGCTAGCCATTTTTTTTAATGTAGTAAAATGTAAAATGAATAATTAAAAAGAAAATTAGAGAATGAGATAAGGAGAGTAATTGAATGTAAGAGTTGGAAATTATGGAGGGATTGAGAGAGTGAGTAGATGATTGTATGGGAGTTGGTGTGAGATGAAATGAATTGGGTTTGGGGTATTTATAGAAATGTTGTGGGGTTAAATTTAATAGTTTTTTTTGGCTAAATAGCCGTTGCAACGGCTACCCCCAACGACTATATAGCCGTTGTTTTTTTTAAAAAAATCTGACCGTTGGACGGGTCAACCCGCCGGGTCGGCGAGTAAGGATTACCTCGACCCTTACCCGCACTCGTAACCCGGTGGAACCCGGACCCGTCGTGACCCGGACCTGCCGGGTTTTTGCCGGGTCAAAACCCGCCGGGTCACGGGATGCTTAGCATCTGGAGGTGGAGGAGGGTGGAAGTGTAGGTTGTCTGGCCTCAACATGATCACGGAGCACAATTTGTCGATTGGATCGACGTAAACCTTCAATTTCAGCTAGGTATTTTGGGTTTTTCTTGAGGTCACCTCGGTCGAGTATGCTTAGGCTTGACCGAGACAGAACCAACTTCGATCGAACTCCCAAATCTGTAAGTTTCTACCCCCAAAATCACTAGCAAATGTTTCCTATGGAGTTCTCCGGTTATTTCCAACACAACAATCAAGCAGCAACCTCCGAAATCGAATGAAATCAACCGAAATCAAGAAAATGGGTTTTCGAACGAGATTACCCGATTTCCTGTAGAATGTGGTGGATTGAAGTCTCGATTGATGCTAGAGAAGTCTATATCGTGCTTCCCTTATGGATTGGGAGCCAGAAATCATTGAAAATGAGCAAGAAACGGACATTCAAGAGGTTAGGGCTGGTTTCGGTCGAGACGGCGTTAGGGAAGAGGGAAAAGTGAGGAGAGAGAATGTTCTTCTCCTTTTATACCCTTCATAAATTTTAACGGCATATCGGTCGAGATGGTTGTCAACTTCCGAGGTGGTCAACCGAGGTGAGTCCCTGTTGCTCTCATTTCAGTTGGCTCAGATGTGTCTCGGTTGACTTCCAGAGTGGATTGTGAATTTGGAGCATGATGATCTAACGGCTTCCGAGATGGCTTTTAGTTTTTGTTCTTTCTCCAGATTCTCGAATGGTAACTCCGTCCATATGCTTCCCCTTTGTTAATTCCCTTGAGTGATACCTAGTTCCTGTTATCATGGACACACAAAATGCACAAACTACGCTAAACTATACTAGAAAACAAGAAAGAAAGCAATGCCTTGGGTTGCCTCTCAAGAAGCGCTTGATTTAAGGTCGTTAGCTGGATTTACTCCTGTGGATCATATGAGATACATGGATGCAATCTCCTCAACCGGGGGTTCCGGTATGTGTTTCTTCAGCCTACGCCCGTCGACCTTAAAGGTTCCGCAATGTTCACCCCATACTTCAACTACACCATGAGGAAAACCATTTTTTTTATAATAAAAGGTCTTATCCATTTAGATTTCAGTTTATTAGGGGAGAGATGAAAGTGATAATTTAAAAGAAGAACAAATTCTCCTTCTTTGAGTCCTCTTTGAGTAATATGCTTGTCTTGCCACTACTTTGTCCTTTCTTTGTAGATCTTCGCAACTCTTGCGATCATCCTGCGAAGTGGCGGTTTCGCATTCCTAGTATTTTCTTGTAAAGCTTTGGAAGAGGTAGGGTTGGGGCTTTCAATGTTCACAATCATCGAACGAGGAAGATTCGAGGATCCAGGTATCTCGTTTCCCTTAGGAGCATCTCGGTCGAGACCTAGTCTGAGGTTGAGATAGTCCTTCGTCTCCTCTTCAATTCCTTCAAAGACAGCCTTTCGATCTTCTTCCAAGGCTTTCCATGCTTTGTATATCTGCATCACAAGAAAAATATACACCTTTCTCTATTATACTAAAACTTAAAACTCTTTCAAGAGGATCTTTAATAAGGATATACAAAGCTGACAACACGAATTCAAGATGTTCTTCTCCAATGTTGAAAGGCAATATGGCGTTCTTGCAATCCACATAGCAACTGGAGGTTGCAAGAAGTGGCCTCCCAAGGATGATTGGGATTGGATAATCTACAGGAATGTCCAATACCACAAAATCTATAGGAATGTAAAACTTATCAAGCTTTACTGGGATGTCTTCCAATACGCCAACAGGTCGAGTGATGGATCGATCAACCATGTACAATGTCATCTTCACTGGTTTAGGCTTTCCTAAACCGACCTTCTCACACAATGCAAGTGGAATGATGCTCACACTTGCTCCTAGATCACATAGTGCATCATATGTGACCTTTCCACTCCAATGGGGATGCAAAACGATCCCAGATCTCGCAACTTAGGTGGCATTTTCTCCCTCATGATCTGTATGAGTTCCGATGACCTAGAAGACATCTTCACCTCACCAAAGTCCTCTATCGTCCTCTTGTTAGAGAGGATCTCCTTTAATAACTTCCCATAAGCGGGCATACCTAGAATTGCATCTGTAAGAGCTAGGATTTTTGAATTCTAATTAAGGTTGATTAACTTAATCATTGATAGTAATTGACCCATAACTCGTGAAGATTGCGTAAGTGATGAGCATGAGTCCCACCGTTATGTTCCTGGCTTAATTTTGAGCTTATGGAGAATTTTTCACTTTTTTCCCCTTATAATTATTTTTACCCTCCGTTGTTATTTGGAGCATTTGGGAGCTTCAATTAATAAAAACACAGTTGAGAGAAATGACCAGGACATCGGACATGTCATAGATATGAAATAACATAGAAAGGAAAAACGACCAAAAGAGTCGCTATTTCGTTTCTTAGCGGCTAAGAAAGACAACTTCGGAATACTCATTTTCCGAGGAAGTTGCGGAATAATTATCCCTACAATATTCCAGATTTATTATTCCAATTTCGACAAGTTTGGAGAAGGAGGTTCAACCCGCCTTTGGATTTGTTAAAGGATAATTATCGACTTCTCTAAAGGATAATTATCGTCTTCGCTATAAATAGCGGAAAATCGTTAATTAATTCATTTCATTTCACGTTTCCTCGTAAAAGCTCTGATTTCTCTTAACCTTCAAACTCAGATCTACTCTCCGTTTCTTACCTGATTTCAATTCCGTTTGAGTTTCTCGATTCCTCTCTTCATTCTCTTCATATCGGTACCGAGTTTCTGCATTTCCGTACTAATAGAGATCTGGTCGAGCATATATGTCACCCGGACTGTTCCGTCACTCAGATTCCGGTGAATTTGATGCTGTCCATGAGTAGCTTGCGTCGTTGTGATTCCGAATCTTCTTTCAGATCGTCAATCGGGTTAGTAACGAATAAATTGTGAATTTATTCGTTTTTCGTACTAAGATTTGGCCTAAATTGACCTTAGACTTGTCAAAATGGATAATTGGAAATTCCATTATGGTCGTTATATTATTTTGGGAATTACGGGCTGTTTGTTTGATGAAATATGATGACAGGTGCATTTAGAAATTGTCTGCGGGCAAAACGTTATTGTGGTGAAATTTAATTAATTAAAGGTTAATTAATTAAATTAGGATTAGAATTGAGATTGAGGAATTTTGATTGGATGCTACCTTGAGATTTGAGGAATTGTGAGTTATGTTGAGATATCTAGGTTTAGATTCGAGTTATGATGTGGGGATGGTTATGGGTTTAGGAGGTGGAATCTCCTAACCTTGGATCGCGTTTGACTTATTTTGTGCCTTGTTGATGCAGGTGCTGATCGTCTCCTCGCGGGTAAACTGTGACGTGGTACAAGTTGAC